>CAUDMG010000863.1:1315000-1860619 GCA_958450375.1 Homarus gammarus | reverse complement strand
CAGAGATTGACTGCCGTTTGAGACTGCCATTGATGATTGAGGGTGGCGATTGTCGCCATTGGACCGATCAAAGTAGGCCTGTGACTGTTTAGCGGGGTAGCAAAGGATCTCTTGAGTGAACGAGTGCTCCCGAAAACTAAACGACACGGGACGCTAAAGCTTCTCTCAACTGTACAAGGTCTGATTGGCTCACTCCCGTCCGCTTTATGGACGCACTTGGAGTACACTGAGGCTATTTGAGTAGACTAATGGTCACACACTGAGACCGTGAGTCTAGGTCTCTAGGAGATACCTGGAGGAACATTTTCCCTCCCTTATTACGGGTGTAGTTTAATAGTTTCTAGATAATTTTGATAATATTGTTTTGAATGTTTGTGCCATCAAGTGGAACCAGAGTGATACTGTGATTTGATTCTTTTAATGCCTCTGATTGTTCTTCATAATTCTGATCTCAGGTATAACCTTGTTCCCCAGAGTAGTGGTTAGGTTAGGCTAGGAAGTGTGCATCTGTTGGGGTGCTATAATTTTGTTGAGTGCCCTTAAGGCCTATTCATTGTAGAGTATTTAATTTCTTATTTTTATTACCATTTCCTCAGTGACTGATATAATTTTGTTGAGTGCCCTTAAGGCCTATTCATTGTAGAGTATTTAATTTCTCATTTTTATTACCATTTCCTCAGTGACTGATATAATTTTGTTGAGTGCCCTTAAGGCCTATTCATTGTAGAGTATTTAATTTCTCATTTTTATTACCATTTCCTCAGTGACTGATATAATTTTGTTGAGTGCCCTTAAGGCCGGTTCATTGTGCAAGCAACATTTCTTAATACTCCAAATTTATTGTTGCCTGAGTTTCTAATAATTTCTAGATCCTGTATAACTTTTATTCCCCAGAGTAGTGTTTAAGTTCAAGTAAAGAGGTGCGCATATTGGTGTACCATTATTGGATTGTGTTTGTAGTGTTGGAGGGAATATAAGTGTCTAAATGTAACAGTGTGTCTCATTCATCCCAGTCACAGACGCTATCCTTCCACGGGTCACGGACAATTTATTTGTTAGTAGAGTAAGTGTTCTTGTGCTGGTTCGGGATTTTTCTCAAAGGGGCGCTTCCACTGCCATTACCATCTATTAATTTTAAATAAACCCCAAGTCAAGTGAGAAATTAAAGTCCAGTAAATTCCGACCGGTTACAAATGGTAGCAGAGCGTAGTTCTATTTATTTCGTGACTGATAGTTCTGTGGTTGGGATAATGAGCGTAATCATGGAGTGGATGGAAACGGTAGAGAGTGTGACCCCAACTCTACTCATGCTCGCCGTGGGAATGGGGTTGTTGTGGTTGACGGTGCAGTTGAGAGAAGAGTTCGTGGAACGTATTGGGAAGCTAGAGGGGAAAATCCGGGGTGAGTACCAGGAACGATTGGAACAGTTAGAAGGGAAGATCAATGGGGAATGTCAGGCATGGGTGAACCAAATCAAGGGGGAGTATGGAGTATATGTACAACAGTTAAGGGGGGAGTACCACACACAATTGCAACAGTTAGAGACGGAACACCAACAACACCTAGCTCTGGTGGGGGATGCACTAGATAGGGTAAAGACACAGTATAAAATACGGCATGATGAGACAATGTGGGAGATGAGGAGACACAATAGTAGAGAGGGAGCTAGTCTCGGGGCCGGGTTGACCATGTTTAAGTTCGACGGTAGGCCAGGAATAGAGGTAAGAAAGTGGTTAAGAGAGGTTGACCGAACCCTCAAGCTGCTAGATGGAGACGAAGTCAGTCGAATCCAATTCATAATAAGGCATCTTGCGGGGCCTGCGGCAGATCGCGTATACAACGCACGCAGAGACTGGGAAACCGTAGATGAGTTAACTTGTTATTTGAAGCAGCAATACGGCGGGCAGACGGCCACGTACGACGCCATTCAGAAGGTGATGACGCGGAAACAAGGGAGCAACGAAACGCTTCTTGAATATTATGATGCTATGCTAGATTTAAACGATGAGTTGAACCACCATGATCATAAATATGGTAAGGCCCTGTTGGGAGATGCAATCACTCGGGGGCTCAAGGAGGAACAAAGCCGTATGTGGTTAGTGGATGAGATCAAGAAGTATCCTCACCATAGTCTAGACGAGTGGATCACGGGGCTGAGAGAGGCGGAACAAAAACGAGAAGCTTTGAGGGAGGTACCGCGGACTAAAGGAAGAGAGGACGAGCCGCAGACTGGAGGCTCGATTCCCCCGAGGTGCTATGCGTGTGGACAAGAGGGCCACTTCAGTTTCAATTGCACGAACGGGTCCAGACCAGGAGAGAGTGTCCCAAGGGGATACGTGGCCAATGGCCAGTATCCAGTTGGAAGTAACAATCGGAACTGGCGGTCGGGAAATGGCCAAGGCCAGGCAGTCCCCGCCAACCGTTCCTGGCCTCACCAATAGATTCCACCGGCGATGTTATGAGTCAAGAGAGAGCGGACCCATGGTCAAGCGTGGTTCGCATGACAAATTTAATCACAACAGAAGGTACCTTAAGGCTGAAAGCAGAGTGTCCTAAGGTCTCGGTGCTGGTAGCGGGTCGTGAAATGTGGGGTTTAGCAGATACTGGGGCAGAAGTGTCGCTAATTGATGAACTTTTCTACCGTTGGGAGCTGGAGCCTGCAGGCGTGGTGTTGCAGCCCACTCGAATAAGGGTGAAAGGGGCGTCAGGGTTTCCAGTGCCGTGTGTGGGGTGTATTCGGGTCACTATGGTCGTATGTGGGGTGGAAGTCACTGATGTGGTGATGTTGGTTTGTCCAGGGATTGAGACCCAGAGTAAGGGGCAATCTCATGTCGGGTTGTTGGGGATGAATGTGCTGGGGGAGGTTGCGGAGACCTGGCCGCACATGTATCACTTGTGCAGGGAAGCCAGGAGCACCGCTCAGTGGGAAAATTGCTTGCATGAGGTTAGGCAGTTATGTGCAATAGAGGCCATCAGCCTGGGGTATTGTATGACAGAGAGGAAGGAAAGACCAACCATTCCTCCCCGGAGTACTCGGTTGCTGTCAGTATGTGTTCCCTCATTAAGCCAGGTAGCTAACAAAGAAGTAGTGATTGAACCTCTAACAATAGAGGATGAAGGTTGGATGCCTGAGGGTGTGATAGTGTTGCCGACAGCTGTAAGAGTGGTGAGAGGCATGACCCAGGTGTTGGTGGCAAATCTGTCTGATAGTCGTACGAGCTTGAGGGGCAATTGGAGGATTGGGAAAGTGGCTTCGGGGACGGAAGTCGAGGAAGACATCAGTGAAGAGGTGCATGTGAGGACAGTGCAACCGGATGCCCCTACGGAGGTCAAAGTGCATACGGAGGAAATGAATGAGGGACAAGAGAGTGCAGTTAGGTGTTTAATAGAAGAGTTTAGTGATATTTTGAAGAAGAGGGCCAGCCCATAGAAAAGGCTATTGGGGTTCAGCATGAGATCCCAGTGACCACAGACAGGCCAGTTCGGGTGCCATATCGGAGGATCCCTCCAAACCAGGTACCAGAGGTGAAGCAGCACATTAGCCAGCTGTTAGATCAGGGAGTAATTCAGCATAGTGAGAGTCCGTACTCTGCCGCCATTGTAGTAGTGAGGAAAAAGGATGGGACGCTGAGGTTGTGCATTGACTATCGTGACTTAAATAAGGTCACGGTACGCGATGCGTTTCCTCTGCCTAGGATAAATGAAACTCTAGAATCTCTGACGGGGGCCCAGTTTTTCTCAACGTTTGATCTGGCGGCGGGATATCACCAGATAGAAGTAAAACCTTCAGACCGTCCAAAGACTGCCTTCAGCACAAGCTTCGGACACTTTGAGTACAGGCGACTGCCTATGGGATTGTCAAATAGTCCGGGAACCTTTCAGAGATACATGGAGCGGATTTTAGGGGATAAGATCTTCTCCTCGTTGCTTGTATACCTTGATGATGTGATGGTGTTTTCAAGTACAATAGATCAACATATAGTCAGATTGAGGGAATTTTTCTGCAGGATGAGGGAGAATAACTTAAGATTTAAACCTAAAAAGTGTGAAATAATGGCTTCAAAAGTAAGTTATTTAGGATATCAGGTGTCAGCTGAAGGCATCACAGCTGATCCTGAGAAAATTAGGGCAATAAGAGATTGGCCAGTCCCTCAGATGGTGAAAGATGTGCGGTCTTTTGTAGGGTTCACATCATTTTACAGGAAATTTGTTAAAGGGTTTGCCCAAATAGCTGCTCCACTGCATGCGTTGATGCATGGGAAATCTAAGGATCGGGTAGATAGTGAATGGAGAGAGGAACAGCAACAGGCTTTTGAGAAACTGAAAGACAAGGTGACGCAGACACCAGTGTTGGCTTGCCCAGATTTCACTCAGGAGTTTATATTAGAAACAGATGCAAGTTTTCGTGGGCTAGGTGCGGTGCTGTCCCAGCGGAAGGATGGCAGGCTGCATCCGGTGTGCTATGCGAGTCGGGGCCTGAGGAAATCAGAACGTAACATGAACAACTATAGTTCTCGTAAGTTAGAGATGTTAGCACTCAAATGGGCAGTAGTGGATAAATTCAGGGATTATTTGGCAGGGAAACATTTCACAGTCTATACAGGTAACAACCCACTCAGTCACCGGGAGAAGGCTAAACTAGGTGCCGTGGAAAGTAGGTGGAATGCGGATCTCGAGCAGTTTAACTTTACTATAGAGTACAAGCCGGGGAAGAACAACATTGTGGCGGATACTCTATCTAGAATCCCGGCGGAACAGGAGGAAGATAGTGAAGAAGAGTATACAGCGATGCATGTACTAGAGGAGAACGGGGCAGGAAGGAAGGAACTGTGGACGATGGATGGGCTGCGTAAGGAGCAAGAAGGCATGGACTATATGACAAAACTGCGAAGATGGTTGGTGGGAGAGCTGCCGGAGGATGAGGTACAGGTAGAGCTCCAAAATGATGATTTCCGCAAGATGTACCGAGCTAGGAAATCCCTGATCGTAAGAGAAGATGTTGTCTGGCATAGAAGACCCGAAGGGAAGAATCTATGGAGGGAGGTGCCAGTGTTAACTCCAAACTTGCAGGAGGCTTTGACTAGAGCCTGCCACGACGAGTTTGGCCATCAGGGGTGAGATCGCACCCTGTCGCTGGTGCAGGAGCGAGGGTTCTGGTCAGGCATGGGAGAAACAGTGCGAGACTACATAGCCAGCTGCGAGAGGTGTGGAGTAGCAAAAGATGAAGTGCCGAAACCCCAACTGCATGTAGGGACGATTGAAGCTGCCAAACCATTAGAGACACTGGCCGCAGATTTCACCTTGCTGGACAAGCGGCAAGGATTGGAGAATGTCCTGATAATGGTTGACATATACAGTCGTTACACTTGGGCCTTTCCCACCAAAGACCAGAAAGCCTCGACGATTGCAAAGATCCTGGTGAATCGAATCTTCCTGGCAGTGGGTGCACCTGAGCGACTGTTGACCGATCAGGGAAGGAATTTTGGCAGTGCATTGGTCCGACAAACTTGTGCCACCTTTGGGGTGAAGAAAATAAGGACGTCAGCATATCACCCACAGGGAAATGGCATGGTGGAACGGTTCAATCGAACCCTGCACGGTCTGCTGGCCACCCTCGAGGCAGAGGAAAAGAATAGGTGGCCAGAGCATCTGCCGGCAGTGGTGTCACAATACAACGCGACTCCGCATGCCACGACAGGGTTTTCCCCATTCCTGTTGTTTTACGGGAGAGAACCAAACCTGCCGTTTGACCTTAGGCCGGAAGTAGACCCAGAGCCGGTAGATGAGTGGGTGATGGTGATTAGAGACCGGCAACGAAGATTGCAGGAAGCAGTGGAGATCAATGTTCGGAGACGTAAGGAAATAAATAGAAGAAAAAGAGAAGAGAAAGCCCACGAGAGTAGCTGGGAAGTGGGCCAGGAGGTTTTGCTGAGGAACAATGTAAAAATAGGCCGGTGTAAGCTGCAAAACCATTGGTTTGATACGAGATGGCACATTGTTGAGGTCCTAAATCCAAGGCCTGGTTTATATCGCATTGAGCCCAGTGGAGAAGAAGACCTGGAAGCGAGAGTGGAAAACCGGAGCAACTTGAAGGCTGCTCCAACCCTAAGGCATCCGGGAGACCCAGCGATGGATGAATCTGAGGAGGAAGACGAGGAGCCCCCACTCCAGATGAGCGAGATGAAGAGAAGTAGTTCAGAGAGGTCGATCGAGCCTGCAACTGAAAGACGAAGCCGACAAATTACAGTTTAGGTTGCAGGGTAATGAGAAGGGGCAGGTTGTCGAGGGTGAGTTGGAGGAGTTGTGAGTAGGGCAGGGGGGATTGGAGAGATGGTTAGGTCAGAGATGTGCGTTGAGTAGTGGTTGCTGTCATGAGCGGGATTGAGTTGCTGTCATGAGCGGGATTGAGAGTACGGTTGTAATGTCCAGGGCCTCACTAATATGGACTGGTACATTGTCAGAGGGTTGGTCTGCCGGCATGAGGTTCGGAGACGTGGACTGAGTATTTTTTTGACACTGGTTCCTCTTAGCTCAAGGGCCAGGCAAAAGGAGAGCATGTTTGTTTTGGACTGTGTATTGTTTTGACACTGGTTCCTCTTAGTTCAAGGGCCAGGCAAAGGAGAGCATGTTTGTTTTGGACTGAGTATTGTTTTGACACTGGTTCCTCTTAGTTCAAGGGCCAGGCCAAAGGAGAGCATGTTTGTTTTGGACTGAGTATTGTTTTGACACTGGTTCCTCTTAGTTCAAGGGCCAGGCCAAAGGAGAGCATGTTTGTTTTGGGCTGGTATTAATTTTGACATTGGTTCTCTAGTTAAGGGCCAGGCAAAAGGGGAGCGTGATGTTCTGGTTGGTTATGAGTTGGGCTAGGAAGAAATGGGGAAGAAATGGAGTTGCTAGCTGCGAGTGGAATAGTACAGAGTTGAAGGTGGGTTCTAAGTTGTTCTCTCAGCACATGAGGGCAGTGCTGTTTTCTTTTAGGGGGGTCGAGTGTTAGCGGGAGAGAAAAGGAGAGAAGAGAAGACGGGAATGCTGCGTTTAGCAAAAGGGGTAAGATGCAGTTTCTTAGAACAAATTTTAGGGGGGTCGTATGTATGTTTTCTCAGCACATGAGGACAGTGCTGTCTTTTTTAGGGGGGTCGATTGTAATATTCAGAAATTTCAGAGTGATTTCGAATGCCCCGCCATTGGCAACACTGAGCGTTCAAGGTCATGGGAGGGGAGAGAGCGCTCCCGGCTCATAGCGAGAGATGGTGGAACTAGGCCTATATGATATTAAATGTAGTTTACCGACTTAATAATGATGCGATTCATGAAGTAAGGGACTATTATTGAATTTTAAATTATTATAGATCGTTTAGCAGTCTGAATAATGTTACGGGTGTCCCAAGGAGTTATTAGTTAGGCGGAAAATAGGTCACGTAGACCTAAGCTGACGCCTTGAGAGACGACCCGGCCTCTCTCTCAGTCCCGGATAGCACTCACACAAACAAGACGTCCCTGCGCGTCTGTCCCAGAAATAGTCACGTGGCCTAGTCACCTGTGCTGAAATATTGCAGTATAACAAGTAAGTCTCATTCGATCTCAGACAGGGTTAGATAGGGCAGTGATAAAGTAAACTAGAGCTAACAGTGAGTTCATTTCAGGGTTTCCGTGAGAACCCACTTGACTGGAGTTGACCCGGAGTTGACTGCGAGAGATTGACTGCCGTTTGAGACTGCCGTTGATGATTGAGGGTGGCGATTGTCGCCATTGGACCGATCAAAGTAGGCCTGTCACTGTTTAGCGGGGTAGCAAAGGATCTCTTGAGTGAACGAGTGCTCCCGACAACTAAACGACACGGGACGCTAAAGCTTCTCTCAACTGTACAAGGTCTGATTGGCTCACTCCCGTCCGCTTTATGGACGCACTGGGAGTACACTGAGGCTATCTGAGTAGACTAATGGTCACACACTGAGACCGTGAGTCTAGGTCTCTAGGAGATACCTGGAGGAACATTTTCCCTCCCTTATTACGGGTGTAGTTTAATAGTTTCTAGATAATTTTGATAATATTGTTTTGAATGTTTGTGCCATCAAGTGGAACCAGAGTGATACTGTGATTTGATTCTTTTAATGCCTCTGATTGTTCTTCATAATTCTGATCTCAGGTATAACCTTGTTCCCCAGAGTAGTGGTTAGGTTAGGTTAGGAAGTGTGCATCTGTTGGGGTGCTATAATTTTGTTGAGTGCCCTTAAGGCCTATTCATTGTAGAGTATTTAATTTCTTATTTTTATTACCATTTCCTCAGTGACTGATATAATTTTGTTGAGTGCCCTTAAGGCCTTTTCATTGTAGAGTATTTAATTTCTCATTTTTATTACCATTTCCTCAGTGACTGATATAATTTTGTTGAGTGCCCTTAAGGCCGGTTCATTGTGCAAGCAACATTTCTTAATACTCCAAATTTATTGTTGCCTGAGTTTCTAATAATTTCTAGATCCTGTATAACTTTTATTCCCCAGAGTAGTGTTTAAGTTCAAGTTAAGAGGTGCGCATATTGGTGTACCATTATTGGATTGTGTTTGTAGTGTTGGAGGGAATATAAGTGTCTAAATGTAACAGTGTGTCTCATTCATCCCAGTCACAGACGCTATCCTTCCACGGGTCACGGACAATTTATTTGTTAGTAGAGTAAGTGTTCTTGTGCTGGTTCGGGATTTTTCTCAAAGGGGCGCTTCCACTGCCATTACCATCTATTAATTTTAAATAAACCCCAAGTCAAGTGAGAAATTAAAGTCCAGTAAATTCCGACCGGTTACATATAAATATATATATATATATAATAACTGTACAAACACAATGGTAGCTTTTTGTGAACAGGGATGGCCGGTCCTATGGCCACCTAGGTGTGAATTTATTTAAGGTGCAGAAACTGTCACCAACACAATAACCACACCCCAAGTTACACAATAACTACACCCTAAGTTAACGATTTGCATCACCCAATGTCAAGGAATAATCCGAGACGACAGGACAATTGCTCTGGCTGACCATTACCCTGAGTACGATCCTCAATTCGTTTAACATCTAGGTCCCCAATTACTGCTGGGTAGACAGAGGTAAATGGCGTAAAGAACTTGCCCATAGTTTCACCCTGCCTACAGATCGAACCCAGGTCCACTCACTTGCGAAGCAAGTATGTTGACCATAACAAACATACATACATACTCTCATATATCGAGACAATACCTATAGAAAATTCCCTCAAACACGTGAAGTCAAAGCATGAGAGGAAAAAGAAGGTGGCCAGTTGTTGCGAGGTGCGAAATTATCAACCATTCATCAATTTGAATCGAAAAGTGACGTCACCACATCTACCCCCTAATACAAGTTGATAAAGAGCCCTGCACACCCTTAGAAGCACATTCACTTCCTGATCTTCCCAACTTAATTTAGAAACTCCTCTTGTCTGATATTCATCTATATTCCTTCAAGTGTTGCTTGTCTGCTGGTATCTGCATGTCCTCGAGTGTTCAACCAATTAACTGGCACATCAGTCAAGATAAATCTATCAGCACGTTTTATGTCAGCCTCATTTAGAGCAGTGCGGAATGTACTTGTAGGTAATCGAAGAGCTTCCTAACTAATGCGAAACACCGATCTTAATGTCTTAATGAGTGTAGTGCTGTAGTGAATACCAGTGATGAGACCAATACCTGACCTCTATATATTATTACGAGTTGGGGATTTAGAATATAGTTAAAAGTCTACCTAGATCTCAACAGGCAACAACAATAAAAACAACAAAGACAATCGGACTATAAAAGGGTAGACAAAGGATGCGAGTTTTTGTTGTGTATAATAAAGTACCATAAATTCCTTAACAAAATATTCAGCTTTCTATAATTTATCCTTAACCATACTTAACCTAAACATATGCAACATTGGCTTAACAGTAAATACATAATAATACAACATAAAACAATCGTAAAGCAAGGTGGAGGTGGGAGGCAATATAAGATTACAAATACTCTAGTGCGGAGCTGAGATGGCTGACGAGTAAGGCTGAGTATTGTAGAAGACGGTAGGTAGTCACTGTGCCGTAGGTTTCCAGGATAGGTGATCCTGTGGTCACTTCCCAGAGTGAACTGAACTCTCATCGAACTGAAGCTGATGAAGAAGACTTGGAGGAGGTGACGCAACAACCAGGATATGGAGAAGGGAAACCCCGGATTGGTAACTAAGACTAGTCATACTCGGGTTTCGTCCCTAGATGGCGTTGCTCGTGGTGCTGGGTAGGTGGATCAGGACAATAGATTGCGTGGTTCGTAGTGCTGGGTAGGTAGATCATGACAATTGATGACATGGTTCGTAACACACCCCCCCATCCAAAGACCTCCGTAGCGCGGGCGCGAAGGAGGTGATCACCTGGTGCGTCAGGAGAGTAGCTGCTGCATTTCCACTCTCCTCGGGATAAGGAGTCCGCAATCAGGTTGTCCACCCCCTTTATGTGCCGGACTTGTAGATTATAGGGCTGGGTGAGGAGAGCCCAGCGGAGGATTCGCTGGTTGGAGGTCTTGTTGGTTTGGATGAACGTGAGTGGGTTATGGTCGGTGAAGACTAGGGTTGTTTGTGGGCAAGACTGGAGGTTGCATTCAAACTTCTTTATTGCCAACACCAGAGCCAGGGTCTCCTTCTCTATGGTCGAGTAGTTGGTCTGATGTTTTTTCAACTTGGCGGAGTAGTGTGCCACAGGGTGAAGGACATCAGTGGTTGGATCGGGTTGTAAGAGCACAGCCCCCACTCCGACACAGCTAGCGTCGATTTGCAGATGGAAGGGCAAGGTGTAGTCATGGGAGTGGACTACAGGCTTGGAGGCAAGGAAGGCTTTGAGGCGGTGGAAAGACTGGTCGCATCTCTGGTTCCAGATGTAAGGGACCGCAGAACTGGTAAGGTCTGTGAGGGATCCGGCCACGCTGGAGAAGTTACTGCAGAACCGACGGTAGTAGCCGCACATCCCCAGGAAGCGCATGAGTTCCTTCCTCGTCCTTGGCGTGGGGAAGGAGAAGATGGCTTTAACGTTTGCGTCCTTGGGTCTGACCATACCATGCCCAACGATATGTCACAGGTAAGTCACTGAGGCCCGGCCAAAAGCAGATTTAGCCACGTTTATGGTGAATCCAGTCTCTTGCAGTCGTGCGAACAGTATCTCCAAACGCACCAGATTTTCGTCCCAGCCATCCGACACCACCACCAGGTCATCCAGGTAGGCGAACGTCCCACCCAGGTCCTGAATTAGGTGATTCATTGCCCTCTGGAATGTGGCCGGAGCATTAGAAAAGCCAAACGCCATAACCAAATATTGAAAAAGGCCAAATGGAGATATAAATGCCGAGATTATTTTTGCCCTATCCGTGAGTCCCACTTGATAATATCCTTTCAGCATGTCCACGGTAGATATAATTTTTGCACAGCCTATGCTGTATATTATATCTTCAATCAAAGGTAAAGGGTAGGAGTCTGAGACAGTGAGCTGGTTCACCTTACGATAATCGGTACAGAAACGAAAAGTGCTATCGGGTTTTGGAATGAGAAGGCAAGGTGAAGCCCAGAGGGAGGTACTAGGCTCAGCTAAGTTATGTTTTAACAAAAAATCAACCACCTTTTTCATAATCTCTCTTTTTTTGTGGATTTAGTCGATATGCTGATTGCCTAATGGGTTGTACATCATCTGAGATTAGCTTAATATCATGTTTAAGAATATTGCAAAACCCTGGGAGGTCTGACGTGACTTTAGGAAATGTTGATAATAACTTAGCGAGATCTTTTGCTTGAGATGGATTCAGAACAGAAAAATACTCATCCAAGTTGTTGAGTATGTGACTGTTAGCAGGGTTTTCTTTAGGTAGATGGAAGTCTAAATTCTCCAATAGGTCCATGTCATCTGTCTCCGGCTCCGGCCCTGACAAAGCCGTATGCAATACAGGTAGGCTTACAGCCTCTGGGATGTCTTCCTCTGACTGCCTGGAATGGTAAAGTTTCATGAGATTTATGTGAACAAGTTGTGAATCTTTTCTGCGATCAGGAGTATGGACTATATAGCTGAGAGGAGATAGTTTATTAGCAACTATATAGGGACCAGTAAACTTGCTTTTAAGGGGAGAGCCTGGAATGGGTAGAAAGAGTAACACTTTGTCACCTGGAGAAAATGATCTTTTAACTAATTTGGGTTGGGACTTCACCATTTTCTCTTGAACTTTTTTTAAGTTTGACTGAGCAATGGTTCGGACTTCAGTTAATTTGTCCCGTAAAGTGTCAATGTATTGGGAAACTGTTGCGGGCTTAATAGATGGAGTGTCAAACCACTGTTGGGCTTTAATGAGCTCATCCTTACTAATGGTCTTATTGTATCAGATCTTCTGTGGGTAGTAAGATATTGGAGGTGGTTTTAGATGAAGAGGGCCCATTTCGCACACTCTGTGACCGGGTGACAGCACAAGATTGGAAAAGGTGAGGAATAGTTTCTTCAAGGTCAGTGGTGGAGTTGACAGGTAAGGGAGAGTCGACTGTCTTTATGTTGGGAACCACTAGATCTCCTACCAAGTCATTACCCAATAATAAATGAATGCCGCTCACAGGGATTGGATCTTTCCTAATGGCTATTTGCACTTCCCCAGTAATCAAGGGACATTGGAGGTGCACTTTAGCTAAGGGATAGGAAGAATGGGATGAGAGATCTGAAATTAGAACACTCATTAGTAAATGCGGTAGATATATCAGGAATGACATTAAACAGGAGGATAGATTGTGCTGCGCCCGTATCACGAAGTATACGAATAGGGAAAGAACGAGACCACTCTATGATTGAAATTTTTCCCTCATAGGTGAATGAAGAGAAGAGATCCTGATGGGGCCTTTCCACATTGGTGGTTGCTATTGGTTTGGATTTGGGATCCAGGGAACTACTTTTAGCAATTCGACACTTTGGGTGTTTACAAGTCAGGATCGTATGGCCTGGGTTTTTACAGTAAGAACAAGTAAACTTGGTTGCATCAGGAGGGGTAGGTGTGGGACCTTTCGACCTACCACTCACGCCCCCAAGGTTATCATGAGAGGAGGACGTAACATTTCGGAAAGTACCACGTTCCCTACTGCCCAGTGACTCCACCAGCAAGGCGTACGCATCAGCCAGCTCAGCGGCACGCCCTAAATTAACATCTCCACGCTCCTCCACATGCTTCAAGATGTGAAATGGTATCTTGCTCTTCCACTCCTCCAGGACTACCAAGTTTAACAAATCCTGAAATGTGGAGGTCTCTGTAGCCTCTAACCACTTCTTAAAAAACCTAAGCTTTTCTTGAGCAAACTCAACAAATGTGTGTGAAAATGGTTTGGTTAGTTTACGAAACTTCTGCCTGTATCCATCTGGCGTGATAGCATAAGAGGTGAGGATATTCTTTTTTAAGTTATCACAGTCATCAGTCTGGTCTAAACAGTTATAAACTCTATGAGCCTTACCACATAATTTAGGAACTAACACCGACACCCACTGGTCCTTAGGCCACTCATTCTTCCCGGCTATTTTCTCAAAAGTCCTAAATGACCCGTCCATATCGGAGTCATCAAACCCGGGAACAAGGGAAGAAGCATTAGCAGCATTCAAAGCAGCTATTTTCACTTTTAATGCCACTTCTTTTGATTTAAACTCCGATGTTAAGGTGACTTCTGTCTCTCTCACCTGTAGTTCTTTCAGTCTAACCTCCTGCTCCAACTTGGCCTGTTCCAACCTTTCCTCATGCTCCAACTTGGCCTGTTCCGACCTTCCCTCATGCTCCAACTTTTGCTCCAACTTGGCCTGTTCCAACATTCCCTCATGCTCCAACTTGGCCTGTTCCAACATTCCCTCATGCTCCAACTTGGCCTGTTCCAACATTCCCTCATGCTCCAACTTGGCCTGTTCCAACATTCCTTCATGCTCCAACTTGGCCTGCTCCAACTTGGCCTGTTCCAACTTTTCCTCATGCTCCAACTTGGCCTGTTCCAACTTTTCCTCATGCTCCAACTTGGCCTGTTCCAACTTATCCTCATGCTCCAACTTGGCCTGTTCCAACTTTTCCTCATGCTCCAACTTGGCCTGTTCCAACTCGAGTTCTTTCATTTTGATTTGGAACTCGAACCTAGCTCGTTCTAAGGCGTCTACTCTTTGTGTTTTTTCTTGAGGGCTAGCCAGACCTGAAGCAACTTCTGAGTGAGGTGGGGTGGTGGATAGTGGTTGAAGTTTCTTGGACATGGGCGTTAATCGGTCAACAGCGGATTCTTTTAAAACTTCTTGTTGAACCAACATTTCAATTACATGATTTTTTAACATTTCCTAAGTCAGTTGCTGTGAAAATGGGATATTGTAAAAGTTGGCTATTCCTTTCCATTCGTTCTTCAGGATATTAACACGTAATTTAGCTACGGAAGGATTTTCAAGAACATCCTGGAGATCAAAACCTGAGGTGGCCATTGTTAAGAAAACTAGGATAAATTAACTAATGGTCAAAAGACAAGATAAGTGGATTACCCTAGAAAATATCACGGCAGTGGATAACCAGAAAGTCCCAAAACTAACCAAGTTATACCTAGGGAAATTACACTTATGAATATTGTTCTTCTGATAAGATCCTTAAATAAGGATGAGAGACTTGAAAGAGGAAGGGCGTATTACGGCATTTATATAAAGATCCGGATTAACAACCCTTGAGTAAACAAGTAGGGCGTATACGGCATTAATATAAAGATCCGGATTAACAACCCTGAGTAAACAGGAAGGGCGTATTACGGCATTAATATAAAGATCCGCATTAACAACCCTTAGATACTTGAAACAGGAAGGGTGTATTACGGCATTTATATAAAGATCCGGATTAACAACCCTTAGATACTTGAAACAGGAAGGGCGTATTACGGCATTAATATATAGATCCGGATTAACAACCCTGAGTAAAAAGGAAGGGCGTATTACGGCATTTATATAATGATCCGGATTAACAACCCTTGAGTTACTTGATTATTGACCCCGAATGAGATAATGAGAACAATAATTGAGGCTTTATAATTATGGGGTCCTGGTAGAGTGGGGCGTCCCAAGATATCACTTCACCCAAAACTAGTGACTATGGAACAGCCTACTCTGAAGCGAGGGTGCGGCATTAAACAGATCCGGATTCTTCCCTACACTCGATAAGACTTACTACACGACTGCCACGTGTAATAACAGGTAAGCCTTATGACACTTGGAACCTAATATCCTACGTCTGTCACTCTTACTGTACGATAATACCCATATATGCATACACATATGAAGGAAACTTTAAACCACCGTAAAGCAATTGTGAACAAGGAGTTACAAGGGAGGAAGGAATATGGCATTTAATGTCGGGTCCTGTCACGGTCGCCATTTGTTAGGAGTTAGGGATTTAGAATATAGTTAAAAGTCTACCCAGATCCCAACAGGCAACAACAATAAAAAAACAAAGACAATCGGACTATAAAAGGGTAGACAAAAGATGCGAGTTTTTGTTGTGTATAATAAAGTACCATAAATTCCTTAACAAAATATTCAGCTTTCTATAATTTACTCTGAACCATACTTAACCTAAACATATGCAACATTGGCTTAACAGTATATACATAATAATACAACAAAAAACAATCGTGAAGCAAGGTGGAGGTGGAAGGTAATATAAGATTACAAATACTCAAGTGCGGAGCTGAGATGGCTGACAGTAAGGCTGAGTATTGTAGAAGACGGTAGGTAGTCACTGTGCCGTAGGTTTCCAGGATAGGTGATACTGTGGTCACTTCCCAGAGTGAACTAAACTCTCATCGAACTGAAGCTGATGAAGAAGACTTGGAGGAGGTGACGCAACAACCAGGATATGGAGAAGGGAAACCCCGGAGTGGTAACTAAGACTAGTCATACTCGGGTTTCGTCCCTAGATGGCGTTGCTCGTGGTGCTGGGTAGGTGGATCAGGACAATAAATGGCGTGGTTCGTAGTGCTGGGTAGGTAGATCATGACAATTGATGACGTGGTTCGTAACAATATATATATATATATATATATATATATATATATATATATATATATATATATATATATATTTATATATATATATATATATATATATATATATATATATATATATATATTTATATATATATATATATATATTTATATATATATATATATATATTTATATATATATATATATATATATATATATATTTATATATATATACACTATATATATATATATATATATATATATATATATATATATATATATATATATATATATATATATATATATATATATATATATATATATATATATATATATATATAAGTAGGGTAGGCTGAAACACTCATACCTCATGGTAGGTCTGAAAAACAATGCCTTCAAGAAACGCCCTCAAACGACCTAGCAGAGGCGTCTTGAGCTAATTCGCGTCTCTAGGCCTAGGAAAAATTAAATGCACTTTATCAAATTAATGTATACACGAATTCCGAAGTTAAAGATCAACAATAAAATTATAAGTTATTTTGGATAGTTTTCCAGTTCAAAATATGTTACGTGTGTCCTTAGAAAATAATAAAAGTACGAGACTGAATGATGTCATCCATCTCGAGAAATAACATAATTACCTAAAAGCTATGAAAAAGCTCGTGTATGAAATTAAGTAACGTAAACAAATATTAAAATAGTGCTAATCTTTCCCTAATTAGAAATAAAGGATAATCAGGAGATAGTTTAAGATTTTAAAATTAAGTAGTTTCCTAGTATGGCAGGCGTGCTTGGGGGGGGGGGGGGGGATGCTAGGCCCACGAACGGTCTCTCTCACTCAATTGGTGGCTGCCAGCCAGGATACACGTCCCAGTCCACACACCGGCAGAGAAAACGACCACAAGACCTGCATTTTGCGCGCGCTTTCAACCGAGTTCCCAAGAGTCCTAATTCGAACTATCTAACCTGGTAGATAACTAACTAACCGGGCAGATACCTAACTAACCGAGCGAGCAGGCATATACCTAACTAACCGGACGAGCAGCCATAGCGTAGTGATGGCCGACCTGACTTTCAACCGGATCCCCCGTTAGACGCATACAAAACACGCATGGCCCCACATCTCATCAGATCAGCTAAGAACTGTTCATAGAAGAAGGGAACACTAGATCTCCCTTCTAGCTGGGTCAAAGTACACCTGGTTGTACTGTGACCTGACCTAACTGGGCTTGATTTTACTGTCATTCTTTTCCCCCTTATAAAGTACCGGGAAGTGAGCTTGCCCTGGGTGCATATTGAGTGAACTGAATGGTTAAACTCTGGGGCCCATAACTCCCTATGGTGTTAGTGGTTATTAGATGTTTTCATTTCCCCAACATTAGTTGTATGTCGTTTATCTAACAAAGTCCTGGTGTGAGGTTAACGACCCTATGGTTGATAACACACGCTGGACGTAGGAGTGCCTCTTAAAGAATTGTTTGGTGCTGTAGTACTTGGAAGTAATGGTGTATTCTGGGCAAATGCTGTGAAGCATGTCTACAGGTATTGGTGGAGGAATGCACTCATGACTCATGAATCCAGAAGTAGAATGGAAATAAGCGGAAAAACCGCCTACCTGATGAGGAGTCATGGGTGATTTTCTCGGTTAAAATAGAACTTTGGAGTTTCCTGTGGGTGCATGCCACTGGGCAGGTTAGTAGTTACAATCTTTGGGTTCTGTGCATTTAAATAAAGTTAGAATTAACATTATTTTGTGGGTTCATTCCAGACAGGCTATGATTGATCCATGTTCTTGTGTAGTACAACTAAATCAGGATTTATATTCCTCAGGGATTAGTTTTATTTTGTCTGATGGAATTAATGTATCTTCAATGATGCAAGTAATATATTTTTAATATTTGGTAGTGTACGGTGATGTAGGATGTATTGAGGGATTAATCCAGATAATTCTTTTTCTCTTGTGTTTTTAACATTTCATTGTGCTATTAACAGTAGTGTACGGTGATGTAGGATATATTGAGGGATTAATCTAGATAAGTTCTTTTCTCGTGTGGGATTAATATCGCTGTTGTACTAATTTTTTATGGTGCAATTAATATATTTTCTTAATGTTGTAGGGGTTGCTATCTATGCAATACAAGTGTTATCATTGCCAGTGTGCTTATTTATCCCAAATCGTAGAAGCCTCCAGTCCAGGTCACGGTATTAATTTTGTTTGTGTTGGTTCTGTATTTTGACCGGGTATATTTATATATATATATATATATATATATATATATATATATATATATATATATATATATATATATATAATATATATATATATATATTATATATATATATATATATATATATATATATATATATATTATATATATATATATATATATTATATATATATATATATATATATATATTATATATATATATATATATATATATATATATATATATATATATATATTATATATATATGTATATATATATATTATATATATATATATATATATATATATATATATTATATATATATATATATATATATATATATATGCTGATAACCACCAGGAAAGAAGAAAACACGAAGTTCCCAAGCGCTTTCGTGTAATTCACATCTTCAGGGGTGAGTACAGACTAGATAGAGTAATGCAGAACAAGATGAATATATACAGAGGATATATCTTAATATTACCATTTCACAAAAATTTCTCACACATTCCGGCACAGCTAAAATCTTGGAACGTCAATGTGGCATTTAAAAACTCATGCACTGTTAAACAAATGTTAATCAAGAACTCCCCCAACAACACAATTGGTTGCATTTATAAAGTTCCTTGCAAGGAATGTAATATGTTTTACTTAGGCCAGACAGGTAAAGATCTTGTAACTAGAATTAAACAACACAAATACAGTGTCAGGACAGGCCAGGAATCCAATGCTCTGTTTGTTCATTTGAGGGATAACAAGCATTGCATTGACTGGGATAATGCCTCCTCAATATTACCATGTAATTCAATTGATAGTAGGAACATCATAGAATCTAGTCTTATTAAACATACCGAAGCATTCAACATGAATTTGAGTAACGGTATGTACAAGCTGGACAACTTTGTAATTAAGAAGATTTGTGATCAGGTGAGAGGGCGGGTCACTGTCCCATCTGACCCAACCACCAACCGTTGTGTGCCATTTAAAGATTAGTAGGGTCATTACCTGACCATTGTGGACCTGGTCTCACCCTCCTCTGTATATATTCATCTTGTTCTGCATTACTCTATCTAGTCTGTACTCACCCCTGAAGATGTGAATTACACGAAAGCGCTTGGGAACTTCGTGTTTTCTTCTTTCCTGGTGGTTATCAGCATATACCTAGATCACGCGCACCTACAGTGATTTACTTGCATATATATATATATATATATATATATATATATATATATATATATATATATATATATATATATATATATATATATATATTATATATATATATATATATATATATATATATATATATATATATATATATATATGTGTGTGTGTGTAACAATTCGGAATTCTATCTGTTGGGGTTTTTGAGTTATAGTGGATGGTAATGCAGTGGAAGCGCCCCTCAGAGAATACCGAACCAGCACAAACATAATTAATAAAAGTATTTTCCGTGACCGTGGAATAAATAGTACCTGTGATTGGGGTTAATGAGGCGCACTGGTAAAACATAACACTTCTATTCCTTCCAACACTACAGACGGAATCAATAATTGTACATAAGCACTTGAGTACTTCTTAGCTTACAACACTACAATGGGAAACAAAAGTTGTACATGCCATCAAAAAAATATTTAAATTTATTAATTGCATCTGAAAAGAAATAATAATGCCAGTACTACATAGTCCAGAACAGACACCATAATGAAGAACTCATCTGAAACAATTCCTTCATACATCCTACATCACTTGATGGCACATAAAACATTAAAAAAATACAAGTATTGCACCGATGAAAATACCTTAAGTGCATCCGACAAAATTATAGCAATCCCTGAGGAATATAAATCCTGATTTAGTCATACTACACAAGAACATGGATCACTTATAGGCTGTCTGGAATGACCCACAAAATACTATAATTCTACCTGTCCTAACTACCCAGAACCCCCAGGTTGGAACTACTAACCTGCCAAGTGGCAGGCATTTACAAGAAACCGAGAAAATCACTCATGACCCGTCAGACAGGCTGGTGCTCCACTGTTTTTTTATTACTCTTTCTAGGTTCAGGAGTCATGGGTGCATTTCTCTACCAACATCCGTAACATGCTTCACACATAACTTCAGAATTCACCTTTACTTTAAGGTGCTAGGGCATTCACCAATTCTTGAAGAGGATCTCCTACGTCCCATGTGTGCAATCAACCATGAGGAGCGTTGATTTCACACTTGGACTTGGCTATTCTAATCACATTTCACCACCATCACCCGTAACATGCTTCACACATATGCTAAAAATACACCCGTACTTTAAGGTGCTACAACATCAACCAATTGTTTTGGAGAGGAACTCCTACGTCCCGCGTGTGCAATCAACCATGAGGAGCGTTAATTCCACACCTGGACTTGGCTATTTTAATCACATACACCCAATACTGGGGAGACGAATGTCTCTATGTAACCACTAGAACTCCCGGTCCCAGCGTGTGATTCGTCACTCACTCAGTCTTCACTCAGTTGGCTTACTCCCAGTACTTCATGGATAGGTCGAGAGCGACCGTCGGCCAGCCTAGTTAGGCCAGCTCCGAGTACAACCAGGTGAACCCTGCACAGCTGAGGGAGAATTCTACTCTCCCGTTAACAAGATTTTTCACTGACTGACTGAGGAGTTATGTGGGTGGTTCTTCTGGTGTTGAATGAACCTAGGTGGGGGAGATTCGATGAACCAGATCGACCACATCCAAGCTCTGCGGTCAGTCACGGTAGTTTGGTAAATAGCTCGCCGGCCGGGTGGGTATCCACTCTGTGATTAGCGGGCTATGTCTTCCAAACCACCATCACCACCAACCGTCAACCACCAACCAAGTGGGGTTTCGTGACCCTGCAAAAGGAGTACTTTTTAACTACTGTTAAATTCTTTTCCGCCCTATCTAAACACTGCCTGAAATCGAATAAGGACTTACTTGCAACACGGATGAACGCGCGGGAAGGGACGAGGCCACGTGGTCGCTGTCTCACGGAGCACGTATTCCAGACGTCTGTGACTTACTGAGGCCCGGTCAACGCCTGCACACCTGAGGGCACTCACCTGCCCCCCCCCCCCCTCATGACGTCATCTTTAACGTATTTTTAATATTTTCTTTGGGACACACGTAACATATTTAGAACTTGGAAACTATCCACAATAACTTTAAATTTTATAATTGTCCCTGAACTTCATGAATCGTGTCTACATTAATTCGATAAGGTACATTTAAATTTCAAAAGGCCTAGTTCAAAATGCTTCCACCCCCTGACTGAGGGCGTTGCTTGGAGGCTTTGTTTTAACTCGCCACGAGGCATGGGTGTTTCAGCCTGGCCTACTTATGCAAGTAAATCACTGTAGGTGCGCGTGATCCAGGTATATGCTGATAACCACAAGAAAACACCTGAGTTCTGATTGCATCATCCACTTCCTGGCCTCAAGGTTGCGAGAAAACCAAATAGTGCCGAAATCAATTTAAGTCACAGAATTCGTCCATTCAGTACATGCCTGCCCCCCCCCCCCTCCCAGAAAGTTTATTCATCTCCACCCCCCCCCCCCCCTACACTTGTCGAGGATACCCGGTTACGGGCCTTATCCTACATCTTCACAAATAGAGCAAATTTACAATTTTAAGCATAATTTTTGTACTCAACGCCTGCAAATTAGTGAAGATTGACTACTCTCGTTTATGAAGTATTTTTGGGGAAGGGGCAGGCTTGTACTGAATGGATGAATTGTGTGACTTAAATTGATTTCGGCACTGTTTGCTTTTCTGGCAACCTTGAGGCCAGGAAGTGGATGATGCAATCAGAACTCAGGTATTACATCACCCTATTTTCTGTATTGCATTAATTCATTCCTGGAAGTCATCCTTTGCATATGTGTCAATCGTTGCATACTTCTTTCATAAAGTCTCTTTTCAGTGTTATTTTTTTATATCGATGATTTTTTAGCCAAATTGCAACAAATATGCCTCGCAATTCGTGAATAGTACAGATAAATTTTCTTATGTGTGTGGATAATTGACTTTTGATCACAAAAGCGTGCTATAACTGCCTTGAGTAGGAAAGCCTATCATCTTTATTTTGACTGTAAGACTGGAGATCGGGACAAGAGCTGGACCGCTCATATATGCTGCAATACTTGTGCAACGAACCTTCTCCAGGTGGTTGAATGGGAAAAGGAAAGCTATGTCTTTTGCAGTGCCATTGGTGTGGAGGGAGCCAACGAGTCACGTAAGCAATTGTTACTACTGAATGGTGCCTCCATCTAGGAAAGGTATTTGCAAGAAAAAAAGTGGACTTTACAATATCCGAATATACCATCTGCTATACGCCCGGTATCTCACGGGGAAGGACTACCCATTCCTGAGCCCCCAGTTTTATTCTCCCTGAAGTCAGAGGACGAAGAGGATGACGGAAACTGCGAAACCTGCAAGTCTTCAACTTCACAAGACCCTGATTTCGTTCATAACTTGATATCTTCTAAACAACACAATGTAATTTATGTTATCGCCGCCGGCTTCAGCTGCAGTGCTGGCGTGTGATGCCATTAAATCTTTTGACATGTGACCTCGCCAGATGTAGAAGTGTTTACAGACAAGTCCTGGTTCTGCTGAGTGGAATGTCTTCGACTGGTGGTGGTGCTGCACGCCCCGTCATGAGACAGATAGCCCACTCTAGTGATGCTGTGAAGACCAGCCATCTGCTCGCACTGGTGAACACCGACCCACAATCCTGTCCGAGAATTTGTGCTGAGACAGTTTACGCAGTACTGTTGTCTCTTGGAACACCATACTGATCTGCATTGACCCGCATTTGTAAGTACAGCCTAAGTGATGACATACCCTTCGGTACTGAAATATTGTTGACTAATTACGCCTACTCGTTTCTGCCTAACCTGGAGTAATAAGACAATGCAGAATGAAGCGAAGCTGAGATTAACAGAGTTTCGAACTTTGTGTTATGTCACTATGTTTAATAAATTGTAATTAAGATAAAATTATGTGAGACTAACTAATTATGTATCAGATGAATCACCATGTAATTATGAACATCTCTGTAGGTTTTGATCACATCAATAAATATTGAATTCGTCAAAAGGCGGGTTTCAATCATTCCCTTCAACTTGCCCGCCACCTGAACGTCCTTAACCAAGGCGTTTACAGTAAAAACAAATACGGGAGGGCTTCGAAGGGAATTCTCGACCGCCAGGAGGACCAAAGGATTACAGTATGTGACGCCGCCACCGCCGGGAGTGCAACGTGGGACGTTGGCCAGCTCCCACAGTGGGTGTAGCGTGGAGTCACCCACAGTGGGTACGACGCGAAGGCAGGGATACGTTAGTGTGAGTGCTGTGTGTATAGGTATAGGTACTGGGGATTACTGGCCACTTCGCCGTTAGGCTATTTCGGCCGAAGCTGATTGATTGTAGACTCATTTTCTTTGGACTTCTTCCTTTTCTTGTTTCTTCTTTTACTTTTCAATTTCCATTCTTCTTCTTCGTCTTGTTCTGGAATATTCTCATACACTTCTATAAACGGCGTTAATGATAGTGTTATAAAATCGGGTTTAATTTTGGCTTCTTCTTTTTCCGTGGTCTCTTGGGGTCTTGATTTTTATTTGTTGTGGTCTTGTTCTGGTCTTGATTGGTCTTTTCTTCATTTTTCACTACAAGGAGAGCCTCCTTGTAGCTTAGTCTTTCCTTACTTCGCAGCTTGGCCACCCTACACTCCTCCCTCCACTTGGGACACTCCCGGTCGGAGGAGGAGTGAGGGCCACCACAAGCTGCGCACTTCTTGGCGGCCGCCGAGCAGTTGGTGTCCTGGTGCCCGGGTGTCCCGCAACTGGAACACACCTCCCGAGCACGACACTTCCGCGCCAGATGGCCGTACCTCTGGCATTTGTAGCATCTTGTAGGCCTTCGTTGATACGGTCTTACTGGGATCTTCTCCCATCCCAGCAAGACGGTGCTTGGTAGTTTCTTTGGGTAACCAACCAGTGCAGTTGTACTGGTCAGCTTCCGTACTATTGAGAGCTGGTCTCCGATCAGCTCGGCCAGTTCTTCTTTTTCTAGGTGTTCAATTTCTGTGTGGGAGATGACTCCCAAAACCAAGTTGTCTTCTATGCAGGCTTCAACTAGGATCTGGATCCCGTTGATTTCTCTTAGGTTTTCTAGTTGCTGGGCCTCTCCCCATTCCGCGAAGGTGACGATAAGGTCACCGCTGTCTCTGCGGACGAGCCCTGTCACCCCCGTGATTCCTGAGGAGTCAAAAAACTTCCTCAGGACAAGGAGATTCAGTTGCTTGCGCGAAGGGCGCTTGACTGGATACAGTCTAACGACCTTCGTCTGGTTGCAGGTGAACATTGTCTGGTTCACGTGGTACCTCTGGAGCAGAAAGAACCTACCTCGCCGAGGTTCAGTTCTCAAGTGAGCTGTGTGTTCAAGTTGTTTGGGATTACTGGCCTCTTCGCCGTTAGGCTATTTCGGCCGAAGCTGATTGGTTGGACTTCTTTTTTCTCTTTGTTCTTCTTTTAGTTTTTACTTTCCATTCTTCTTCTTGTTCTTCGTCTTCTTCTTTTTGGTCTTGTTCTGTCTGGTCTTCTATGATAATATTATCAGGTTCTTCATTGTTCATATCTTGATTGTTCTTTTCTTGTTCGTTTTTGTCTTGTTTGTTCTTTTCTTGTTTGTTTCGGTCTTGGTTGTTTTTTTCTAGAGTCTTGACTGCAAGGAGAGCCTCCTTGTAAGTCAATTTTTCCTTAGCCCGCAGCCTGGCCACCCTGCACTCCTCCCTCCACTTGGGACAAAGCCGGTCGGAGGAGGAGTGAGGGCCACCACAAGCCGCGCACTTCTTAACGGCCGCCTGGCAGTCAGCGTCGGTGTGGCCGGGTGCCCCGCAGCTAGAGCACACCTCGCGAGCACGACACTTCCTCGCCAGATGGCCATATTTCTGGCAATTGTAGCAGCGAGTGGGTTTTTGCTGTTGAGGTTTTACTGGGATTTTCTCCCAACCCAGTATAACGGAGCTAGGAAGTTTCCTAGGAAAACCAACCAGGGCAGTTGTGCTGGTCAGCTTCCTAAGTACTGAGAGCTGATCTCCAATCAGCTCGGCAAGTTCGTCTCTTTCGAGATACTCAATTTCAGAGTGGGAAATGACTCCCAAAACTAAGTTATCCTGAAGTAAGGCGTCAAACATGACGTCGACTCCATTGATAATCGTTCGGTAGGGTAATTTGTGGGCCTGCCCCCATTCCTCGAATGTGATGACAAGGGTACCGCCGCTACTCCGGACGACCCCTGTCACCCCCTTTAGTCCGATGTGGTCAAAAAAATCTTTTATAACAAGAAGATTGAGTTTCTTGCGCGAAGGGTGCTCGACCGGAATCAGTCTCACAACCTTCGCCTGGGCTAGGGTGATCATGATCATGGTCACGCGGTACCTCGGGGGAAGGATCGTGGAGCCGGGAGAACCTACCTCGCCGAGGTTCAGGTCTCAAGTGTTCTTCAGAGTTCAAGTTCAAGTTGTTTGGGATTACTGGCCTCTTCGCCGTTAGGCTATTTCGGCCGAAGCTGATTGGTTGGACTTCTTTTTTCTCTTTGTTCTTCTTTTAGTTTTTACTTTCCATTCTTCTTCTTGTTCTTCGTCTTCTTCTTTTTGGTCTTGTTCTGTCTGGTCTTCTATGATAATATTATCAGGTTCTTCGTTGTTCATATCTTGATTGTTCTTTTCTTGTTCGTTTTGTCTTGTTTGTTCTTTTCTTGTTTGTTTTGGTCTTGGTTGTTTTTTTCTAGAGTCTTGACTGCAAGGAGAGCCTCCTTGTAAGTCAATTTTTCCTTAGCCCGCAGCCTGGCCACCCTGCACTCCTCCCTCCACTTGGGACAAAGCCGGTCGGAGGAGGAGTGAGGGCCACCACAAGCCGCGCACTTCTTAACGGCCGCCTGGCAGTCAGCGTCGGTGTGGCCGGGTGCCCCGCAGCTTGAGCACACCACGCGAGCACGACACTTCCTCGCCAGATGGCCATATTTCTGGCAATTGTAGCAGCGAGTGGGTTTTTGCTGTTGAGGTTTTACTGGGATTTTCTCCCAACCCAGTATAACGGAGCTAGGAAGTTTCCTAGGAAAACCAACCAGGGCAGTTGTGCTGGTCAGCTTCCTAAGTACTGAGAGCTGATCTCCAATCAGCTCGGCAAGTTCGTCTCTTTCGAGATACTCAATTTCAGAGTGGGAAATGACTCCCAAAACTAAGTTATCCTGAAGTAAGGCGTCAAACATGACGTCGACTCCATTGATAATCGTTCGGTAGGGTAATTTGTGGGCCTGCCCCCATTCCTCGAAGGTGATGACAAGGGTACCGCCGCTACTCCGGACGACCCCTGTCACCCCCTTTAGTCCGATGTGGTCAAAAAAATCTTTTATAACAAGAAGATTGAGTTTCTTGCGCGAAGGGTGCTCGACCGGAATCAGTCTCACAACCTTCGCCTGGGCTAGGGTGATCATGATCATGGTCACGCGGTACCTCGGGGGGAAGGAGCGGGGAGCCGGGAGAACCTACCTCGCCGAGGTTCAGGTCTCAAGTGACGGTGTCATTTCAAGTTCAAGTTGTTTGGGATTACTGGCCTCTTCGCCGTTAGGCTATTTCGGCCGAAGCTGATTGGTTGGACTTCTTTTTTCTCTTTGTTCTTCTTTTAGTTTTTACTTTCCATTCTTCTTCTTGTTCTTCGTCTTCTTCTTTTTGGTCTTGTTCTGTCTGGTCTTCTATGATAATATTATCAGGTTCTTCGTTGTTCATATCTTGATTGTTCTTTTCTTGTTCGTTTTTGTCTTGTTTGTTCTTTTCTTGTTTGTTTCGGTCTTGGTTGTTTTTTTCTAGAGTCTTGACTGCAAGGAGAGCCTCCTTGTAAGTCAATTTTTCCTTAGCCCGCAGCCTGGCCACCCTGCACTCCTCCCTCCACTTGGGACAAAGCCGGTCGGAGGAGGAGTGAGGGCCACCACAAGCCGCGCACTTCTTAACGGCCGCCTGGCAGTCAGCGTCGGTGTGGCCGGGTGCCCCGCAGCTTGAGCACACCACGCGAGCACGACACTTCCTCGCCAGATGGCCATATTTCTGGCAATTGTAGCAGCGAGTGGGTTTTTGCTGTTGAGGTTTTACTGGGATTTTCTCCCAACCCAGTATAACGGAGCTAGGAAGTTTCCTAGGAAAACCAACCAGGGCAGTTGTGCTGGTCAGCTTCCTAAGTACTGAGAGCTGATCTCCAATCAGCTCGGCAAGTTCGTCTCTTTCGAGATACTCAATTTCAGAGTGGGAAATGACTCCCAAAACTAAGTTATCCTGAAGTAAGGCGTCAAACATGACGTCGACTCCATTGATAATCGTTCGGTAGGGTAATTTGTGGGCCTGCCCCCATTCCTCGAAGGTGATGACAAGGGTACCGCCGCTACTCCGGACGACCCCTGTCACCCCCTTTAGTCCGATGTGGTCAAAAAAATCTTTTATAACAAGAAGATTGAGTTTCTTGCGCGAAGGGTGCTCGACCGGAATTAGTCTCACAACCTTCGCCTGGGCTAGGGTGATCATGATCATGGTCATGCGGTACCTCGGGGGGAAGGAGCGGGGAGCCGGGAGAACCTACCTCGCCGAGGTTCAGGTCTCAAGTGAGCTGTGTGTTCAAGTTCAAGTTGTTTGGGATTACTGGCCTCTTCGCCGTTAGGCTATTTCGGCCGAAGCTGATTGGTTGGACTTCTTTTTTCTCTTTGTTCTTCTTTTAGTTTTTACTTTCCATTCTTCTTCTTGTTCTTCGTCTTCTTCTTTTTGGTCTTGTTCTGTCTGGTCTTCTATGATAATATTATCAGGATTTTCGTTGTTCATATCTTGATTGTTCTTTTCTTGTTCGTTTTTGTCTTGTTTGTTCTTTTCTTGTTTGTTTCGGTCTTGGTTGTTTTTTTCTAGAGTCTTGACTGCAAGGAGAGCCTCCTTGTAAGTAAATTTTTCCTTAGCCCGCAGCCTGGCCACCCTGCACTCCTCCCTCCACTTGGGACAAAGCCGGTCGGAGGAGGAGTGAGGGCCACCACAAGCCGCGCACTTCTTAACGGCCGCCTGGCAGTCAGCGTCGGTGTGGCCGGGTGCCCCGCAGCTTGAGCACACCACGCGAGCACGACACTTCCTCGCCAGATGGCCATATTTCTGGCAATTGTAGCAGCGAGTGGGTTTTTGCTGTTGAGGTTTTACTGGGATTTTCTCCCAACCCAGTATAACGGAGCTAGGAAGTTTCCTAGGAAAACCAACCAGGGCAGTTGTGCTGGTCAGCTTCCTAAGTACTGAGAGCTGATCTCCAATCAGCTCGGCAAGTTCGTCTCTTTCGAGATACTCAATTTCAGAGTGGGAAATGACTCCCAAAACTAAGTTATCCTGAAGTAAGGCGTCAAACATGACGTCGACTCCATGATAATCGTTCGGTAGGGTAATTTGTGGGCCTGCCCCCATTCCTCGAAGGTGATGACAAGGGTACCGCCGCTACTCCGGACGACCCCTGTCACCCCCTTTAGTCCGATGTGGTCAAAAAAATCTTTTATAACAAGAAGATTGAGTTTCTTGCGCGAAGGGTGCTCGACCGGAATCAGTCTCACAACCTTCGCCTGGGCTAGGGTGATCATGATCATGGTCATGCGGTACCTCGGGGGGAAGGAGCGGGGAGCCGGGAGAACCTACCTCGCCGAGGTTCAGGTCTCAAGTGAGCTGTGTTCAAGTTCAAGTTGTTTGGGATTACTGGCCTCTTCGCCGTTAGGCTATTTCGGCCGAAGCTGATTGGTTGGACTTCTTTTTTCTCTTTGTTCTTCTTTTAGTTTTTACTTTCCATTCTTCTTCTTGTTCTTCGTCTTCTTCTTTTTGGTCTTGTTCTGTCTGGTCTTCTATGATAATATTATCAGGTTCTTCGTTGTTCATATCTTGATTGTTCTTTTCTTGTTCGTTTTTGTCTTGTTTGTTCTTTTCTTGTTTGTTTCGGTCTTGGTTGTTTTTTTCTAGAGTCTTGACTGCAAGGAGAGCCTCCTTGTAAGTCAATTTTTCCTTAGCCCGCAGCCTGGCCACCCTGCACTCCTCCCTCCACTTGGGACAAAGCCGGTCGGAGGAGGAGTGAGGGCCACCACAAGCCGCGCACTTCTTAACGGCCGCCTGGCAGTCAGCGTCGGTGTGGCCGGGTGCCCCGCAGCTTGAGCACACCACGCGAGCACGACACTTCCTCGCCAGATGGCCATATTTCTGGCAATTGTAGCAGCGAGTGGGTTTTTGCTGTTGAGGTTTTACTGGGATTTTCTCCCAACCCAGTATAACGGAGCTAGGAAGTTTCCCAGGAAAACCAACCAGGGCAGTTGTGCTGGTCAGCTTCCTGAGTACTGAGAGCTGATCTCCAATCAGCTCGGCAAGTTCGTCTCTTTCGAGATACTCAATTTCAGAGTGGGAAATGACTCCCAAAACTAAGTTATCCTGAAGTAAGGCGTCAAACATGACGTCGACTCCATTGATAATCGTTCGGTAGGGTAATTTGTGGGCCTGCCCCCATTCCTCGAATGTGATGACAAGGGTACCGCCGCTACTCCGGACGACCCCTGTCACCCCCTTTAGTCCAGCTGTGTGTTTGAGTGAAGTGTTTAAATACCCGGACAGTGTTGTAAAGCTTCGTTCTGTGCGTATGGGGCTGTGAGCGTTCCTTTCGGACAGGGAGCCAGCACACCCAGTGAGCGAAGGTTTCAGAACACCCGGACAATGTCGTAATGTTTCGGTCCGGGCGTAGGGCTGTTAGCGTTCGCTCGGACACGCAAGTCCACAACTCTCTTGAGAGTATAAATGTCTGTCTGTGTACAACAGTGATTATAACGAACAGCTGATCCGCTTACACCAGTGACGTCCCGTGGTTGCACTGATGAAGCATGCAGAACACCTACATAGTATATCAAATATCAAGTAAAATATGTCCTTTCTCTAAATAAGGTGTTGTCAAGCCTTATAAACACCGAAGAAAAAAATATACTATAATTAGAATATGTTACCTCAGATCATTTGCAGTCAAGAAATATTTACTTATATTGAAATTCGGCTCTGCGAGAATTTGCAAAACTCTTATTGACATTGATATTGAAAGTTTATTTAGCCAAAAGAACACAGATAAAAATTCATAATTTACAATAATAATAATAATAATAATAAGGAACCATGAAGAAATACATAAATAAAAAGGACCCTCCTTTGAATAATTTCAACCAACTGACAGTAGCATATCTCGGGGCCAGACGGGGTGATAGTACTCCAGATGTGGAAGCACTTCACTTTTGTTGATATCTGAACGACCTTCTTATAAGACCTAATAATTTATTTGCCTGATTTACCTTCGCTTCGCAATGGCCCGAGAGCTTCAGCACATTGTCAACATACACACCAAGGTCCTTCTCACATTCAATCCCAAATAGTGCAGTTTCTTCAACCAGTTGGGACATATGATACGCCTCCTTACCGTTGGTACACCCCAGGTGCATCCCCTCACACTAGTGACATTGAATCTCAGCAGCCATTTCTTTGACCATTCTTGGAGCTCACAGAACAGAGATCCTTCTACAACGCTTGGTTCTTGATTTCCCTAAATAACTTTGCGTCATCGGCAAACATTTGTATGGAGGAGTGTACAACGTCAGGCATATCACTTACGAAACAAACAAACAACAGCGGGCCCAATACACTGCCCTGTGATACCCGTTTGTGATAGATACAGATGATGAATTCGTGCCATTAATCACCACACACTGCATGCGGTCTTGTAGAAATGCATCTATCCACGCTAGGACATTTCCCCGAATTCCGTACCCTTACAGTTTGAATTTAGCCTTTCGTAAGGTACACTGTCGAAAGCCCCGTTCCATAGTACAGATGCCTACTACCAACTACTGTAAGGGCAGAAACGATCTTCCTGCTTGTTACCGCTGCTAACTCTCTCGTTTGCTGGTGCGACCAACACTTGAGGGGGTTGGACAGAGGTGACAACGGCAGTGGCTACCTGTGTCACAGTCAGATTCACCCCAGCCGTCATACAGTCACTATCTTTCCCCGCTGTTCGTCAAATTCTGGCTGTGATCTCATCATAGGTCCTGGACTCGTGGGCTGTTTTCCCAGACCTTCACAATTCGTCTGTTAATCTCTGGACACCTACCCCAAACCACTACCGCAGCCGCCACGGCCGTCTACTGTATCAAGATATCGGCCGCTGTCGCTCGAGTGAGGAAGCCTGTCTGGACCACCCCCAGGGCCACTGCCGTAGGAAATATTTGTTCATTGTTTGATTCTTTTTTTGTTTGATTCCTTTAATTGCTGACTTCCTTTTATTGTTTGATTCTATCAGTTGTTGACTCCCATCAATTGTTTGATTCCCTAAATTGTTTGATTCTATTAATTGCTGACTCCCATTAATTGTTTGACTCCCGTAATTATTATTTGATGTTTGTTGAGTGGTGTCAGAGTTTTGTGTTATATTTTTTATAGTAAAGAGATGTCAATCTCAAACGGTTGTTTGTTATTCCTCGGGAAATCATGGTCCTTGACTTTCCTTTATTAAGAGATTTCTATTCCTAAGTCCCAGGCCTTTACGACTACCCAACAACAACTCTTAGGAAATATAATATCACCGTTTAACATAAAACTTCAAGCTTATCAAAAGAAAAGGACTGGTAACAACTGTAGCACCATCACATAATGGGAACACCACAGCCGATTACAATGCCAACACGTGGTAACAATACGTTATATCCACAAAAATATTAAATTACGACATTGAGGATTTACAGTTTGTATACGAAGGCTATTTCTCTGTTTCCTTAATTAAATTCACTTTAGAAAAGGACGCTCTGCATCAACATTGGACGTCAGAAGTGACAACACTTTCATTGCAAATATCCAAAATATTTATATTTTGCATCTCTTTCTTCATTTAAAACGTTCATAACATGTTTATATAATTGATGACTCTTTTGGGGTGTAAATATGCCGCCAGTCTCCACAACTTACTATTTAGTTCGAATCTTTTCTTTAATTCCCTATACACTACCACTAGAAATCTCTGAACCACAACTTCGTCAGTGTTCATGCTTATCTTATAATGCTCTAGCCTTTGGGAGGTGGTATGTAATTGCGATCCCGAATATATCCGATTGACTGGTACCTATAGGGAATCATCGGTTGGATCAGTACCATGTATTTGGAGTTTGACACAATATGTAAATGGCAAAAGGAGTTTAGCAATAAACGATACAGTTGACATATGCTTTACGGATTAAATACAAAGTTGGGGCTATACTCTTGAAAATCAAATTTATTGTTTTGAGTTGCGGCAATATGTAATTCAAAATTCAAGTAGCAGAACACAAGTCTCTCCTCAATTACCCTGCTATGGAAATACAGTTTGAGGGGGTTGCCACTGTTGGAGTATTCTTGCAACAGCTTCATGGAGTGACAATCACCTCGTGGCATACGCATGAAATATTTGTGTGGTTTGAGTTGACAAAACCCTGGAATTTCTAAATCGCATTTCCTTTTGGCACTATGGGAAAGGTAAATGTTCACATCTTCACGAGTACGTGGCAAGGAGTTTGCTGCTTTGCTAGCACAGAGATGCATACTATGTGCAATATGTTTAAATATGGTAATGCTAAGCATTTGAACTTTCATTCTGCTTGTTACACTGTTATATCCGCCCATAATGTTTTATGCCCCATCTGCATAATGAAGTTGTTCAATGGTATATCATGTGTAGTTAGGCACTGTAACAGCATGTTATATTTTCACCAGTCGAACCCTGATTACCTTCAAATACGTTAATCAAATCCAGCATCGCGATTTTGCCATTATCTTTCCGGATCAAAATACTTCACTATGATTGCATGTAATTTACTTAATGAACAGTCGGTACTTTCGTTAATAATTACACTAAACTTATTTGTAGTTTCCTAACCAAGTTTTGAGTTGCACATTCCCCTAAGGCTTGCATGACGACCGTGCACCTGGTCCTCTTCGTTGCCGTTTGAGCGCTGTCTTGGAATCGGAAACATTCGCTTATTGAGGTCGACAAGGTGGTCACATAAGCTAAAAGGAATATTAAATTTATTAGGCTATACCTGCAACTGAAGATTGTGAGATCACATGTTGCTAAACGAGTAATGTTTCTGTCACCCTTACTTGGGACATATTAATCACAGCCACTTATTGAACAGTGCCATTACATTTTGGGCTAAAATACAAGAGGAAACGAACACTAAATCACCTGAAGGCAATCATGTTCTGCCAAAAACGCTGCTAATAGGACAGTTGCCTTCGCCGCGGCGCTCAGTGTGGCCCCCAGCAGGATGAAGACGTGTCAGGTCCTATGCTCGTACTTTCTATCTTCACTTCATTCATTCTGTAGTTGACTACCATGCTCTCCATCTTATGACTATTCCGCCTAAGCAACTCAACAGCCTTGAGGTAGTTGGGTGTGTCATACGGAGGCGAATTTTTTTTTTTGAGTTTGAAAAATCGGCCCATGGTATTAATGATGTAGTTCTATGTGCAGAATCATGTGATATCTTCAGATTTGAAAAGTGTTCATTTTTTGCTAGGTAAATTGTAACTTGAAATCTTATGAAAATTCAGTATTCCCACCCTTTTACCAACACCACTAAATAGCTTATTTAAAGTAAAGTAAATGTATCAGGTTAATTTATTAGGATGAAAATGATCCAGAATAGTGAAACGAATGATCTTGACACATTTATTAAATTTAATATTCCTTTAGAAAACAAAATCATCAAATACAAAAACCGGTTTTACTACTACGACCCGGTGTTGCTGCACACCATAGAGAACATGTCTTTCTTGCTTCTGTTTCTACTCATCACCTCCCTGCTGACCACCTGAGCTCGGATGTAGCCTTCCCTCCTCTCCTGGCTGTACACGTGACTGCTGGCCTCGCTCACTTGCTGTACACAACGCTCTATACTCTGGGTGTGCGAGGGCCAGGCAGGGACATGCATGGGGTTGTCCAGGAAAGCTCTGACTTGAACATTGGTGAGGCTGCAGGTAAGAGGGGGCTCACTGCCAGCCTGGATGTTATCCAGATCTATGAGATCAGTGAGGGTCTTGGCACCTAGATTGACTTCAGGAGTCTTCCTGACCCTGAAGGAATCGTCACCAACTGATTCGTCATGCCCAGATCCTCTCATAAGTCTCATATCCAAGATCTTTTTGACTGCCACTCTTCTCTCCTCCTCATCCTTACTGCAGAGCATTGTCTGCAGAACTGCCTCGGGATGAGCATACCAGGAAGATCTCCTCACAGTCTGCTCCACAATCTGAACAACCTTCCTTGGCTGACTCCTCAGGAGCTCAAGCTGGAAGAGAACATGCCTCGGACCTTCGGAGAACGATGACTTGACCTTGATGTTGAACCAATTTGGCAAGTAGACACTCACGATGAATTGGACAATAAGTCTCAGGTTGTGAAGCTGGTTCCCTTTCAGTTTATGATGAGCGACCCAAATTCTGCAGAACCTGAGAGCCGTTGTGAGCCACCTAGAATGTGAGACTGGACCTATCTGCAGGTAAGCAAGTCTATCAGGCATGACCCCAGTTTTGATGGCACTGCAAATCATGTAACCATAGTACTGGTCAGTACTCAGGTCGTCAATGACAGTATGTGCAAGCTCAACGAGTGGAGGGCCAACTGTGATTTTTTCAAAGCTCGGATTTATTTCTAACTCAGTGGCAGAGTCCAGCATCTTGCCAAGAGGACCAGACCATCTGTTGTTTGAAAGAGTCTTGCCATCCAGCTCCTGGATCAGATGTCTGAGTGGCAACTCGTTGGTGTGGAGGTCACAAACAATCCAGACCAGCTTCCTCCCAATCTTCCGCTCTATCCACTGTATGACCCCCCCTTGCCACCCTGTGTTCGTGTTGGTGCTGTCCCCTCCAATGGCCTGCAGGGTCTGGTCTACGTTCCTCTCTCTGAGCCAGTTCACAATGTTATCTGCCACTATCTCAGCTGGTTTCCTGATGTCATCTTTCTCTGGAGTGAAATGCCACAAATACTTCCCTCCTGGTTCACTGCAGCAGGAGTAGTGTTCCTCCTTCACCATGGCAGGGAACAACTTGTCAGAATCTCCAACTTTCATGAACACTTTAGTGTCATCCCTTCTCCCATCAAAGAACAAACAATTGATTCCATTTTCTCTTATCCCCTTATCAAACTCCTCTTCTAGGTTACTGACAAGTTTCTCCTGAGCTCTCCTTACTTTGTTATGATCTATCACCAGGTGAACATCATCAGGTGTTATCAAACCACCGTCAACCCAGGCAGCTGTTGCTATCTCTGCAGTTTCTCTGAGACCAGTGTGGTGTCGCATGCTGGCCAGAGCTATGCTCGGGATATCTTTCCTATTTCGAATCTTATGCCTGGAAGGTTTGGGATCATTATTTTCTGGGTTAGGGACAAAGTCACCATTCTCCTGGTCAGCACTCGGATCAGCCATGGGGAAGTCATTAAACTCTGAATCAGCTTGACTCCAATCATCGGCCTTTTTTACCTCACCCTGGGCCTTCTCAAGTCTCTTTTCCTCGGCAACTCTTCTCCTCTTCTGTCTCTCTGTGGGAGCCTCCTGTCTCTTGGACTCCGGAATATCTTGGCTAGAAATCATGAGAGCCCCTATACTGCCAGTCTTCTCTCTCTGCGCTTTGACAAATGCCAGTTCGATCACAGGAATCTTCAGTTCACGCTTGCAAATACAGGAGATGTGGGCCTCGGATTTAAAGTCACGATCGCATCCAAACTCAGGACAGAGAACAATTGGGCACTTGCAAGTAATTATGTCAAATAACTGGTCCAGTTGCTTGGCAAAGCTGTCCTTAACTGCAAGTTTTCCTCTCCCAAGAGAGATATCTCTTGCCTTTTCCCAACTGGCTAGCAGTCTCTCACTAATCTTCTTCTGACTTGTTATGACTGGAGGCTTGAACTGAGCGTTAGCCAGAGTGTACTGTGCCAAGACAGCTTTGGTCATATCACTGGCAATGTCTTTGTTTGTGTAAGTTCTTTGGTTCTTTTCACTGATTTGCCTGATTAAAACACCGTATCTCAAAGCATCTCTCAATGTAGGCAACTCCGACTTCAGGAGCTCTCTCCCAGACCCAAGATAGTGAATGAGATGGCTGGATTTTTGGTTCCTCGTCCTGACACAAGCAGCCATCGCAAATATTATCAACTTATAAATGCATCAGAATCTGAAACAGAAAAAAATATTGTTAGTTGGGTTGTTAAAGAATGAAGTCAGAAAGCAATGTTCACTATTTAATTGTAATGCACTAATGCAGCTGTACGTTAGATTTTCGATAAATTTCACGCTAAAATTTACCTAGCAAAAGGTTGCAAAATATTGAAACTGAAATTATTTTCTGTTTATATACACTAAAATCTACCAAAAAAGTGATGGGCCGTTAGTTTTAGCTGATCTTCCCTCCTATGAGACACCCTATTGAGGTAGTGCAAAATGAAGCCATGCGCATCATTCTAGGTTGCACAAAATCAACCAGAATTGTAAACAGAGGAAAAAACTCGGACTGCCCTCCCTATCTGAGAGGATATAGCTCTACTTAATACTATGTTCTGTGTCAAAGTTTTGAAGAACAATAGTCCCCAAACTACAGCTCAAACTGAGTTGATGTTCCATCTAAGTTAGTGGTTCTCAACCTTTTTCACTATTCCCCCCTTGAGGAATTTTCAACATCCTCGTGGCCTCCTTCATTTTTCTCCCAGAACTGACAAACAAACAAGTGATATAGACTAAAGAATGATAAAGAAGGACAGATAAATAGGACAAGAGTTAGAATGCCAAACACACACACACACACACACGTTCACATACATAACACGCCCATGCATTCACATACAGTCATACACAAACATGCACACAGGTAAACATTCACACTCAAGCTAGCAAGCTGAAGTGTACTTCCTGTAAGAAAGAACACGACTCCTTTGACAAGCACTGCCCAATTTAGCACTAAATATGGTAGGATTATATAAATAAAGAATGAGTACGAACAACAATGGCACCAATAAATAAGGAAATAATTAATAAAGGAAGTGTACAAATATTTCACCAACGTAAAGCAGCGACCACATGAATTATGAAACAAAATAAGTAACACCAATTACGGAGTATATTATGCTTGAGTCAAGCTCAAACACAATATATGGTTCAGAGACAATACACTCCACTGTTTTCGTGATGGTATCCCAGGTCAGACTTGAGATTATTCGGTCCTATCACCACTTGCAAAGGGATGACACACGGACACGTACTGAACAAGTCAGTTCAGCAGCTCGGTCCAGCGCCTGTCACACAGATAGGGGCTGGACCTGTGAAATCTTAAATAATCCATAAGAAAAAAAAAATGGCACCAGAGTATGTAAATAATAAAATTGTATTGTCGTTATGATTAAACAAAATGACAATAAAGAATGAAAATTCTCTTCTGCCAAGTCAAAATAAGTAAAACAAGTTTTGTTTAATTCAGATTCCCAACAATATTTGGAAACGTACAATTTATAGCAGCTCCCCATGGCTCCCCTAAATTCTTGCCGTGGCTCCCTTGGGGGCCATGGCCCCCCCAGGTTGAGAATCACTGATCTAAGTAATCCAGACTATCTCACTAACCTTCCACAAAAGACTCTCTTTGGGGTTTGGCTACATAAAAGTGTTGCAGATTGTAAAGGCCTGGGACTTAGGGATAGAAATCCCTTACCAGACTAATCAGGATCTTAATAAAGGAAAGTCAAGGACCATGATTTCCCGAGGAATAACAAACAACCGTTTGAGATTGACATCTCTTTACTATAAAAAATATAACACAAAACTCTGACACCACTCAACAAACATCAAATAACAATTACGGGAGTCAAACAATTAATGGGAGTCAGCAATTAATAGAATCAAACAATTTAGGGAATCAAACAATTGATGGGAGTCAACAACTGATAGAATCAAACAATAAAAGGAAATCAGCAATTAAAGGAATCAAACAAAAAAAGAATCAAACAATGAACAAATATTTCCTACGGCAGTGGCCCTGGGGGTGGTCCAGACAGGCTTCCTCACTCGAGCGACAGCGGCCGATATCTTGATACAGTAGACGGCCGTGGCGGCTGCGGTAGTGGTTTGGGGTAGGTGTCCAGAGATTAACAGACGAATTGTGAAGGTCTGGGAAAACAGCCCACGAGTCCAGGACCTATGATGAGATCACAGCCAGAATTTGACGAACAGCGGGGGAAGATAGTGACTGTATGACGGCTGGGGTGAATCTGACTGTGACACAGGTAGCCGCTGCCGTTCTCATCTCTGTCTAATCCCCCCCCCCCCCCCTCCCAAGTGTTGGTCGCACCAGCAAATAAGAGAGCAGTGGTAACGAGCAGGAAGATCGTTTCCGCCCTTACACAGATCTCTTGAAATTTTGTGTCCCAATCACCCCAGACGAACCCATTAATGCCATTCCTCCTCGGCTGGATACATCAGTTCCTATTACTTACACTCCTGTTGGTAGTAAGCAAATGTTAAACACCGATGTGATGAGATGTGTCACACTAGAAACTCTGAACAGACACATAGAGAGTATTAAATCAAGTGAATGTTATGCTTTTACTGATGGTTCTGTGCAGACAAACACAGGTAGAACAGGCTGTGCAATTGTAATATATAAAGAAAAAGAGATGTTAGTGTCAAACAAGCAAAGGCGAAACAACTGGGCCAGCACAACACAAATTGAACTAACTGGAATCGACTTAGCCACAGACTACCTTAAAGAAAATGGAGGTGGGGTGATATTCTGTGAATCTCAAAGTACTTTGAAATCAATGAACAGCCTGTCAGGCTCTATGTCTAAAGTTGTATGTGATATTAAAAGGAATGTGATAACTGCTAATGAGAACAACTTTCGTATCGAATTTGTGTGGATCCCGTCCCATGTTGGAATCAGCTATCATGACCGCGCTGATAGACTGGCCAATGAGGCATGTAAGAAAGAAAATGTTGACCGTGACCTTGGCCTGTCCAATGCTGTAATTAAAAACATTCAAGTCAGAATCATGAACTCTGAACTAGAAGAAGTGAGAAATGCAGAGAGACCTGGCAGTTGTAGCATCAGTAAATATGTATGGCCAGCATAAGGACAGAACCAGACAATGTGATGTAGTCGTGGCCAGAATTAGGCTAGGATACAGACACATCTGACAGGTTAGTAAGGCTGTACCCATATCGGAACATTCAGCATGTAAACTTTGTGATTAACCTTTAAAGCAGGGGTTCTCAACCAAGGGGGAATTCAGGTTTTCAGGGGGGGGGGGGGAAACTGATTCGGGAGCAAGAGATATGTTCGATGAGAAATCAATCACAGAATTTTGGCCCTTGATGTGCGATTCCTACCCATAAGTGGCAGAAAGAGCTATCCGTGCATTGCTTCCGTTTGTGTCGACATATCTTTGTGAGTCAGGCTTTTCAACTCTGTTGCAAATTAAAACGAAGCAACGTAGTATATTAGAGGTAGAAAATGACCTGCGTTGTGCCCTTTCAATCACTCCTCCGCGTATCCCAGAATTGGCGAAGAAAAAACAATCACAGGTTTCTCATTGACTGTAATCTTCATCTGAATAAAATTAATTTCAAATTTACAATATCCTGGTATTCTATTGAACTTTTTGTTTATTGCATTATGCTTCAGTTTGGTCTGTTAAGTAATTCATTATAAATATAAAAAAACTATTTTACTTTTATTCAAGTTTTATAAATCCAACAACATTTGTAAAACTCCACTATAAAAATAATCCATGTAAAATTGTAAATGTATATGTACTAATATGGAAAAAATATAGGATTTTCAGTATTATATGCATATTATTTGGAATGCACTTTTTGAGGCAGACAATCTTGGCAAGGAGGGGGGAATGATATTCTGACATATGGTGAAAGGGGTGCATGGAGCAAACAAGGTTGAGAACCACTGCTTTAAAGCATTCACTTGAACACTATAATATTGAATGTGACACTGTCAAGGACTTCAGGCCACCCGACTTATTGCATCTTGAACTTTGTAATTACTACATTGAATCGGGGGTGCTTGAGGGCATTCTTGCTGTTTATCGCAAATTTGCTAGCCCACACTGATTAGTCTTCAATTACAGTAGAATATGATGTCCAATGTATGTGAACCACTGACCTATATGTACTGCTACTGAATATGATGTAATTCTTTGTGTACGAACCTCTGTCCTTCATGGCAGTGAACAGTGACATTTCCCACATGAATCTGACCTATACTCTGTATATAGTGTCAATAAATATGATGCATTTTTTTGTGTACGAACCTCTGTCCTGCATAGCAGTGAACAGTGACATTACCCACATGAATCTGACCTCTATATATATATATATATATATATATATATATATATATATATATATATATATATATATATATATATATATATATATATATATATCTGTTAATGAATATGATGTATTTCTTTGTGTATGAACCTCCGTCCTGCGTGACAGTGAGAAGTGATACCACCCTCAGTGTCAAGACCTGACTGAATTACTCAGAATAGGCAAACTGTACTACAAGCTTTGTCAATAAATTTGTTAAACAAAAACTCAGGTTGATCAAAGGCACCGCCGCCAGGCTGACCACAATCAGCAAACGTGCCACCCGGAGCAGAGGTGCAAGCTTTGAGGAGTTCTTCCTTACCCGCATGCTGTCTTGAGGTGAGGCGGCGTTTCAACGATGATGTCAAGTTCAAGTTGTTTGGGATTACTGGCCTCTTCGCCGTTAGGCTATTTCGGCCGAAGCTGATTGGTTGGTCTTCTTTTTTTTCTTTGTTCTTCTTTTGGTTTGTACTTTCCATTCTTCTTCCTGGTCTTCTACTTTCTGGTCTTCTTCTTTCTGGTCTTTTGGTAGGTTATTTTCGTACACATCAATATACGATGTTAGAGATAGTGTAATGTATTCGGGTTTTTTTTGTTTATTCTTGTCTTGGTTGTTCATTTCTTTTTCTTGTTCTTCGTCTTCGTTATCAGGTTCTTGATTGTTCTTTTCTTCTTCGTTTTTGTCATGTTTCTTCTTTTCTTGTTTGTTTTGGTCTTGGTTGTTTTTTTCTAGAGTCTTGACTGCAAGGAGAGCCTCCCTGTAAGTCAATTTTTCCTTAGCCCGCAGCCTGGCCACCCTGCACTCCTCCCTCCACTTGGGACAAAGCCGGTCGGAGGAGGAGTGAGGGCCACCACAAGCCGCGCACTTCTTAACGGCCGCCTGGCAGTCAGCGTCGGTGTGGCCGGGTGCCCCGCAGCTTGAGCACACCTCGCGAGCACGACACTTCCTCGCCAGATGGCCATATTTCTGGCAATTGTAGCAGCGAGTGGGTTTTGGTTGTTGAGGTTTTACTGGGATTTTCTCCCAACCCAGTATAACGGAGCTAGGAAGTTCCTTAGGAAAACCAACCAGGGCAGTTGTGCTGGTCAGCTTCCTAAGTACTGAGAGCTGATCTCCAATCAGCTCGGCAAGTTCGTCTTTTTCGAGATACTCAATTTCAGAGTGGGAAATGACTCCCAAAACTAAGTTATCCTGAAGTAAGGCGTCAAACATGACGTCGACTCCATTGATATTCACTCGGTGGGGTAATTTGTGGCCCTGCCCCCATTCCTCGAAGGTGATGACAAGGGTACCGCCTTTACTGCGGACGACCCCTGTCACCCCCTTGAGTCCGATGTGGTCAAAAAAATCTTTTATAACAAGAAGATTGAGTTTCTTGCGCGAAGGGTGCTCGACCGGAATCAGTCTCACAACCTTCGCCTGGGCTAGGGTGAACATGGTCACGTGGTACCTCAGGAGGAAGGATCGGGGAGCCGGGAGAACCTACCTCGCCGAGGTTCAGTTCTCAAGTGATGATGTCAAGTTCAAGTTGTTTGGGATTTCTGGCCTCTTCGCCGTTAGGCTATTTCGGCCGAAGCTGATTGGTTGGTCTTCTTTTTTCTCTTTGTTCTTCTTTTAGTTTTTACTTTCCATTCTTCTTCTTGTTCTTCGTCTTCTTCTTTTTGGTCTTGTTCTGTCTGGTCTTCTATAATGATATTATCAGGTTCTTCGTTGTTCATATCTTGATTGTTCTTTTCTTGTTCGCTTTTGTCTTGTTTGTTCTTTTCTTGTTTGTTTTGGTCTTGGTTGTTTTTTTCTAGAGTCTTGACTGCAAGGAGAGCCTCCTTGTAAGTCAATTTTTCCTTAGCCCGCAGCCTGGCCACCCTGCACTCCTCCCTCCACTTGGGACAAAGCCGGTCGGAGGAGGAGTGAGGGCCACCACAAGCCGCGCACTTCTTAACGGCCGCCTGGCAGTCAGCGTCGGTGTGGCCGGGTGCCCCGCAGCTTGAGCACACCACGCGAGCACGACACTTCCTCGCCAGATGGCCATATTTCTGGCAATTGTAGCAGCGAGTGGGTTTTTGCTGTTGAGGTTTTACTGGGATTTTCTCCCAACCCAGTATAACGGAGCTAGGAAGTTTCCCAGGAAAACCAACCAGGGCAGTTGTGCTGGTCAGCTTCCTGAGTACTGAGAGCTGATCTCCAATCAGCTCGGCAAGTTCGTCTCTTTCGAGATACTCAATTTCAGAGTGGGAAATGACTCCCAAAACTAAGTTATCCTGAAGTAAGGCGTCAAACATGACGTCGACTCCATTGATAATCGTTCGGTAGGGTAATTTGTGGGCCTGCCCCCATTCCTCGAATGTGATGACAAGGGTACCACCGCTACTCCGGACGACCCCTGTCACCCCCTTTAGTCCAATGTGGTCAAAAAAATCTTTTATAACAAGAAGATTGAGTTTCTTGCGCGAAGGGTGCTCGACCGGAATCAGTCTCACAACCTTCGCCTGGGCTAGGGTGATCATGATCATGGTCACGCGGTACCTCGGGGGGAAGGAGCGGGGAGCCGGGAGAACCTACCTCGCCGAGGTTCAGGTCTCAAGAGATGATGTCTCGGCACTTAAGAATTTATAGCAAACCTGACGATATGTCGCAGTTACTCCCGACCCACGTGCTTCCACTTGCTCATGTCGGCGCTTGGCCAGACTTACTGTCGCGACACACGCCACTCTCACTTTGACGTGGATGACGCGTCTCTGTTGAATTGACTTCCTTGTTTCTCTGTGTTTTATGCTCACATTTCTTAGTGCCCTCACCGATTCTCCCAGTATTAACGAACCCTGCGGGAACTGTCGTTAGGACAGGCCACAAAGGGGCCCCTTAGAGGGTTGTGAGCTGGGCCGGTGAGTTTAGCTGATAGGGTAGAGTAGGCTCCTCCTTTTTGGGGGGTCCTGTTGCAAAACCAGAGCCACCAACCTACGAACCCAGTTGGGGGGGGGGGGGGGTGTTGGCTACGGCACTGGTCCAAGGGCAACAAGGAACAAGGTAAATGTAGTGAGCCTTCATTGTTAATTTACTGATTTAAGACGAGCGAGAGAGACATAACCAATGGGAGGAAAATGCCACAAGAGGCCTCGGAAGGAAAACAACATCTCCGACGTAGACAATATGTCCCCACCAATCCACCAACCTTCGCGATTCCAATTGTGATAAGAACATAAGAACATAAGAAAATAAGGAGTCTGCAATAGGCCGGTTGGCCTGTGCATGGCAGCTCCTGTCGAGAGTTACTACCACTCTCTATCATCCATGACTCTATCCAGCCTCCTTTTGAAACTTTCCAGCGTTCCAGCACTTACTACAAAGTTGCTAAGCTTGTTCCACTCGTCCACCACCCTATTTGTAAAACAGTTCCTTACTATCTCCCTCCTAAACCTAAACTTATCCAAAATCCGTTGTTCAGAGTCCTATCCTGCTCGGATATTATAAGAACTTTATCTATATCACCTTTATTGATTCCTTTCACTCACTTAAATACTTCTATCATATCTCCCTTCACTCTTCGTCTTTCTAGGAAATGCAAGTTAAGTTTCTTTAACCTATCCTGATATGGAAGGTTTCTAAGTCCCGGAATCATTTTCGTCATTCTTCGCTGCACCGACTCTAGTGAATTGATATCTATTCTATAATAAGGGCACCAGAACTTAACCGCATAATCGAGGTGCCGCCTGACTAGCGCAAAATATAGTTGCAACAAGGCCTCTGCGCTCTTATTACTTACACTTCTAGATATAAAACCCAATACTCTGTTTACCTTTTTTCGAACATTAACGCACTGTTTCTTAGGCCGTAGGTCCGGGCTTACAAGTACCCCTAGGTCTCTTTCACAAGTCGACTTCTCTAGGTTGATGTTGTTAAAGCTGTACACATTGACAATATTTGTTCTTCCAATATTAAGTACGCTGCACTTGCTGGCGTTGAATTTCATTTGCCATTTTTCAGACCACCCCTGCAGTTTATTTAGATCCTCCTGTAATGCATTTGCATCCTGCCCTGAATTAATCTGCCGCCCTATTTTGGTGTCATCCGCAAACTTGCTTATGTCACTGCTGATCCCAGTATCTAGATCGTTTAAGTTGATTATGAACAAGAGTGGGCCTAGTACTGACCCCTGGGGAACCCCACTGGTTACAGGACCCCAATCAGATTTAACACCATCTACGCTGACCCTCTGCGTTCTATCGGTGAGCCATGATTTTATCCAATTTAAGACTTTCCCCTCGATACCATGAGCCTTAATTTTTGTCAGAAGCCTCTGATGCGGTACTGTGTCAACTGCTTTGCTAAAGTCTAAGTAAATAACATCGTAATTTTCGTCATTATCTACTACCTCGAAGACTTTCCTAAAAACGTCAACACATTTGTTAGACAAGATTTTCCCTTGTAAACCCAAGTTGAGAGTCGTAGATTAATTTCCTTTTCTCTAAATGCGATCGGATGCTATCTGCTATAATGATTTTGTAAATAAGTTTACGAGGGGTCCGCTAATCTGTTCCCTACACTCTTTCAAGACTCGAGGGAAAATTTCATCCAGCCCTGGGGATTTTGTCTTCTTCAGTTTATTTATCTTCTTAAGAAAATCCTCTTTTCTGAAAGTGATATTCTTTAATTTCTCTTCTTCCTTTAAAGTACAAGATTCCCAAAGAAACCGAATTCAACCATGCATACGAGGTAGTGGTAGCACTGGAACTAGAATACAAGAACATCAAGTTCAGTGTGATGCCCAAATCTAGTTGGAAGCCTGATACTTTCCCCCCCAAGACCATAACACAGAAAAGATCCTCAGCGAGGTCCCCAACCTCAACGGGAAGACGGTCAAAGTCATACCATTAGACCCCGAGGAGAAAACAACCAGAATGGTCCTACTACGATACCCTGTGGAACTACCTGTAGAAGTCATCATAAAACACCCAAAAGTGACCAAGGCAGAGCGTTGTGTAACGAGTCAGGACAAAGCACAGACAAAGAAAGTGCTAGTGGACATCAAGGGGACAGTTGCGTCCTTTTGTCCCAGAACCACTACGATGCTACAAATGTCAGGAATTTGGACATCACCAATCTAGATGCCACAAAAAAGTGAGATGTGGCATCTGCAGCCAAAGCCACAAGACAGAAATGTGTCTTAAAAAATACAAGGAAGGAACCACCACGACAGCCAAGTGCCCAAATTGTGGAAAGGCACATTACGTTTGGAGCACATCAAGCCCAGAGAGGAGAGAGCGAATGAAAGTTGCAATGGCAAAAATTTAACCACAAAACACAACAGAAGCACCTCAGAGCACATTCGTGTGGGGTCAACAGCGACAGAAAACAGTCAACCCAACACCCACTCCTCCCCAACTGTCAGAGGATTCCTTCCCTGCACTTCCCCCACCAGGCTACAGGACAAAATTGAAGACACCGGGACAAAATCAGTCCATGCAGGAAACCATGACAAATCAGTGGACTCCACAACCGCAGCTCCAGAGCTGTATAGCAGTAAAAGCACAGAACACTCCAGTAGTGTTGGAGAACACCATATTGCCCGGGAAACTGCAACCCCCTCAGGCGGCTACCCAACTGAATACACCCCAGCCTGCCAATCTTCAAGCGGCATTCACAGAAGAACAAATAAAACAGATGATCACCATTATGATAGTGACTTTCTCTACTATAACAAAGAAACAAGATACCAGCACCGAAAATATAATAAATGCAGTTATGACACAGCTCACAGAAAAGATGCAGGAAGACCAGACCCTCAAAACTCCACTACTACAGGTGGAACAGGCGACGTCCTTGAGACAGATATCAGACAAGAAGAAGAACTTGCCATCCGAGAGATCACTCAAAACTGTAAAACCTCAAGCCCCTTGCAACAGATCACGAGGAATAGAACAACAAGCACAGACCGTCAGCAGACACACGATCACAGGCAAAAGCGACAGCACCCTGAAGAGAGAAGAAAAAACTCCCGAGATACCTCCCAAAACAAGCGGAATTCTACCTCCTGCTTCTCCCTTAGAGTAGGTGCCTAAGAAACAGCCACCATTCCTAACGGACGAGGAGGAGAGTGACTCAACCATGAACTACAGCACCAGGGACGAGGAGATAATGATAGAATAGCCCCACCTCCTTGTCATCTCAAGATAACACATTGGAATGTACAAGGTCTGTCCAACAAACGGCATACTGTACAAGCAGTAGCCATAGCTAAAAATATTGTTGTCTTCATTCTGCAAGAAACCCTGATGTCCAAAGATAAACAATTCCGCTTGCCTGGATACCAATAGCACTCTGTACCAAAGGGGCCCAACTCCCATGGCAGCATGATTCTCGTCAGGGCGACTATCCCCAGTTCAGAAGTATATCCAGTTCACTACGGAGATGGAGTAGAGGCACAAACTGTTCGGATACACCTGGCAAACGACAGTCTTGTAGTATACAATATTTATAAACCGCCACCCAAACGACTAGAAGCCGGTGAACTATTGACACAAGCACCACAGGAACTTGTGCTCATTGCTGGGGACTTCAATGCCCACCATCCAACGATCAATTCGACCACAAGAAGGAACCAGGATGGTGATCAGCTAGTGGAACTGCTGACAGATGTGCCAGAAATAACGCTCATTAATAATGGGGAACCAACACACATACTGGGAGGAACATTGGACCTCACATTCATCTCCAGTGAGCTCGTTCCAGTAGCTCAGTGGGAGATAGATGATGAACTGACCAGAGGAAGCAATACCAAAAACAAACCCTACAAATAGACACCACAAAGATTACTGGTTCTACAATGACGAAGTCAGAGAACAGAGTCACAGAATCAACACATTCAGAAGACATCTCCGACAGTACCCTTCCCCTGAGGGAGTGAAACTCTTGAGAGCTGCTGTCCAACATGCTCGTCAAATTACTCAGAAAATTAGGGAAGACAAATGGCTCGAGTGATGCGTAACCTTTAATGCACACACCAGCCTGAGTGAACTCTGGAGAAAACTCAGGATAACAACAGGAAAACTGCCCAGAGCTCTAGCCCACCCCCAGCCACTACAGGAAGCAATTCGCATGGCAGAGCACTTTGCAGAACGCTCGTCATCAGCTCAACTACCTCCTGAAATAAGACTTCATCTACAGCAAGTACAACTGAAGAGAGAAGTAGGCAGTCAAACATTCAATTGAACAAACTGACACTACAGACTGTCTGTTTACTATAGAAGAAATCAGAAGAACCAGGAAAACAAGCACAGACATCGCTCCTGGCAGTGATGGTATAACCTATTCATTGCTCAGCAATGCAGGACTTGCTGGTGAACTTGCTCTCCTAACAGTTATCAACGCATCATGGTCAGCAGGCAAACTCCCGTCAGCTTGGAAAAGAGCAAACAGTGTTCCTATTCCCAAACCCAATGATCCCCAGATTTTCAGGCCAATATCACTAACAGCATGCATCGGCAAAACCGCCGAAAGGATGGTTCTTACACGACTCCTCTGGAAAACTGGACCACTTCACCACCGTATCTTTGGATTCACAAAAGGTCTCAGCACTGCACACAGTTTGGCCACTCTCCTGGGATCGATTGGTCAAAATAAGGCAATCGGAGTATTCCTTGACCTAGAGAAAGCATTTGAGCTGGCAAATGCACAGGCCATTGTAAACACTCTGGCCCGGAAAGGCGTCAAGGGATGCCTACTGGCTTGGATTGCTGACTATCTCCAAAACAGAACAGCAAGAGTTACCTGTCAATGAAAAGTATCAGATCACCAAAGAATTGAAAATGGCACACCAGAAGTTCTCTTCAACATCCTAATGGAAAACTTGTGTCGGCTCCCCTCCCCTTTCAAGAGGGTACCAAACTGCTATGCTATGCTGATGACTTAGCAGTGATAGTAAAAGGCAGAAACCAAATCAGCAAAGTCCAAAGAGCACTAGACCTCATCAGTGAAGAATAAATGAATCTCGGGCTCAAGATATCAATCCCAAAATCGAAAGCCATGAGGATTGGACACAATGAGCCGGTGACACAACTGCAAATACAAGGTATTGCCCTACAATGGGTCAATGTATACAAATACCTGGGCACCTGGATTGACAAAGGCCTGAAATTTGACACTGAGATAAACTATCTAAGAAGCCAAATTGGCAAGAGAGTCAACATGATGAGAGCCATGACAGGACCCAAGGTGGGTGCGGGACATGTAGTTCTAAGAACGCTATATGTACACGCCATTCGATCATTAACAGACTATGCGACGCCGACTCTTAACACACTGTATGAGTGGCAGTGGGCGAAATTGGAGATTGCCCGGAATAACGCTATGAGAATCATTGTCAAGGCACCTATGTGGACAAATATTTAAAACTTACACATTTAGACAGGTCTCACATCTCTCCAAACAAGAGCGGAACGATTAACAGCGTGCTTTGCAACAAAACTGATTACCAGAGCTCGGCAAAGGGACATCAAGAATGGACTCTTACGAGCTCTGAACCTTATCAGAGAAGATGTCTTTAACAAGAAAACATGGCTATTGTGCGCAGCTGCCGCTGTAAATTGACTGAAATTGAAAGACACAATCCTGAACAAAGGACCTGATACAATGAGTCCAGACTATAGCACCCCAGCACCATGGGAGTCCCCGCCAGCAGTCTTCAACATTCTACAAACTGGGACAAGAAAGGCTGACTGTAACCCACATGAGCTCCGACAGATAGCAGAGAGAAACATGAAGGCTCTAACACCTCACAATAGTACAGTGTATTACACAGACGGTTCCGTAGAGCTCATCAGTACGAAGGCAGGAGCAGCCTCCACTATAGAAGGAGGTAACACGTCCCTTTGGAAAACCTCAGATGGATGCTCTACTTTGCAGGTTGAGCTAGCTGCCATACTTGGAGCCCTAAGACACGCTTCCATAAACAGTAAACAAGGCTTTGTAATACACACTGACTCACGATGTGCTATTGAAGCACTACAATGCAGAGACCCTAGAGACAACATTCATGTCATAACATCCGCTGTTGGCCTACTGCAAGGGTTAAAACTACAAGATCGGCAAGTTATCATTAACTGGATGCCCAGTCATATCGGAATCCCAGGGAATGAACGAGCTGATGCTGCTGCCGAGGCTGCGTTAGAACAGCGAAACATCGAGATGAACATCCCACCCAGTTAGGAGCAGATAAAGAAGACCACAATAACACGAACTGCCCAGTGGAAAATAGACAAACATAGAAGATTAGCACCAGTATCACGATCGGCCAGGTGGTACTATCTGGTCACGAATTATGAGAGACCACCACTCATGAAGGATATAACGAGAAGGGAAAAAGTTAACTTCCACCTACTGAGACTGGGATACCCATGCATTTGGGAAATCATTGTACAAGTACCAGCAGAGCAGCGCATGTGCAAGACCTGCGACAGCAGAGCCGAAAACACACTGCAGCACTACCTCATAGAGTCCCCTGGAACACAATTAGCTAGGAGAAAATACAACCCCCTATCACAGCAGAAAAGGTTGCCAAAATGCTAACCACCAACCACTCTCAAGAAACCCTACAGTTTTTTACCGAGCATCCACCCCCCACGCTAGTGGTGGAGATGTGCAATAACTAAAGAGATGATGGTGTTTTATCCCAGCAGTGGGTGGACCAGCATTTTAGCTTAAGGTCCGCGTAGGTAATATTCCCACAAATCTAAAAAAAAAAAAAAAAGAAGTCCTTCGATAGCCAATTTTCTTGGAAATAGGGACGAGGAGACATAACCTGGAGATGTCAGTTGTTGAGAATATGTTAGACGATGACTCACAAGCATTAAATAATCTCCGTGCACCCATGTGGTATGCATAGGATTTCACCGAATATAGAGGTATTGCAGAGAACCGCTAGTTAAACATACTTTTACTTGCACATACATGTAATGCACATAAAAGATTTTAGTTATGTTTATTGAGTGTGTAATAACGACAGTAAATACAACAATTACCAAGACAGACTGATGACTGCATGAATCAGAGCCTCTTAATTCATAAGCAACACCAAAGATGTTAGTGAACAGTAATCCTGAAAGAAGATTGCAATATCAGATTAAATACACAGACAATTTAGTCGTGAGTTAATTTGTTACAGTTTGACAAAACCGTGATCCAAGGTCATAAATACAAGTTGTATTAAGAAATATTAAGTAGATTATCTTGAACGATACCAGTTTTTGTTTTCTATGTATGAAAAGGCACGAAACTTGATCGTGAAACACTTATCCAAAGGCAGTAAACGAACTAATTCATCATAACAAATACAATTAGACCAAGACGATACTCGCCGATGATATAAGGAGCCTTACATTGTAGTTGCCCGACGACAACCTCAGAAGTACTAATCAGTGTACAATCCTTCTGCTTTCACTACACGATGGTGCCAGAATGACCATATCCGTTGATCTGTCAACCTCATCGCCGTTTCTACTGCATCAGCAATGAATTATTATGTTACTAACCTTTCGTAAAATAAGGAAATCATCGAATGATATCTGAATTTCATGTCCTCCTTTGGTATTGCATACTTGTACCCTTAAACTGGAAAACATACATAACATCAGCACTGGTCGGGACACTGCCATATGAGTGTGGACCACAGGTTGCGAGTGTTCCTTTTCGTACAGGCAGAGCTGCCGCCCCCTACTGAGGTTACGAAGAAAAAGGAAAATTGATTCATTACCACCGGTTTTAAGGGAACAAATAACCAACTCACCGAAGTATACGGTAAGCATGATTAAATTTATTTGTAACACCGTGAGCAACCTGCAGTGAAATGCCACTTGAAACATCGTAAACAACCGGCAGTGAAATGCCACTTGTAACACCGTAAGTAACCGGCAGTGAAACGCCACTTGTAACACCATAAGCAATCGGCGGTGACCTGCCACTTGTAACACTAGAAGCAACCAGCAGTGAAGAACCACCTTTAACACCACAATCAACCAGCGGTGACCTACTATCATCAAACATAATTACAAGCAGTGAGCTGCACCACCAAACACAGGCGGTGAGCAGTGTTTCATCGAACAAACTTTGAGACCTAACCGGAGCCGTAAATGAATATCAATAAAAGGAAAAGAGGTAGTGGAAATGGATCCAGAGCGACGAAGGGGAAAGGTGAACATGGACGAAGGTGACCGAGACCCAGAGGCAGAAGTTGTCCCTCCAGAGCTGAACGACCATGACTTACGGCAACAGAAGCTGAAGGGGGGCCACCCTCTGCCTGAGTCTGAATGCTCAGCACCTGACCAAAATCCCGGGTCCAACATGATGGCAGAAGTGCGACGAATTGTTACTGAATTGCTGGAGGCGTATTTCACAAAGGGGAAGAAAGGGAAGCAGCATGACGTTTGGAGTTTGGGAATAGCATATTTGAACAGTCAAAAGGTTCTCAGAACAGTTCTGGGGACACAAGTCCTGGATGAATACCGACTGCAGATGCTATTTGTGAAGTGGAAACAATAATAAATTGTCGACTCATCACACCTGCGTCGAGCAACGTGAGAGACCTGGAAGCGTTTACGCCAGCCCTATTCCTTCACGGTGGCCCACATAATGATCTGCCACTGGGAGGATGTCTTCTGAAGGACTCATATCAACGACGGTGGCGGCACGTGCATTTCCAAGCAAACCGCTTCTGGAAACGCTGGATGAGGGAGTACCTTCCACTACTCCGCAAAAGACAAAGGTACATAGAACTAACCTGTAATCTCCGGAATGGCGACCCTGTCCTTGTCACCGGAGAAGATCTTCCTCGTAACAAATGGCCATTGGGTAGGTTCACGGCATCAGTCCCGGGAGCCAATGATCTAGTGCGCCAGGTACGTGTGCGAACAGTATCTGGGGAGTTCCGAAGGCCAGCGACCCGTGCATGCCTTATTGAACACGCCACACCGTAAATCTTGGGCGATTGCCCAACGCCGGGAGTGTTATCGCCGCTGACTTCAGCTACAATGCTGGCGTGTGATGCCATTAAATCTTCCGACATGTGACCTCGCCAGATGTAGAAGTGTTTAAAGACAAGTCCTGGTTCTGCTGAGCGGACTGTCTTCGACTGGTGGCGGTGTTGCCCTCCCCTCCATGAGACAGATCGCCCTCTCTAGTGATGCTGTGAAGACCAGCCTTCTGCTCGCACTGGTGAACACCGATCCACAATCCTGTCCGATAATTTGTGCTGAGACAATTTACGCAGTACTGTTGTCTCTTGGAATTCCATACTGATCTGCACTGACCCGCACTTGTAAGTACAGCCTAAGTGATGACATACCCCTCGGTATTGAAATATTGTTGACTAATTACGCCTACTCGTTTCTGCCTAACCTGGAGTAATAAGACAATGCAGAATGAAGCGAAGCTAAGATTAATAGAGTTATGAACTTTGTGTTTTGTTACTATGTATAATAACTTGTAATTAAGATAAAATTATGTGAGACTAACTAATTATGTATCAGATGAATCACCATGTAATTATGAACACCTTCTCTGCAGCAGCAGACTGCAGCAGTGGAATCTCCATGCTGAAAATTTTAGTGCGTGTAGGTTTCTTGACCGTCAAAAGGATTTCGCCCCATTCTTCATCATACCCCAGAATTTGAAAACAACAGACAAGCAAAAAAGCGTCGAGTTTAATCAATATAAGTAAATGACCATTGTATGACCCATTGACCCTAATATATTGTTTACATATAAACAAAATGTGAAAATTAAATTTACTTGGAAACTGTAGCCAATCAATTGTTTTTATGGTTATATTCGTTTTCAGCACCCCAAAATCCATAAAGAGAAAACCATTTTATCTCCGAAGCACATTTTTTTTTTAAATTGTAGCAAGTATAAATAAGGCTGAAACATGAAGTACCGATAAACTTAAAGTGACAGATGATCCACTAAGTTGATTGAACGCTTGAGGACTCGCAAATATGTGAGTCTGTCACCAATACGTGGGAATCTTACTAAATCTCTGAAGTAAATCGTTTATTATATTTGCGTATGTGGTTTTGATGCCTATTTGCACAAACCACCTCAATAACTCTTTCAAGTGATTAATTAATATCAACCTTGCTTACTTCCTGTTTGCTAGAATTGCTTGTGGAATTAACGTTGTGATGACTGTCTATTAAACATCATTTAAAAGAGTAATTACGGAGGTTTGTGCATATTGGCACCAAAACCACATACATAAAATCGTGCAATTTTTAGCGAGCTAGTCAAGGGAGAAATACTTCCACAATTCAGATTTCAAATAGATTTGTCTCTAACATCCAGCGCAAATTCTTGAAATATTGCAGTAGACATAGAAACGGACTTTCGTTGAGGTCCAGTCACAGATGATCATAAATCTACTTCTTCGGTACTAGGATTAGCAGAACAGATGAAACTTAAAAAATTTCAGCATGCTCAACAGAGCCAAATCTTCTAGTTACGAGAGTTAGTAGATCAGTCCCGATTCAAATTAAAACAAAAGGAATTTAAGCCAAAACAACAAGAAGGGATTAAATCAACAGGCTAGAAAGCAAAAATATACATTAAAACAACAAGACAGAGGATGAACACCAAATATTAAGATTATAAACACTATTAGCCCAGCGTCGTCAATAAATTTCTTGTTACTCATACACCTGATAATACAGTAAAACCTATACTTTTGCATCTTGCATCTTGTAGGAAAGTTTTATGAAAATGATCCTGACTCAATCTTTATTTATTTTGAGAAACTTGTTCCAAACCCTAAGTAGGAAAAACAACATTGGGCTCTCTCAGTACACACAAACTTCGTGGGGAATACGAGACAAACTTATAACAGCCTCAGCAATGACGGTAGTATGGATTATGACATTGTAAGAAATAGTGTATTACAAGCTTATGCTTAGTGCCAGAGAATCACCCGTTACTTAGATAGATTGATTAAATCTAGTAATATCTCCATCTTTGACGAGATTAAAGAAATTTTCCCATTAAAACAATTTAAGTATGGAGTTCCTCCTGATGAAAGAGAAGTAAGTGAATTATACAGAGCATCTAGGATGGTTGAGACATGCAGGGAGTCGGAGAGCCTGTGACTCTAAACGCTTTGCAAAGGCTAGCTCACGCAGTTCAACTCCAAGATATTCTAGAGATATGTGAAAATTTTCAATCAATGTACACTTCACGCCATTTATAAGCCACACAGACTGGAGGCCTCGAAATTCCTAACCAGCAACTTCGCTGGGTGCGTCCCTCCCTCCCCCAACCTCCAGAAACAAACAAACCAGGCAATTAATCAGTGGGCAGCCAAGGTGTAAAAGTAAATGCTTCCCCCCCCCCCCCCACCCCAACACATTAGCAGGGATAATTAAATTAAAAATATATTTTCTTTCTGTTTCTATAACCTATCCATACATGTGTTATAATTAAGGAAATGATATCATGATATTGGAGCTTCGAAACAGGACACCAATGAGTATTGACCAGAGAGGTTGACAGAAGCTTACTGTGCCTCGAGGCTCGCCTTAGCTTGACAGTATGTCGATAAGGCCGTATCCATTTGCGGCTCCAAAGTTATGTTTGCAACGTGTATCGTGGTTAATTTTAGTATACAGTACTGTACGTACAGTATATCAATTACTTTATGAAATCCCGTATAACTTGCAATAAATAACTTATAATAATGTGAAATGAAACTAAAGAATACAGCAAAGTGATAAGGGTTACATTATTTTACGGAGATAATTATGATCGGGGCAATATCTATAAAGTACACCGGAGCGGCCGAGTGAGGGTGAATGTGTGGTGATGGACGACTCTCCACGCGTAGGGGATGTCACAGAGATTCAGGGATAGTTTAGTACCAAAAGATGTGTTAACATCCTTAATGAATTTTTCTTTCCCTCTCTCCGCGAGATGAATTTTTCCTTCCCTCCCGGCCCCATAATATTTGTCCAGTATCGCTGCCCTGTCCACACAGCCCGACTGGTTCAGCAGTGATTTCTCACAGGAGAACCTCCACCTGTTTGACTGGCCTAGCAAAGGGACATAAATGAACCCGATCTTTGGGGTTCAATTGGAAACTCCTGGGGCCCGGCGAGGGAGAAGTCAGCGGTGTAACTAATGGCCCACACAGACCTTGTTGGGAACCACGCCGGGAACATGAGGTCAAGACTGCAGGTCATGATAGAAGAGAGTAGGAATAATAACGAAGAAAAAATGTATGTCTAAATTGTGGTCTTCTACTCCAAATTTAATTAACTATACACATTCCACTTGGGATATCACTTTGAAAAGAAACACCGTAAATAATGTAATCAAATAATAATATATGAAATTAATTAAAAACTATGCTATTTTGGGTTGCACAAAGATTCGTTTATTAATGAGATGTTAAATTTGGTGTCAAAATATGGTGAAATTGGATTGGATAGAGTTATGACTACTTGCTTGCGCTCGAGTTTCGTTGTTGCTGTGAAACACACCCAGTGGAGTGGTGAGGGATGTCTGATATAAGTAACTATATTGGGAAATGACACAATGTTACAGTTATTTACGAAAACTATGCCGATGTTAGAATTAGTCAATTAGATATCCTAAATAATCTTAATACATTGTAGAAGATAAAGATTATACTTGTCCATTCTATAACATAACCTAAAGTTTGCTCACGACACTTAGCAACCATAATCGCCTGTGCTTATCCTAGTTGGGATTGAACCTTACTCCTCCGGGCTAGGCCTTAACACGACAGTGGCTTGCCGGCTGAATATCACTCAATAATCTTCTATGTTAACTATTTAGAAATGTAATTATTGTCATTTATACCTTGGAAATTATTCCTCATTAATATCAATATTTAATTCTACTGGTGTAGTGAAAGTGGTTTCATTCATTCATGGAAATGATGTTAATTTTTAATTCACTAAAACTTTACCATAGAAATAATGAAACAATTTTAAGTAGTTTGACCCAACAAACAACGTCGTTTTCTAAAGCCCCCATCCCCCTCTCCCAACCAAAAATTAAAAGAAATTAAGACAACTTTGCTATATGAAATATTGAACTATCAACACGTCCAGTATTGCCCAGTAAAACCCTGCCCTATTTTTCGCTTTCACATTAATACTGAAATTAATCTATCGCGTCTCTGACAAGTTACCGAGTGAATACCAACTCTATCACGGACGGACTGACAGGCGGACAGAGAGCTTGACGAACAGAAAGACGAACGGACGGACGGACAGCATCATTGCTATAATTATATCCCCAAACTTTCGGTCCAGGAGGAATACTGAGAGAAAGAAATTTAACGCCGGTCAACGAGGAACAGCGCTCCCAATAGAGTAAAACGAATGACTTTCTCTCTACATAAAACTTAGAAAAGTTGGTGTTTGGGTGTAACACATTTTATTGTCCCAAATTTAATGTAACATATTTCATGTACCAAATTACTCATATATTGTATTTTTTAATTATTTGTATTTATTTATTTATCTATTTATTTATTTATTTATTTATTTATATTAGTTTTACTTTTTTTTCACTTTTTCTTTATTATCCAATTCTCTTTTCTTCTGTGTCCGTTATACTCGTATACTTGTGAGATGAGGAAGGTATTTGTTTATGTTTGTGGCTAGTCTGAAGGGTAGGAATGTAGGCCTACAGTGGACCCTCGCACGCCAGCAAGGGGAGATTGAGGGAGGCTGGTCAGGGGAACTAAGATACAACACTTCAGAGGAGAAAATATGAAATACTTATAAATTAGGACCTTCTGCATTGCTGCATAATACCAAGACATTTATAACACATCACTCTTCTCAATAAGGGGGGATGAATTAGGACTCTTATTAACGATTACTGTATAATTAAATACTTTATATTTGGGTTCAACAATTACACTTCAAAACAATAAACCTATGCTCCTAGCTAGTTAAACGGGGACCACGTATCTCACAACAAATGGGAACTTAAGGATTTACCAAATAGAATACACCAAAATACCTGGCATGTCGCCACCACAGATGTCCCACACCTCCCTACGCAAAATTCCAACACAGAATCTACTTTTCAAACTGCGTCAGCCCACAACGGACGCCACAACTTTCATGACGTCACGTCTCATAGGCTTTCTCACTGGTCGAAGACAGGCCTAAGGCCTTCATACTATTGACTCGAAATTGGCGGGAACTCCCAGGTGGCGGGAAACTCATGACATTGCTACATCCCTAAAATAAATCATAAAATACTTTGATGTTCATGAAACTCAAAAGATTAATTGATTATGGTAATTACATCCCTGGCGATGCAACATCTTAGGCCATATTTTTCTGAATTAAAATGAAGGCTTAAAAGACTAAACTCAAATGATGCCATGAAAAAACATAAGTAGCAAATAACACAGAACTTTCGAGAAAAAAAATTAATTTAAACGTTAACAAATAAAACTTAAAGTTTGTGCAGAAGGCCGGTTTCCTCCATGTTAACCCCCCCCCCCCCCCCCCCCAGCACCAAAGAGAGACGGTAAGACCTGTAAACACGAGAGGGTGGTCTAATGCTCTCGAGGTGAAAGGACATTCCTGAAGCATGAGTGAGAGGACGCTCCAGCACATCTAAAACGAGTAGAGAGATCCAACTCACCGAAACATTGGTCCCTGATAACCAGCCCGGCAGTCAACATTGAAAATTTCAAGAGCTAATGGTTCTTTGCTCAAAACATTTTAATCATAATCGCCCTGAGGCATTATGGTCCTCGACATTACGGTTGGAGCCCATTAAAGTTGGGATCCATTGGTATTCATACTTACTGGGATTGAGGCCCTTTATTAGTAAGCTCCAATCTCAATGACGAGGCTAGGTTGTTACCAATTAGAGCTGGGACCTGTTTGATGAATCAACAGCTGATAAAGAGGACATGGCGCCTCCAAAACACGAAGCATATTAGCTAATAGCCTGTAAAGCAGGATAATGAAGCCATGACAGCACAGTGATGGTCATTTTATCTCAGCGTAGCAAGAACTTTCTGGGAGAGATACGGATGTCTCTAAAACAGGCGAGTATGATCACTGTACCCACTTGAATGAAAGAGGTGAGCCTCTGATGGGAAGAAGGTGGGAGGGGAGGACTCCAATACCTTCATAGACGATGTGAGGGAAGGGGAGAGGCAGAATTTCATATAGACACTGATGCGACCACAGGCGACCACAAAGACGATGTAAGGGTAAGGAACGGCTCCGACGTGCGCGTAAACGAGTACGGCATCACCTCCTTCCTCAAAAATGGAGGGGAAAAGCACGAAGTTTCTTTAAAACCGTTTTTGGTGAGAAGGACTCCAGACTTAGCTGTTGAATAAAATGATAATCAGTAAATATGATAACTTGGACATACCTTCAGGAGATATGGTGTGTTACTGTCCCTTAAATAGCTGTTTTAACTCACTTACCTAGAAAAGGAAAGGAAAAATCCAGTTGAGATTACTTGCCGCGGCCCCCCTCTCTCCCACACACATACACACCTATATGATTATTCACACTTAACTTCCAGGAACAACTAAGGCAGAACCACTGATCTTAAGCAGCTTAAGCATTAGTTTATGCAAAATGGATGATTAAGAAAACTTGTCTCAACATGTCAAGAGCACAACAGTATTATTATTTAGTAGTTACCTTCTACTGGTGGTCGCAGAAGTCCTGGCACCGTCTTGACATTTTTACAACTGATGGCCCTTGAAGACACACTTTACGCTTTACGAGACATTAAGGAATGAAAAACACTTTATTGACACTTTACGACATCATTGGCACTTTATGACACTTTGAGAGATTTTACAGCACCTTACGGCACTTTTCGACACCGCATAACACTACTGTATGTTGCTTTGACACTATAACTATTTGAGACATCGAAACATAATTATGAGACTTTATGCCACTTTATGTCATTAGGAAACTATATCGCTTTTTACGGCATTTTAGAACACTGCTTCTGTAGAACACTTAATGAAACTTTCGGACACTGACTCTTTAGGACACTTCATGATACTTTAGGACACATCATGACACAGCTCTGACGCTTCATAGCAAATTTTCATTGTGCACCACATTACGCTGTTATACGACGCAATATTAGACTTAATGGCACTTTATCAGACCTACTGACATAACGTGCCATTTTATGGCACTTTAACACGTCATGTCACTTTACGACACTCCTATGACAAATATGGGTGTTTTTGGCTACCACAATTACTTTGTGAGACTTATAAGTCTTCATGACACAAACTCTTCACATCACTTATGAAACAAAATAACACAAACACTTTACAATACTTAAAAACACTTTACGTTACTTACGAACACATGATCACTTCGCTATATTAATGGAAATTTTATGGCACTTAAAATCCCCTACTTATACTTAAGACCACTTTGAGACACTCACAGTATAACTACTTTACAATACTTAAAACACTTTGTGACACTTGGTACACTTCAAGACACTTACAAATACTTTACTACACTGACAAACACTTGACGATACTTTTAGTTCTCGTGAATTTCAGTCTCTACACCACACCTTCGCGCACTCCCTTACCGGCACTAAGGCAGAGACAGCACTGCGTATTGTCTTGTTAGAGGACTATGTTGACATTCTCATAGACCCGAAACCGCGAAACGAGGCAGGTTCACTACTGTACACGATGGAGCCGGCCAAGGCTCGTCCCAGTGATATAACGGACTAAGTTTGGTCGTATTTTACTTATTCGTTTCTCAAGATTATATACCAATATTCCAGTTCGTATAATAGTTCGTTTTGGGATGATTGAGTTCCTGAACCCCCGGAACACTTACGCCACCGATGTCTCAAAATGGCGTCCACTGTCCATACTCATTCTCTGAACGCTAGCCGTGTCAGCCTTGTACTCTGCAAGAACACTGTTGATTTTCACTGGCTGCCTAAACTTTGCACCATGCCTGGGGCAAGTGGTGGGCAGAAACTTGTGAAGGTTTTGGTTAAAGAAGAAAGGATTTCACTACTGAATAGCATAGAAGACGACCTGCAGCTTTCAAGTAGCGAATAGGAAGCAGATGATCCGCGGCCAACAACAATGTAGGTGACAGACAGTTTTCAAGAGGTGGTTAGTAAGAAAAAAAAGAAGAGGAGGCGAGAGTTGGCAAAGAAAAGTGACGAAAGTGATAGTGATGAGATCATGAATGATAGGAAGAAAAGGACGACACACACAGAAGAAAGCCGAAAGAATTCAACTGGGAATAAAACACAGAAGGTTAGTCGAATGGATCATCGTGAAAGTATCAATGTGCACGAATGTAAAAGTGATCTGTGATTGGTTACTTAGTTCCCCGCTGCTTAATTATTGGTTGGGCTTTTTCATTCATTCATAATTTTAACTACGTACTATAGTAAACAAACGACCTTAAGTTGTCATCTGTCTCCAGCAGTGTTCGAAGAATCTTGAGTGAAACTTACATTAGGTATAAGTCCAACAGTAAAGTACGTGAGATGCAATACTTGGAGAATGCACGACGTCGAACACCTTAATGAGCTTTGGCGTGGGAGGGAAATAGCGCAGGTATTCCTATTTTAAGAATGGTTTATATCAGTATTATACGCTCAGTTATTGACTATGAACCTCACCATCCTTATAATGTACAGTAAAAAAATTATTCAAAAGCTTGAAGTGATACAAAACGAGGCCATGAGAATCGTTTTATGTTGTAAACGGAACACTAGAATTGAAATAATGAGACTGGAGCTAGATCTACCAAGTACAGAACATAAAGTAAAGGAGCTTGTTGTAGCCGCTACTCTTAGTACCATTAGCAGAGGAGGAGATAATAAGTTGTCCAGTACATTAATGTGCTTAAATGAAAGAACGGATCTTGGCAATGTGTTCAAGTATGCAAGGCTACTGCATAATATTATGATGGAGTATGGAGTAGATAAATATTGCACTTCATAACAAACTTATTTGAAGTTTAGACCATGGCAGGAAGGATGCATATTTTACAACTTGATTGGAAAAAAAGATGATTGGATCCCATTTATTTACGAAATGTCTTTTTAGAGAAAATAAATAGTTTTCCCAGGCGAATGCGATGTTTTTATATGGGAATATTTTATCACTGGGTGTTATGCAGACGAAACAGTTTGTAAAATAATTAGTAATAACACCTCATTCACGTTGGCTGAACTACACGCAGCTTGTGCAGGACTTCAGGTTGCAATAGATAAATGTAGAGAAACACATAGTTTTGTTGATAGTAAAAGTGCAGTGGAAGCCTTGTAGAGTAAAAATCCATATAACTTCCATATTGATAATATCTGTAAAAGACTGGTCATAGTAATGCAAGAAATGGAATGTACTGTGCAGTTTGTATGGATTCCATTATTTGTGGGGATTCCTTTAAATGAAATGGCTGATAAATTGGCCAAAAAAGATGCATAAAAGATGTATATAGATGTTGTTAGCAATGTAAGTATTAGAACGATAAAGAGATAAATGAAAAAAGAGAGGAATGGGAAAAGCAAGAGGAGAACTGATTGCCATGTGTAGCCAGAGTTTTCAGCATTATTGGTATGTTTTACAAAACACCAATGCTACTTACGGGGCTAACTTGCCATCTGTTGATACTGTTATAATGAGACTAAGATTGGGATACAAATATTACTGGCAGCTAAGTGTAGGGGCGGGTCAACTGTGTCATCTGAAGGATGCACATTAGGGGGCAGGGAAAAAACACTTTTATTTGAGTTGCAGGCTGCACTTTTCAGGCATCGTTTGTATGGCTGTAACAAACACCTGTGCAAAATTTCATGCCATTTCATGCATACTTACCCTGCCGCATCGCGAACGACTTTTTGTCAACTTTTAGTGTATGCCAAAAATTAGGTGTCATTTAATGTTTTCCAGGATAATGATAAATTTTACATGGGTGACATCGATTTAATTCACATGTTATTTTACAGGTACACCGTATAGAAAATCATTACAAGTTCATATTGAAATTCTTTTTTGTGCGGAACCTTGGCATCATTTTCCTAGACAATAATCTTTGCCTAATATATCCATCTCTCGATTCGTATCCCGTCACTTCAGTGCAAGCTTCAGTCATCACTTTTATGCCTCTCTCGACCGCCTGAGTGCTGTTTGGCCACTTGGGCACCACTAATGGTGTCTCAAGAATGTCATTAACCTGTAGATTTGACAGAGAAGCAATGTAAGGAGGCTCAGTCTTGAGTTCATTCCTCCAGTTAATCATGGAATGATAGTTTTTTGCTTGCCACTTTAGTTTCGGAGTCACCACCTTTCTCATGTTGACTACAGGAGGCACATCCTCATTCCCATCTCCATCTTTACCCTCCTCATCAGTATAGTTTAACAAATTCTCGTCAACAGCAGCATCAGAATCTTCCTCCTCCTCTTCAGATCTGCCAGTGCATTCTTCCTTTTGCTGATTCTCCTCTCTAATTTTTCTTATCATTGAGACAGCTTTTTCTCTAACAGTCATGTCCTCATCTGCACACATACCAAGAAGAAGTTGATCTGTGTGGGCGAAGTATGCATTTCTCTGGACAGCCTTCTTCACTATAGTCTCCTCCTCACTATTCAGGTGTTTCATATATAGCAGGGACTGGAATACGTTCCTTGAGCCGTGTGTTACGTAAGGGTGTATCTTGATGTAAAACCACATTGGAGCACTGAACTTTATCATTGTAATGACAATTCTTTTCAACTCATGGCTGGGTCTTGATGTTGCTACATACAGCCTGAGGATTCTACTCCATAAGGTGTTCCACCTTGACACACAGGGAGGACCTGGCTCAATAGCAGCCAAGTCATCTTCATCAACACCTGTGATAACTCCTTTACAAATCCTATACAGGTATTTCTGATCCCAGGACAGATCTTTCTCCACTTCATCATTAAACACAGGGAAATCAGGGAAACTGACTGGCTGGAAGGCGACAACTGGAAGCTCAGACAAAGACTCCTTGATCTGCTTTCCAATGGGACCACGCCAATGCTCAGGACCACTTGGTTTACCATCATAGTGATAAAAAACTGCGCGGAAAGGCAGCTCATTTCCGTGAAGCTGACATATGAAATAATGGAGCGGGTGACCAAGTAACATTTCAAGATGATGAATGACTCCATTTTCTGATCCTACATTTACATTGGTTCCATCACAACCAACACACACAATGGGCTGCTGGGTTAGATTTTTCTCCACCAGAAACTCGTGAATAGTTTTGGCAATCTGCTTTCCGTGTCCAGTCTTGGGAGTCACATGTGTGAGATATTCATTGCCAGGCTCAACCATGATGACATAATGATCTTTCACCATCATCCTCGAACTCCATTTTCTCGGTCTTCTCATTCTTTATCATCACACGAGTGACGGTCTTCTTACCATCAAAATAGAGTGACGTCAAATTATGAAAATAGTTGATAAACACTGAACAGAACATTGCACCGCCACAGCGGCTGTTTGGCTAGTACTGTAGGTAAATTTGAAAATTTCAGTAGAAAATGCGGCAGACTAAACCTCGACATATCAGCTTCAAATTTGGCATGGAGTCTTAGATATGTATAAGGAACAATGCCTGAAGAGTGCAGCTTTGAGCAAAATTTCACTGCCCCCTAATGCACATACACTACAACATTATGTATTAGGATGGGAAAAAATCAAACCATACAGGAACAGTGAGATTACTACTTTAAAGAAACAACTTTGTTGGGTGATAAATAGTGGAAAGATTATCATATTTTTTGCGATGTATACAAATTGTTCCAAGATTATGACCTTTTTCTGTTATTTTATGTAGTACAGTGTTCATGTCAAAATAAACAATTTCATTGGTGTAAAAATAATTCTTGTATTGTTATAACATTTATAAATTTTTGTATGCCACAGAAATGGGATGGTAATAGTTTTTTTATTGTCAATAAAATATTTCAATTTCAATTTCAATAATGTTCTTAACTAAAACGAACGTATTAATTGGTTTTAGAAACAGAAAGAAAATACATTTTTAATTGTTCGGGGGTAAGAGTTAACTTTACACCTTGGCTGACTACGGATTAATTGCCTGGTTTGTGTGTTTCTGGAGGTGGGGTGCGGGAGGGATGCACCCAGCGAAGTTGCCGGTTAGGAATTTCAAGTAACGTAAACTGGACCTAAAAATAGATATAATTACTTTAATATGCATCAGAACATGATAATTTTAACAGTTTTACTAATGTTCTAAGAAGCTATGATAACAATTATGTACTTAAGAATTATAGTCGTATTTGCAGTTATTTACCTCATAAAGATGATTATGCAAACAGTAATGCACCTAGGTATAATAATCAATCTAACAATTATTGAAAGAACGTGTTCTTTCTGGAGAAAATATTGGACATCACATACTGTAACTGACTTCTGTAATTCTGTCAACATAAAGTATCTAAGTGTTATATGACTAGGCCTAATACACAAATCAAGCCTAGCCTGAATATACAAGTTAAGTCATTTAAAAAGAGTAACAATGTTAAGTATCTTTAAGAAACTATGGATTGCATTGGTAACAAACAAAAAGGAACTATGACAGTACAAAATGATAATGTTGTTTAGTCAACAAAAATATGCAGATTTCCTTAAAGATTTTAAAGCTAAAAGAAGTTGTTTCTTTACGGAAAATTCACTTTTTCCAAAGGTTTGCTTATTTTAATTGAACAAAGAAAAATATATAAATGAATTGTTGGATAGAATGTCTCCTCTGTTCCAAGAAGACCTCTATATATAAAAGGGAAGCCATTGAGCTATTGATATTTTGTACGACTGTGTTGGTAAATATTAAAAATAAATATGATTTCCACCCTCGTATTCTATATTTTTCCGCATAGCAAAGATATTGTAAATATATAATTACCGTTGTTTAAAACCTGAACCGCAACTTGAGAAAATGATGAGTAAAGAATGAATGGAACATTATAATAATCATAAAATGAGAATCATCATCTATTATTCTTTCAAATATGTAAACCTATGATAATATGGTGGAAAAACTTACATCAACCCTTTCCTGCCTTTTTCATTATTAATTTCCTTGCCTTTTTCAATCCCCCTCCCCCCTCCCTCATGAGCAATCTGCATACATACCACCCCCTACACCATTCCTCCCCAACATACGCCCCTCCCCTAAGTCGACTATTTCTCCTATCCACCCGACTTTGACTTGCCGCAAAGAAAGGACCCGGCCAGGGTAAGGGAGGGAAGAGGGGGAGGGGGGTAGATGATTACTGTACTTTTAACCGCGACTGTACAGCATATATATTTGTTATTCCAAATTATTATCGTAAATCTATAACGTTTTATATTAGTATATATGAATATGACTTACTTCGGCAGAATGGTAGTAAACTAAGTAAAGGATCCATAAGCGCGGGCGCTGGGTATTTTAGTCTTGACACGTGTTTCGACCTTCTGAGAAAGACTGTAAAGCCGAAACACGCGTCAAGAATAAAATTCCCAAAGCCTGCATTAGTAGCATTTGCTTCCTAACTCCCAATAGGGTTCACCTAAAGAATCATCGCCCCAGCATATTTCACCAATTCAATTTCAATTGTTTATTCCTTGATAGTGGAAGCGGGATCCTAGTGCTGTCACTAGGTACCCCTGTACAATAACAACAGAAGCATCTGGCAAGTGTGACAAGTATATACAGTATAAATATTATAAAGGGGCTTGCTAAAGCCTAAGGAAGGAAGGATATTCCTTTAACGTATAATCAATGTTATTTACATAATATCTGGCCAGTATGGGGAGGATCATCGTGTCTCCGCCAGGGGGTCGTGGATTACTTATTTCACCTGAAGATTAATTACCTTAATGCTAGCTTAACCTAACCTAAACCTATTCTATCCTAACCTAAATCTAACCTAACATATTCTAACCTAACCTCATCCTCCCAAAATAGTTTTAGGGTGGTTTAATTTTTAGGTGAAATAAGCTGGGGCGATGATTCTTCAGGTGATCCCCCAATAGTATAAGGTATATATTTATATTCAAGAATATATACATAGAATGTTAAGGTTAGAGAGGAGACATATTTACAGGGGATTCAGGAAGATTACAAATAAACTTAAAATATTGCTTCAGTTACATTATGCAGTGAACAGCCTCGTCAGTGAAGGGGTACGGCTGTGTGTGTTTACCCAGGCGAGTTCTCGTTCCCCTCCTCGCAGCTCTTCTATCATGCCGCCTGCCAACGCGCTCACCGCTCATTTACATAACAAAAGTTCCAGCTTAAGTTTTGATGACTCAAGGATTTGTAAGACCAACACGGATGTTGGATTTGTACTACGTATTTACAAATACTGAGTGTATTACTATCGAGCGAAATACTGTACCAGCGGTTGAACATCAACATAGTCCAGGTATCTACTAAAGAGTCTTTATCCATACAGGGTAAATAAATTGTAAAGTTGTGATTGTAAACTGAAATCACAATATAATTCTGACATTGGTAAATTGATAAAAAATATATCATTTATTTTAATATTTAAAGAACCACAGATAATAAATCACACTGATATATACCATTTGTTCGGTTCTCCACAGTAGTCCGCCGTTTTAACTCCCCTCACGGTGTAATTTATAGAAGGAATTAGTAATTGTAATTCATGGGCTATTTATGATAAATTATCACTAAATATATGGCTCATACATAACCAGATCAATGTTTTGAATACGGGTACGATAAATATGTGAAGTAAGTTTGGCACGTTAGTCAGTCCAATATCCGCCTATCTGACTTGAATTTCGGCGTTTTGTGTACGTGAATTATGTATGAAATAAGACAACGCAGTCAGCGACCAATTGTTGTTTTTTTGTATGCAATCTTATTATTAATTGATTAGAGTTGTTGCTAGTAAGATCAATGGTTTATTGTACAGGGCTGCCGTCTCTTGGTCTATTTTAAGGTTTTTATATATTCTGATTGGACAGTTTTACCTTGTCCTGTTAGGCTTCCATACCATATTTCTTATTGTCACTTGTTATATCTGATTCTTACTTTATATATAGTATTCATGAGGCATTAACACCGCGTACACATGTTTGTGACTACATCCCTTCAACATCAACTCACTAACTTATTCACCTTGTTTACATCTTCAACTCACCTATGTTATTTATCTATTTGACCAATCCCTTGCATACGTCTGCAGCCACTTGTAATAAACCCGCTTACAAAATCCACTTGTTTCCACAGTAAACATGCAGTAACATGCAGCCTATATTTTGTGGTGAACGGAAATAAAGTCGCAGGAAAAAAGCCACATGACTTACACATTGACAACACTATATATATATATATATATATATATATATATATATATATATATATATATATATATATATATATATATATATATATATATATGCAAGTAAATCACTGTAGGTGCGCGTGATCTAGGTATATGCTGATAACCACAAGGAAAGAAGAAAACACGAAGTTCCCAAGCGCTTTCGTGTAATTCACATCTTCAGGGGTGAGTACAGACTAAAGAGAAATACAAACCAAGGTGTATATATACAGAGGAGGGTGAGACCAGGTCCACAATGGTCAGGTATTAGGTAATGACCCTACTAATCTTTAAATAGCACACAACGGTTGGTGGTCAGGTCAGAGGGTAAGGTGACCCAACTTTCTCACCTGGTTACAAATCTTCTTAATTACAAAATTGTCCAGTTTGTACAGGCCAGTACTCAAATTCATGTTGAATGCTTCGGTATGTTTAATAAGACTAGATTCTATGATGTTCCTACTATCATTTGAATTACAAGGTAATATTGAGGAGGCATTATCCCAGTCAATGCAATGCTTGTTATCCCTCAAATGAACAAACAGTGTTAGGACAGGCCAGGAATCCAATGCTCTGTTTGTAACCAGGTGAGAAGGTTGGGTCACCTTACCCTCTGACCTGACCACCAACCGTTGTGTGCTATTTAAAGATTAGTAGGGTCATTACCTAATACCTGACCATTGTGGACCTGGTCTCACCCTCCTCTGTATATATACACCTTGGTTTGTATTTCTCTTTAGTCTGTACTCACCCCTGAAGATGTGAATTACACGAAAGCGCTTGGGAACTTCGTGTTTTCTTCTTTCCTTGTGGTTATCAGCATATATATATATATATATATATATATATATATATATATATATATATATATATATATATATATATATATATATATATATATATGTGATGGCATTGCACGTACGTTAGGTTAAGCTAGGTTAGGTTAGGTTTGTTTTTTCCGTGCCTTTTTTTCTGTGACTTTTTTTCTGGATTCGATTTTGTTTCCTTCTCTGTGATCGTCTAATGGACTCCTAATGGCCGTTGAATCGTCAATACCGACGAACTAATTAGTCAAGTGATGTTTTATATTCGCTAATTAGTGTGTTTCTTTCATGCTTGGGTTACGTTAATTTAATTATGACTCAATTGGGCAGAAGTGGTTGTTCTTATCACCATTTCGACCTTATAGTCTTCCTCAGAAGACTTATAGTCGAAACACGGCATAATTCATATTAACATAACTGCACGTACTGTACACATTAGTATTCAAGCACACGGTGGTAGTAGGTAGTAAGCAGCTATCAAACAGGGAGGTACTGCCGCTTGGAAAGATATTGGAAGCATAATGTGTTGTCTATGGTAGACCCAGCTGCCATATGGGATCACAGAAATTATGACCTAGTCCTAGGTTGCTCATCTGACTTTCTGCCTCATTTACACACACTTGCAGGGTTTCAATTGTTTCTCTTACTATTGGCAGCACAACATGCTGTAAATCGTTTCTCACTCTTGATTTACTTTTTCGTTTGTGTATTTATTTGTGGTTATTATTTATTAGTATTTATTTTTTTGGTTATAATATTTATGAATATTTTATTAATTATTATTAAATATTATTATTATTATTATTATTATTATTATTATTATTATATTTTCACCCCCTAGGCCCTGATGTGGGTCAGTGACCTGTGCTCGAGTGGGCTACTTCTCGTAAAAAAAATAAAATAAAATCATGTATACTGCAATGTTCAAGTACTTACAGGTATCCGTGTCCATGTAAGTGCTCTTAATTTAACAAAAAATTAAAAACTATTATCCATGGTTATATAAGCACTCCGGGTCATACTTCAATGCGTGGCTACACTGGTATACATGGCGATACAGACAGACAGAGGCATACTAAAGATCTAGTCCATGCTATCAAACATAGGAACTCTTGCAACCAAAGCGACAATAATAAGACGCACACCATGGTCAGTGAGTGTGAGAAAAGATAATACAACATACATAAGAACATAAGAATGGAGGAAACTGCAGCGGGCCTATTAGCCCATACTGGGCAGTCCCGTTTACACCCAACCCCTATTGCTCATATGAGCATCCAACCTATGTTTGAAGCTATTCAGCGTATTCGAGTTAATGATGAAATTTGGTAACTTGTTCCATTCATCCACTACTCTGTTTCCAAACCAGTGTTTACCTATTTCACGCCTAAATCTAAATTTGTCTAATTTAAAACCATTGTTACGAGTTCGCTCCTGGTTGGATAGTTTGGTACCTTTGTAATGTCCCCTTTGTTTAGCCCTGCCTTCCACTTATACACCTCTATCAGGTCGCCCCTCGCTCTACGTCTCTCAAGGGAGTGCAAATTAAGATGCTTTAACCTGTCTCTATACTCAAGGTTCCTAATGCCCGGGATTAGTCTTGTCATTCTCCTCTGAATTCTTTCCAAGGATTCTATATCCATTCTGTAATACGGTGACCAGAACTGAACTGCGTAATCCAGGTGTGGTTTCACAAGAGCAAGATACAGTTTTAGGATGACCTCGCTAGTCTTGTAACTAACACTCCTTTGTATGAACCCAAGTACTTTATTAGCCTTGTTACAATGATGTGGTTATTAAAGATGTCACCTTCGTTGGTGAACTCCAAGGTGACTCGAGAGGCCGATACGGAACTGGCAGGAACGTCCATAGATGTTGCACGTGTGAAGAAGCGTCTTTCCTGTGCTGGCATTTCCCTGCCTCGGAGTGCAATCGGGCTAACTCCAAAGCGTTCTGGTGTGGAGTGATCTCCCGGGTGAGGGGGGTCAATTTGACACTTTTTCAGGGGTTTTTTAAGAATGTCCTTATGCCTTTGCCGTTGCCCGCTAACGTTACGTTTACCATTTGTTAGGTAACTGTGAAGTAGCTGCTTTGGCAGTCTACTGTAGTACATGAGGGTAACATGGCCAGGCCAACGTAGTTGTTCATGGATAATGGTAGCCTCGATGCTTCTACAGTTGGTGTCAGCGAGATTACTGACATTTGTTCTCTTGTCTTCCCAACGGACTCAGAGGATGGAACGTAGACTACAGTACGTTGATTAAAGTATTAAAGCACCTTGAGGTAACCCGGTTTGAAGTGTGGAACAACTTACCCCCACCCATCCGAGCAAAGACAATGCTAACTTCCTTTAAATCATCTTTTAAAAAATATCTATTGTCTAATTATTAATATTTCTTGTAACACCTACTGCATATACAGTACCTGCTTTTATTAAACCATCAAAACCGTTTTATCGGAAATTATCATGTAACTATATAAGTAATTACCACTGCAATAAACATAATTGGCAACTAGACATAATCCTGTCAGCTCTGTCCTCTTGTTCAACCTTATTACTGTGCAACCAATGCTGTACTGCTCCCTCATTATACTTATGTTTTTCAATTCCACTGTAATTTATTTATATATAAAAAATAAAGCTAATAAACTAAAAAAAATAATAAATAAACAAAATAAATAAATATTGAAGTGACAACCGTGGTAACATTATGTGATGTTCTTATTGCCACCATGCTATTGTACTATTCCAGATGATAGTAAATGTTACATAATACTTCCTTGAGATAAATTTATAGTGTATATCAGATGCCTAAAAGAGAGCTCAGGTTCTCAACTGGCTCAGCCATGATAATATTGTTATTATTATCCACTCTGTATCTGTGTTTTTCTGGATAAATAAACTGTTTCAATTCAATTCAATGTCTCGCTGCCGTATAACAAGGTAGAGAGGATCATTGATCAATATACGAGCAGCTTTATAGATAATTTCAGCTCCCTATAGCCAAAGACACGGGTACAGAGTCTGCCAAAGGCTTTAAGATGCATACTGCACTGTTGATCCGATGTTGAATCTTTTCATCGATGTCCGCGGTGGCGGACAGGTGGGATCCAAGATGCTGAAAGTGGGTAACATTAGAGAGGGTAGTACCGCTAACCTGAATAGATGGTGGAGGTGTGGTTGAACCAGGGGCAGGCCGATACAGAATCTGAATCTTACGTACATTCACCGCAAGGCCGAAGTGTGTATAAGCATCTGCTAGGTGTTCACGAACTCAATGTCAGCAACGAAGGTGAGGTCGACTGCATTCTGAAGTTCTGTAATGGAAGTGGCCTACACCTTCCTTCCAGCCTGGGTTCATCTTATGTTGAAAAGTCCCTTCATTAATTACCGGCTAAATTGGTACTGGCACGAGTAAGGAAAGCAGCAAGAAAATGGAAAAAGGAGTTGGTGCCAGTACACATCTTTGTTTTGCCCACGTTTGGACGGGGAAGAACTCAGACTGGGTGCCATTGTGCAGGGCACTGCCGTTCAAGCCATCGTGGTTTCCTCACAATGCCAATGAATTTTGGTGGGCAACCAAGACGACTTAGGGTCGTGCCAGAGGGTTTCCCTGTTGACTGAGTCGAAAGCCCAAGTAAGGTCGATGAAAACCATATATAAATCACGACGTTGTCATCTGCACTTTTCCTGTATCTGGCGGGCAGCAAAGATCATGTCATTGGTGTCACGTGATGGTCTAATGGCACATTGATATTCTTGGAGGAAGTTTTCAGCCTCAGGAAGAAGTAGGTTTCGGAGGACTCGGGCAATAATCTTGCCACCTTTGGGCAGCAGCAAAATCCCACGGTAGTTGCCACAGTATGTTGACGACGTAGGTGGATAAGTTTAGGTTTTGGATAAGTTTAGGTTTAGGAGGGAGATAGGAAGAAACTGGTTCACAAATAGGGTGGTGGACGAGTGGAACAAGCTTAGCAACTTTGTAGTAAGTGCTGAACTCTGGAAAGTTTCAAAAGGAGGCTAGATAGATTCATGGATGATAGAGAGTGGTAGTAATTCTCGACAGGAGCTGCCATGCACAGGCCAACCGGCCTATTGCAGACTCCTTATTTTCTTATGTTCTTATGTAAGATCTTGGAGAATTTCCTCCTTCCCCCATATATTCTCCAGGAGAGTGAAAACGGTTGGTAGACAGAGGTGTCCTACTTTATACACATTTACACACACACACACGCACACATTGATCAATGAGATACCATATATCATCACCCTAACAATTTTCACAACATATTGCAAGATGAAGACACATGAACTTAGATTCATTTGTCATATCTCTTTCGTAAATTATATTGATGCTGATATAATATGTAGTTTATTGGCAACGAGTTAATGAAGAGACTAAGAAATATACATTGACATAGACTGAAATGCAGAGACAGATACAAATAGAGATACAGACTCTAATATATTGAAACAGAGAGGCACATACTGAGATTAACGCTTGGAGAAATTAGTAAATACAAAGACTGAGAGGTAGAGAGACAATTAAAATTAAGAGGAATTGAGGAGTTGTGCATCTCTGTGGAGGCTAAGATTCACTCCATTTCCTGTGTGTTCAAGTTGAGCAAGTATGTGTGTGGAAATATCTGCCGGTTTTCTTCACCACATTGTTTCCTACACTTTCTCTTCACTACTGTGTCCCTACACTTTCCAAACTACTTCGTTAAGATTTCTGTAACTCTTATTTACTTAATCCATATGAGAGTGAAAGAAGAGCAACGATAGAGAGATAAAACTCATAGATTCAATGGAAAGTAATTTTAGAGAACACTAAAAACTATCTCTAATGAACCAAATCAGTTATAGGTAATTCGATGTATTTACCGAATTAATTGTACAGGTATTATTAAGCAGTTCCAAATTCAATAATTTTTGGTTTGGAGTTGGGAAGAAATTGAGAGTGTAAGCTTAAAAGCGCTTTTATATATTTTCTGTCTCGTAATTAAAGCTCTTGGTCTAAAAATCAACTAATTGCAATCAAAGGGCAGTGACTGCTCTTCTGGTAAAGATCTTTTGATTGTTCACACAGTAATAGAACAGTCGGATTTACTTTCCTGTATTACCAGCAATATTTTATATATAAACTGACATCATCCTACAATGGTACACAGAATTGCTCTCAAAACGAAAGTTGTAAGTATTGTGTATTCGTTTAGAATACACAAAATATTGAAAGACGGACAACTGCACAATATTTAGAATCAGAAAATTCATGTAATATTATGAGAGTTTAGTTTAAATCTGTTTAATCTCTCTCTCTCTCTCTCTCTCTCTCTCTCTCTCTCTCTCTCTCTCTCTCTCTCTCTCTCTCTCCTTTCCTTCCTTTCTCTTGAGAAAAAAATGCCTGCCCAAATAGGATATTAATTCCCTGTTAGGTTATCACTGCTTGTTAATGGGAAAACTATATAAAGCTTTCAAGTTGATGGAAGAAAAATACAAAATTTGGCTTCAAGAAATCGCATTTATTCTGTGTTGACCCAACTAAGTGAAGAACATGGTCGAAAATTGGCAGTGGATAGGGAAGAGAATAGATGATAGGATGGGTGAGAAGATGGGTGATGGATGAATGACATGTAGCAGAAAGGTTTGATGAGAAAATGGGTAAGAGGATAGATGAGAGTGACAGAGATGGTGGACGAAAGGAGGGGTGAGAGAATTGGCGATGGGATAGTTGAGGAGTGGTTAAGAGAAATATTAATGAGGTGGGTGAGAATGTTGATCAGAGAAAGAGTTCTCACTTATATCCTATCGTAAAGTACAGGTATACTGTCGTTAAAGAAGAAAATAATCTTGGAGGTGGTTTATACGTGATAATATAGGAGTATATCTGAGGGTACAGCTGACCTTGCTGATATTGTTATTCTTACTATTACCTCTATATAAACTCTTTATCTCTCCAACCATTAACAATTCTACAATCTGGCGGAGCTACTACTACTACTACTACTACTACTACTACTACTTCTAATACTACTAGTTTATTTTTTGATAATAATAATAATAATAATAATAATAATAATAATAATAATAATAATCATAATAATAATAATAATAATAATAATCATAATAATAATAATAATAATAATAATAATAATCATAATAATAATAATAATAATAATAATAATAATAATAATAATAACTTTCCTGATAATCTATATGTGATGATGTTAGATATACAAAATATTATACCTCACTTACCTCTAAAACTAATATAGCCCCAACTGATAGTACTCCTATTAATTATGACAATTGCAATCACGGCGCATGCTTCTATTCACCACTAATCATGCTTTCTCTCTTGCTATTTTCATTATCTTTGTTATTTTGGTTCACTGTAATCCTTGCTCCACGACTCTTTCATTGAATTAGAGTACATTGGTTTATGCGAGAACAATTAATGGCATTTTATGATTTAAGTGAGTGTAGTTTGAGTAAGCGTCTGTCTCAACCAGTAGGAGTGAATTATTGATCTTGGGCATAAAATAAATACATAATTTTCCTATCGTTAGGTGAATACAGTCAGAGTTAATGTTTTTTTTTGTTTTTGTGTTTTTGTCTTTTAGGTTAATGTCTTTAAATGCAGTATTTCAAACGATTTTCACCGTCATTGGTTACATAAAGGTATGGAATACTTGCATAAGTTTATCAATATTAATTATTTCTTTTAACATTTAATTTAATTGAGTTATACTCGTATTGTCTGAGATAATTTTTTTTCTGAAATTAGAAAATAACTCATATTAACAAGACTGTGTTAGGATGATAGTTCTTTTTTAATACTTTTCATGTAAGAAATGGTAACATGCGATTTTCAGCTAAATTTGGATAGTAAAGAGTCTTAGCAAAGATATCAAAAGAGTATCTTTATAACTTTGTGAGAGACAATATAATACAACAGAGGAAGGATTTTGACAACCCTACCAAGACAACAGGAGTTGCAGTATTCCTTTAGAAATTCATCGGACCCACCCTTAAAGATACTGTTTTGATTGTGTGTACTGTAAGTTTAATGAACAACGCCTCTCATACCATGCCGAGATCATAATACGAATAAAAAACTAAAGAATATAATTTTTACAAAGCACCCAGTCACCATTGTGTTCAAATTTCAGCTTCCTGACTCAAAAATTGACAGAGATATCATCCGAACAACAAGCAAGCAAGAAATAGTCAAACAAAGGGGGAAAAATAGAGTCCCCCGCCCCCGCCCCACTACACGCTTCTTGCACGACACTTAGAAACGGAATGGGAGAAAAAGGACGTTGTACACACACTAAAAAATTATTCGGCACCCGTGTCATATTGTATTGCGCCGTTAGAGTGCCGAATAATTTTTTAGTGGGTGTACATGATACTCGTACACACACACACACACAATTCCTTGACCACCGAAGGGTCAAGACGTACCTGGCGCTCCTCTCGGAGCAGCCAGAACAACTGTCAAGTTGGCCCATACCAACCCCCTCCCCTGAACCCTCCTCCCCACGGGAATATCAACAAGTTCTCGCCAGAAGTTACAATTTCATTTAGGAAAGGAAAGGAACCAGTGTTAAACAGAGGTGAACAGTAGTGAACAGTGCTTAAGTCAGTGAGAACAACTCAACAGTAACAGTCGTACCCAAGTTAACCTTCACACAGTGAGGTCCCAGGTACCCAGTGATAACGGCCCGCGAGACCCAACAACAACCACGGATGTGTTAATCCGTCTACGATGGGAAGGCCTGGGACCAAACCTCACTCATATAACACCATCTGTGAGGGAATTACTACACCACATGTCCCTCATAACACCATATGTGAGGGAATTACTACACCACGTCAAGTCCCTCATCACACCATCTGTGAGGGAATTACTACACCACTAGGGTGTGTCATAGGAGGGAAGATCAGCTTAAACTAATGGCCCTCACTTTTTTGGTAGATTTTAGTGTATATAAACAGAAAATAATTTCAGTTTCAATATTTTGCAACCTCTTGCTAGGTAAATCTTAGCGTGAAATTTATCGAAAATCTAACGTACAGCTGCATTAGTGCATTACAATTAAATAGTGAACATTGCTTTCTGACTTCATTCTTTAACAACCCAACTAACAATATTTTTTTCTGTTTCAGATTCTGATGCATTTATAAGTTGATAATATTTGCGATGGCTGCTTGTGTCAGGACGAGGAACCAAAAATCCAGCCATCTCAGTCACTATCTTGGGTCTGGGAGAGAGCTCCTGAAGTCGGAGTTGCCTACATTGAGAGATGCTTTGAGATACGGTGTTTTAATCAGGCAAATCAGTGAAAAGAACCAAAGAACTTACACAAACAAAGACATTGCCAGTGATATGACCAAAGCTGTCTTGGCACAGTACACTCTGGCTAACGCTCAGTTCAAGCCTCCAGTCATAACAAGTCAGAAGAAGATTAGTGAGAGACTGCTAGCCAGTTGGGAAAAGGCAAGAGATATCTCTCTTGGGAGAGGAAAACTTGCAGTTAAGGACAGCTTTGCCAAGCAACTGGACCAGTTATTTGACATAATTACTTGCAAGTGCCCAATTGTTCTCTGTCCTGAGTTTGGATGCGATCGTGACTGTAAACCCGAGGCCCACATCTCCTGTATTTGCAAGCGTGAACTGAAGATTCCTGTGATCGAACTGGCATTTGTCAAAGCACAGAGAGAGAAGACTGGCAGTATAGGGGCTCTCATGATTTCTAGCCAAGATATTCCGGAGTCCAAGAGACAGGAGGCTGCCACAGAGAGACAGAAGAGGAGAAGAGTTGCCGAGGAAAAGAGACTTGAGAAGGCCCAGGGTGAGGTAAAAAAGGCCGATGATTGGAGTCAAGCTGATTCAGAGTTTAATGACTTCCCCATGGCTGATCCGAGTGCTGACCAGGAGAATGGTGACTTTGTCCCTAACCCAGAAAATAATGATCCCAAACCTTCCAGGCATAAGATTCGAAATAGGAAAGATATCCCGAGCATAGCTCTGGCCAGCATGCGACACCACACTGGTCTCAGAGAAACTGCAGAGATAGCAACAGCTGCCTGGATTGACGGTGGTTTGATAACACCTGATGATGTTCACCTGGTGATAGATCATAACAAAGTAAGGAGAGCTCAGGAGAAACTTGTCAGTAACCTAGAAGAGGAGTTTGATAAGGAGACAAGAGAAAATGGAACCAATTGTTTGTTCTTTGATGGGAGAAGGGATGACATTAAAGTGTTCATGAAAGTTGGAGATTCTGACAAGTTGTTCCCTGCCATGGTGAAGGAGGAACACTACTCCTGCTGCAGTGAACCAGGAGGGAAGTATTTGTGGCATTTCACTCCAGAGAAAGATGACATCAGGAAAACAGCTGAGATAGTGGCAGATAACATTGTGAACTGGCTCAGAGAGAGGAACGTAGACCAGACCCTGCAGGCCATTGGCGAGGACAGCACCAACACGAACACAGGGTGGCAAGGGGGGTCATACAGTGGATAGAGCGGAAGATTGGGAGGAAGCTGGTCTGGATTGTTTGTGACCTCCACACCAACGAGTTGCCACTCAGACATCTGATCCAGGAGGTGGTTGGCAAGACTCTTTCAAACAACAGATGGTCTGGTCCTCTTGGCAAGATGCTGGACTCTGCCACTGAGTTAGAAATAAATCCGAGCTTTGAAAAAATCACAGTTGGCCCTCCACTCGTTGAGCTTGCACATACTGTCATTGACGACCTGATTACTGACCAGTACTATGGTTACATGATTTGCAGTGCCATCAAAACTGGGGTCATGCCTGATAGACTTGCTTACCTGCATATAGGTCCAGTCTCACATTCTAGGTGGCTCACAATGGCTCTCAGGTTCTGCAGAATTTGGGTCGCTCATCATAAACTGAAAGAGAACCAGCTTCACAACCTGAGACTTATTGTCCAATTCATCGTGAGTGTCTACTTGCCAAATTGGTTCAACACCAAGGTCAAGTCATCGTTCTCCGAAGGTCCGAGGCATGCTCTCTTCCAGCTTGAGCTCCTGAGGAGTCAGCCAAGGAAGGTTGTTCAGATTGTGGAGCAGACTGTGAGGAGATCTTCCTGGTATGCTCATCCCGAGGCAGTTCTGCAGACAATGCTCTGCAGTAAGGATGAGGAGGAGAGAAGAGTGGCAGTCAAAAAGACCTTGGATATGAGACTTATGAGAGGATCTGGGCATGACAAATCAGTTGGTGACGATTCCTTCAGGGTCAGGAAGACTCCTGAAGTCAATCTAGGTGCCAAGACCCTCACTGATCTCATAGATCTGGATAACATCCAGGCTGGCAGTGAGCCCCCTCTTACCTGCAGCCTCACCAATGTTCAAGTCAGAGCTTTCCTGGACAACCCCATGCATGTCCCTGCCTGGCCCTCGCACACCCAGAGTATAGAGAGTTGTGTACAGCAAGTGAGCGAGGCCAGCAGTCACGTGTACAGCCAGGAGAGGAGGGAAGGCTACATCCGAGCTCAGGTGGTCAGCAGGGAGGTGATGAGTAGAAACAGAAGCAAGAAAGACATGTTCTCTATGGTGTGCAGCAACACCGGGTCGTAGTAGTAAAACCGGTTTTTGTATTTGATGATTTTGTTTTCTAAAGGAATATTAAATTTAATAAATGTGTCAAGATCATTCGTTTCACTATTCTGGATCATTTTCATCCTAATAAATTAACCTGATACATTTACTTTACTTTAAATAAGCTATTTAGTGGTGTTGGTAAAAGGGTGGGAATACTGAATTTCCATAAGATTTCAAGTGAAAATTTACCTAGCAAAAAATGAAAACTTTTCAAATCTGAAGATATCACATGATTCTGCACATAGAACTACATTATTAATACCATAGGCCGATTTTTCAAACTCAAAAAAAAAATCGCCTCTGTATGACACACCCTACTACACCACGTCAGGCCCCTCATAACACCATCTGTGAGGGAACTACTACACCACGTGATGCCCCTCATAACACCATGTGTGAGGGAGTTACTACACCACGTGAGGCCCCTCATAACACCATCTGTGAGGTAATTACTACACCACGTGAGGTCCCTCATAACACCATCTGTGAGGTAATTACTACACCACGTGAGGTCCCTCATAACACCATCTGTGAGGTAATTACTACACCACGTGAGGCCCCTCATAACACCATCTGGGAGGGAGTTACTACACTACGAGTTTGCTGTTCAACACCTACATTAATCTGTATGTTCACTGTATGTTCCTTTACCTTTCTCTAATGAAGGCTTTTGTTAAACCACCAATGTATGTAATAAGTCATTTATGTCCAATGTATATTTTCAGCCTTCGGGCTGCAGAATTTTTTCAATAAACCGTTAATTATTATTATTATTATTACACATGTATACATGCACGATACATACAGTACAGGTACACCCATTAAAAAATTATTCGGCACCCTAACGGCGTGATCCAATATGAGGCGGGTAAGAAATAATTTTTTAGTGGGTGTACACTCGCAACAAAAAGTATCGGTGCATACTGTAGTGTGAACAATTTGAGACCAGTGACGATAGGTATTGGGAAAGGCGAGGTGTTCCAGCCGTATGTTGGCAGCCCTGGTCAAGTGAAACAAACCCTTATAAATAAGGTCGGGAAGTGATAAATAGACAGTATGAAATATGAGGAGCTCCCTGTTAACAAAATTATTTGTGATACTTGTGAATATTGCCACATTAATTTATTCTACTAAATAAACAACTCAACCTGGTCGTCCTGAGGGGTGGTGCAGCGTGGACCGCTGCTCGGAACCTGTCGTCTGTAGCACCAGTTTCGAGGTATCGCCGAATCAATCGTGCAGCGGTGTTCCTGCGGACACCAACTCGCTGGCTAATCTGTGACGCCGAACCCTTCGTTATGAAGGTCAATAATAGCTCCTTGTGTTCCCTCTGAGGTTTCCATGTCGTCTGGCATGTGTAGATCTTTACTGCTTCATATTGCTTCTGTTTTATACCCACGTTCACCGAGACCGAACCCTCGCTCATCATTCAGTTGACACAAAGTAACAATCCGAAAAGAGGAAACAAACACACTGATTGTCAGCCATATGGCAACACCTAGTGGGGAGAGGGGGGGGGGGGGTTATGAGGATACACTTACCAACCTTCCCGACATCTCACAGTGCATACGTATCGTTTCAGAAGTCGTCGATCACACCCTACACCGATACTTTTTGGTAAGAGTGTACAACAGCACATTGTTGTCACCAGGGATATGATAATGTTTCGTTTCCAAGTTTAATGTACAATAAGAGAAAGATAGATAGGGGTGATATGAGGACTTTCCGTGTGGGTTTAGTTGCTGTCACCTGAGAAGAATCAGTGTAGTTTAGATAATTACACATAACAGATAGTTAAATGCAGTTCTTCGACATTACTGCAATACAACAATACATTAAACCTGTTAACTCTATAGCCAACTCTCCCCCTGACAAAACCAATCTCTTGGGCACCATATTCTCCTCTAACTTCACCTTAGACGATTCCAACTCTATTCCTCCTGCCTCTGCTCTTCCTACTGAACCTATGCACTTTCCAATAACCTCCACTCGCAGGGTTGCCGGTGTGTTGTCCAGGTTGGATGTGAGTAGGGCGCGTGGACCCGACGAAATATCCCCTCCAGTTCTGAGGGAGTGTGCTGAAGCTCTGGCCCCTGTGCTTGATCGCCTCTTTCGCCTCTGCTTCAAAACCCAAACTTATCCTTCTTCTTGGAAGCATGCCTTGGTTCAGCCCATCCCGAAGAAGGTTGACCAGTCTAATCCCTCTAACTATCGCCCCATTACCCTAACTCCATCCTTCTCTAAGATTTTCGAAACTATCTTGAACCCCCCATTTTCTCCGTCACCTTGAACGCCTTTCTCTTTTGTCGGATCACCAGTATGGCTTTCGCCAGGCGAGATCTACTGGTGATCTGCTCTCCTATTGCACCCATCTTTGGTCATCCTCTCTTAGGGATTATGGGGAAACTTTCGTCGTGGCCCTCGACATCTCCAAAGCATTTGACAGGGTATGGCACAAGTCTTTGCTTTCTAAACTTCCCTCTTTTGGTTTTCTCCCCCACTTTGTTTTCTAATCTCTAGCTTCCTTGATAACCGATCCAAGGCAGTTGTTGTCGAGGGGTTGATCTCTCGCTCTTTTTCTACCAATAGTGGTGTCCCACAGGGTTGTGTTCTTTCATCTACTCTCTTCCTTCTTTTTATCAATGATTTACTTCACACTACAACTAATTCTATCCATTCTTACGCTGATGATTCTACTCTCTCACTCTTCTTCACATTTTCCCCTCCCTCCTTACTCTCAATCTAGATCTGTTTCTAGAACTTATATCATAACTTCTATCAATGCGGATCTGTGCAGCATCTCTGAATGAGGAGGTACAAACTTGGTTAAATTTAATAGTAATAAAACTCCATATTAAACAATTGCATTTTCTAAATTAGACGATCTCCCACCAATTACATTTCAGGACGCAATCATCCTGCCAAATTCTGAAATAAATATGTTAGGCCTCACCATTTCCTCCAATATGTCCTGGAAATCACACACCCTTAATATAGCTAAAGCTGCCTCCCGAAAGTTGGGAATGCTGTATAGATGCCGTAGCTACTTCGCTCCTGAGCAGTTGCTCCAAGTATATAAGGGATTCATTCGTCCTAGCTTGGAGTTCTGCTCTTCCTCTGTCCACCTCTAGATAGGGTGGAATCAAAGGCATTTCGTCTTATTAACTCTCCTCCTTTAGTCGTCAATCTCTCTTCCCTTTCTCTTCGCCACAGTGTTGCTTCACTCCCTCTCTTTTACAGGTACTTTAACGGGCAATGTTCGATGGATTTGGCATCCTGTGTACCGCCGGCAAGGCCGTGGGCTCGTAACACACGTCTTGCCCGTGGTGCCCACCGTTTCTCTGTGGATGTCTGTCACACGAGAATAACCCATTATAGTACCTCCTTCTTTCCTCACACAGCCAAACTGTGGAACGCTTGCCTTCTTCTGTGTTTTCATACTTATACAATCTGTCTCACTTTAAAAAGCTGGTTTTCAGGCATCTTCTTGGCGTAGATTAACATAGTATAACTTTTTTCTTCTCTATAGTCAATTTCTTTCTTTACTTATTCTTTCGCCCCCCAGGCCCCGTTATGGGTCGTTTCACCTGTGCCCGGGTGGGCTAATTCCCCCCCCCCCCCCAAAAAAAAATAAAATAAAAAATAGGACGGTGATTAAGTCTGTGTTGCTTCTATTGTAATAACTCCATCATTAAGAGTAGCAGATTACTCATATTAGTGAATCTTTCATCATTGATATTGTTACACATACATTACTGTCGTAATTTCTGTTGATTAGGACATAATATTAAACTGGTATTTTCCACAAACAGCCTAGAAATTACTGGTAAAGTTCCACACACAGGTCAGGATCACTTGTGAGACCCCTGAGAGCTTCAACTTTACACCTGTCCCTCCCTCAACACCTGACATCCAACGACCTCTTCACCAGTCCCTTCCCTTAATACTTGACGCCTCGCAGCCGCTACACATGCTCTTTCCCCAGCGCCTGTCGTTAGAACCATAGTGTTCCAATATACTTTGAAGTATTAATGATAGTCCGAGTAATGTTGCATAAGGTAATGGTTAATGTTACATAAACTCATGCTTATATTATGTTAAATATTCATAGGATTTCCTCCAGCGTTACGTCCACGAGTTAATAGCGTCAGTGAGGTAGTCTTTACCTTGAAATGCGCCTCCTCGCAACAAACTCCATGAACAACTCCAACACGGAGGAGTAGCCTTGGCACCGGCGGTTGCTTCAGGAAGTTAGGTGTATTGTTAAGGACCCGTGAACCTCTAATGAATGAGACGACACTCAAGGGACTCATCTTACGTCCGCTTTGACAGCAAAAAGAAACAAGACCCTTGCCTGTGTGGCAAAGAGGGTCAACAACTACAGTATGTTGAACGGAAGCGATTATCCACAATATTAACCTTTAACTTCATACTATGATTTGTCTGGCGAGGGCTGGGAGCTGTTCCGATAACCTTAAGTAATACTGTTAATCCACACCATTCCGTGACGCTGTACTCAAAATTATCAGAATTATGGGTGCTAGTGCATGACGGTGCACGCAAGCTGACAGGTTTAGCGCAGTACCAGTTGGTCCCCTAACTTTTGTAGTTTTTTTGTGTTTTTTTAGTAACTAGAGTGAGGTAGCTGCATCTGTAGCACAACAGCCGCCTCAGTACCGTCGCTTTTCAACACCAGTTTTCCGCCCATGAATCGCTTTTATACGAACTCTGAAGACATGGCTTTTCGCCTGCACCCCACACAATATATCTCCATCATGATGACGCTGAATATTTTGTTGTTTTACTGCTGGAGCATCTGAGCAAAAAAAGTAATGCAAGGCAGACTTTTCTTAAAACACAAGTTAAAGTATTTGCAAGAATTAATATTAATGTATTTTTTTTTTAAGTTTAAGAATCCATACAGCAAGTATTATATTCTAGTAATAAGTTAATTGTCTTTGAAAAATGTTTACTCCTTCGCCGCCGACCAGAGAGTGAATCTGCAGAATCGATAATCTTATATTCTGGTGGACATGTACGCCTCAGTACCCAGGCAGAGAATTATCCCTCTCTGGATGATATACGGAAGCACTCTTTGTGGCGCCAGAGGCTGATTGGACACGGGAGGAGACAGACGTTCTTGCGTTCTTGTAACGGCTTTTTCCGCCATAGCCCGCTGCATCTTGTGCAATTCCACTTGCACTGTAACGGTTTTTTCCGCCATAGCCCGCTGCATCTTGTGCAATTACTTGCACCTGTTCTTGTTGTTGTTGTTCTTGCTACCAAGCACTAACAATCCATCCATCCATTCATCATTCTTTTTAAAAGTGGCTTTGTCACTTTATAATTTTTTGACACCTCACGAGCGCTCAGGATTGACAATCTTAGCATTCCCTCCCCACAGTTAGTGTGAGTGACCCACACAACTGCGAGGGAAGTGCTAACTGTTGTCCTTCCTGACGTGGTTGGAGGGCTTTCTCTCTAACTAAATTTTTTCCAATACTTACCCTGGCCGAGGCACCTGCTGAATTTTTTTTAATTCAGTATTCGTGCTAGAGCCCCCCCAGTGGTGCACACCTCACGGAGTGGGATTGTGTGTTTCCGGTGGGGGTCGGGGAAAACCTGGGCCAATCCAGCAGTGACGTCTGTGATCGTGCAGGCACACCACTGTTCGGGGGTCGTCCTTAAGTACAAGTATTTTTTTTTTAGCACTTAAGGGCCTTGCATAACCTTAGTGCACTAACATCATATATGTAAAGTTCAACCAAAGTTGTACCCAAGGGGTGGTTCCCAGCCACCCCAACCATGCCCTCTGGGAGGGGAAGCTCCAAGCCCCCCTCTGCTCGTCCAGGCAGGGACAGGCAGAGGCGGGAAGCCAATCATGACCCACGACTGCCACGACCAACGACAAACTCTGACAATAACTCTGACAATGTAACGGTTACCGACAAAACTACGCAACAAAGACCAAACATTCAAGTTTCAACTGAGAAGGCCCGAGTAATCCACTTTCGGACTATTGACACGTCTACCTCCTTTGACAAAATTAATGGCTTCATTATACATAAGGCCATTAAGGATCAGATAGGGGACGTGGAGAAAGTCCGAAAGACAAGAAAAGGCGAACTCCAAGTTACTGTTAAGGACGCTCAGCAAATGAGGGACGCCTTGAATCTTAGAACATTTCATTCAACAACAGTGGAACCATATATCCCAGCTTTTCTCAACACCTGTAAGGCTGTAGTTAATAGCTACGAATTTCAGGGGATGACAAATGACGAAATTAAGTTCCACATGAAAGATCAAGGAGTCGTCGATGCTTTCGTTTTTAATAGAAAGACCACAGACGGTGAACGCAAACGATCAACTACAGCTGTACTGACTTTTGAAGGACTTGTTAGGCCCACTCATGTCTTGGTAGGATATGAGAGGGTCCAGACCAAAACATATATTCCATTTCCAATGCGTTGTTTCAACTGTCAAAGATTTGGACACACTGGTAAGGCCTGCCGTAACACCCAGGTATGCTCCAAGTGTGCTCAAACTGGACACAGGGACGATGACTGTACACAGACGGAGGAAAAATGCTACCACTGTTCCGGTCAGCATGCTGCCTCAGACAGGAAGTGCCCTTCCTACCTGAGGGAGTATGAGATCGGTAAGGTGAGAGCAGAGAATAATTTGGACTACAGGGAGGCTAAGAGGCAGGTGGAGATGTCCTTGCAGACACCAACACCTGGAATGTCCTTTGCATCTGCTGTATCCAAAAATACCTCACCTCCCAAAATGTGCACCATTGGAACCCAGACTGAGACCAGGACCATCTCAACACAGACTGACTTCATAATCCCCGGTTATTCAACCAAAGACGAGAACACTAATACAACCATGACTAATAACGAGACCACAAAACCCAAACCGACTCGCGACCTTACCTACCCTCAAGTAAAGAGGAGGAGAACGCAGTCACTAGAGAACTTGACAAGAGACTCAACACAACCACCAACCTTTCGCATTGTTGAAAGGTTCCAGGGGCAGGGAGCCCCTGCTGAGCAGAGTACTGGCTCTTCGGAGCTGGGAGACTGCTCACCTGATGAGGGGGATTCTTCCCTGGAACAATTTTCCCCCCGATTTACAAGAGGAAAATCTAAAGCCCAAAACGCTGACCATATCAACTCTCAGACTTAAAATTCAGTATCATCCAGTGGAATTGCAGAGGTGCTAGGAATAAAAATGCTCAATTTCATTTACTTATGTCATTATTCCGGCCGGACGTTTTTTGCCTACAAGAGACGCTACTTGCGGGTCACGACGACCCACCTGTATTCGACAACTACACGTCCTACAGGGGAGACAACCTAAGGGGGGTAGCCCTATACATTCGGAGTTCATTCGCCCAGCAAAGAGTCAGTCTGAACTTGAACCTGCAGGCTGTCGCGTGCAGAGTTAAGATTCGGACTGGCTATGTTGCCATCTGTTCACTATACTGTCCTCCGGGCGGGCTCATTGACGATGGTGAGCTTGAGGAGCTATTCAACCAACTGCCAGGAAAGAAAATGATCCTCGGCGACCTCAATGCTCACCATTTGCGGTGGGGCAGTGTCCGGAGTGACGGAAGGGGAGAGCAGGTGGCTGCAGCTATCCTCAACTCCAACTTGTCTCTTCTGAATGACGGTAGTGCGACTCGAGTGGACGAACGATTTGGCACAGCGTCGGCTATAGATCTTTCTATAGTTGACGCTGCCTTGCTATTAGATTGTAAATTTTCTACATACGACGACTCTCTGGGTAGTGACCATTTTCCGATCTGCATTTCTTATGAGTGTGGCGCCCCGACGGCTACTCCCGAGGTGCGCTACAACCTTAGGAAGGCAGACTGGGGGGCATACTCAGAAGCCGTTCGTATAGACACCATTGGACAAGACATCAACACCAAAATTACACACATACAACAAGCTATAATACACGCTGCAGATTTAACAATTCCTAAGACTTCTGCAAAAACCCACAGGCCTGGAGTTCCATGGTGGACACCAGACTGCCGACGAGTTGTCTGTGAGCGAAATAGGAGTTGCCGTTTATTTAATAGAATTCCATCACTTGTAAACTTAATTGAGTATAAAAAAGCTAGAGCCAAGGCTAGGAGAGTTCTCAGGGAGTGTAAGAGAGAGTCTTGGCGGGCGTTCGTCTCCACTATTAACAAGGATACCCCTTCCTCTGAGGTATGGTCCGCTATAAACCGGGTCAGATCCAAAGGAGGAAGGAGTTTTATCCCACAGGTGAGTAGTGGAGGGCGGATTCTCGACGATCCCCAGGCCATTGCCAACACCCTAGGCCAGAAGTTTGCAGATGCCAGTAGCTCCACCAATCATGATCCACGCTTCGGCGTGTTCCGTGATCGTGCCGAGCTCTTGCATCTCGACTTCGAGAATGGGGACGAACAGGGCTACAATCGAGCATTTTCCCCAGAGGAACTTTCCTTTGCTATTAATAAGGGCAAGGGCTCTACTCCTGGACCTGACGGTATACGATACGAGATGATTAAGCACCTTGACCAGGGAAACCTGGACAAATTGCTAGAAGTGTACAATGAGATCTGGACGTCCAGAACGTTTCCAAACTCATGGCACTTTGCCCATGTCGTACCGATCCCGAAGAGGGACAAATGCCCGAATAACACCAACTCATTCCGTCCGATTTCGCTCACAAACTGTCTGTGTAAGGTCATGGAACGTATGATAAAGCGTAGACTAATGTATTTTTTGGAAAGTAACAACTTATTGAATGATCGACAGTGTGGTTTCCGCCAAGGTAGAAGCACACTAGATCATTTAATAAGTCTTGAAACTGACATCTCAAAAGCTCTTTGCAGTAAAGAAACATTAATTGCAGTATTTTTAGACATAGAAAAAGCTTTCGACATGACATGGCGGACTGGCCTCATGATGAAGCTCCACGCCATGGGTCTGAGAGGTAATTTACCAATTTTCATCAGTAATTTTTTGCAAGACCGGACTTTTTCCGTCAAACTAAAAGGTAACGTAAAATCAGACATATTTGTCTTAGAAAATGGAGTTCCACAAGGTAGCGTTTTGGGCCCGATTTTATTTCTTGTAATTATTAATGATTTCCTATCACCAGCCCCCAGCTTGAGTGACCTCAAATTCTCCTTGTTTGCTGACGATTGCGCAATCTGGCGCTCCTCTCGAGTTGAGAGGCTATCTGCACAAAGGGTGCAAGCCGGCCTAAAAGCCGCGGAACAGTGGGCAATACAATGGGGATTTAGGTTTTCAGTTGAGAAGACAGTAGGAGTAGTCTTCACTAAGAAACGTAACATTAGAAATCCAGTATTAAAATTAAATGATACTCCTATTAAATTTCAGACTTCAGTAAAATTTCTCGGTGTTCATTTTGACCGGAAATTAACGTGGAAAAACCACATTAACGAACTTGAAAGTAAATGTCTTAAAGTCACAAACATCCTGAAAGTTTTATCAGGTACTACATGGGGAGCCGATAGGAAATCTTTATTAATGGTGTATAAGACCCTGATCAGATCAAAACTTGATTATGGATGCCAGTTGTATGCTTCGGCATGCGACACCACACTCGCAAGGCTAACCAGAATACAGAACCGATGCCTTCGTCTATGTCTGGGTGCCTACAGGTGTACACGTGTAGTTAAACTAGAGGTTGAGGCCCACGTCCCTCCACTTCACATCAGGAGGGACATGTTGACGCTAAGGTACGGGTTGAGTGCGGCTAGGAAGCGCGGCACAGGCCACCCAGGTTGGTGTGCTGTTGCCAACTTCCGTTTCCTGCAGCTGCGTAAGTCCCCGTCCTCGGTTGTCCGCCTCCAGACCTTGTGCCAGGGTGCTGGTATCCATTTCGGAGATGTTGATAGATACGTTCCACCGTTGTGTCCGCCATGGGAGAACCCCAACCTCCATGTGGAAACATCGTGGCTTCCGGGAGCAAAGAATGACTTTCATCCTGAGCTCCTGAGGCAACTTTTCTATCAATTTCTTGAAGGATTCAGCACCTATACTCACGTGTACACCGACGGGTCCAAGACTGACGACAACGTTGGAGCCGGTATCTGGAGCAGAGACGAGGAGTGGAGCTCCCGCCTGCCGCGGCATGCAACTATTTTCTCTGCAGAAATGTTCGCAATTAGTAAAGCCATTGACATTGCAATAACAAGCAATGTCAGTGATGTTGCTGTCATTTCAGATTCCATGTCAGCTCTTAAAGCAATTGAAGGTGGTGATACTACCAGCAATGAAATACAGGGCAACATTATTAATAAATTACATGAGTGTGCCAAGAATATTGTGCTGGTGTGGGTGCCTGGGCATTGTAACATTTGGGGCAATGAACAGGCAGACAGATTAGCAAGAGCGACTGTGGGTCTCGGGGAGACAACTAATGTGCCCTGGGAGACTCAGTCGTGTCTCTCCTTGGGGAAGACATATACATTTGAAAAGTGGCAACATGATTGGACTAGGCTAAATCTCCACAACACCTGGAAGCCTAACATAGGTAACTGGCCCTCAGCATACAGGAAGAATAGGAGGGAAGAGGTCGTTCTCGCCAGACTTAGGCTGAACTGCACCTATCTGACCCACCTAGGGGCCTACCTTGATCAGTCCTTTCCACCCATCTGTTCCACTTGCAACCAAACTCTCTCCATCAAACATATTCTGACTGAGTGCAGCCAGTACGAACCAGAGCGCCGGCAGCTGGTTATCCTAGCTGCCGAGCAAGGCTTCGTGCTGACTGTACCCAACCTATTGCAAGATGATGTCACCATCAGTGACGTTGTAATAACCTTCCTCAAGGAGACCCATCTTATCGGCATGCTATGATTGACACACGCATGAACTCTTTTTATATCTATTATATGTATACAACCATGCCTAAAGAAAATAAAAATGAATAAAACAAAATTAAAACATACAACATGAGAAACACATCACAAACCTTATCATTACATACAACACTCACATTTATCAAGTTAAACTGACACCCACCAACACATATTCAAACAAAAAGACACGGGCTACAAAAGACTTTAAAAAAAAAAAAAAAAAAAAAAAAAAAAAAATCACAGAGAAACTAGTCACCTGACAAGCCATTTCATCTGGTTTGTCAGTAAATCACCATCATATCACTCATGCATACCATAATTCATCCCCAATAAAAAACAACAAGAAGAAAGAACTAACCAAAATACCAAGAACAAGAAGAACACAAGAATAACAAGAAAAGAAGAAACAAGAACATCAGATTAGTTGTAGCAAAAAAGAAGAGCAAGATTAGAAGAAGAAAGAAAACATCAGCTCCGGCCGAAATAGCCTAATGGCGAAGAGGCCAGAAAACCCTAACAACTTTGAACTTTGAACTTGTGGCGCCTTACATGGTGCTCCAGTGTGGTAACTCCTGTGTGAGGTGATAGACCCTTCCTGGTAAATTAGACCACTTTTCACCAAAGGAGGCTCATTTTCTAAGGGTAAATTAAACTTTTATTCGGTAGAGGAAATTATTTTCATACATTAAGGTCACTGACATATAGTTTGATGTTGTGAGCTGTAATAGGGAGTGTGGTGACAGAGATAATACCGCGCTCACCCTCTGTCCTAAGGGTTATTTGTTTGCGCCCAGGGCTGTGCCAACTCACCCACCTGATAACTCGACCCGACTGCAATACCAGTCACATTACCTCCTTAAAGCCAAAAAAAATTCAAAGTCTACAATGAGTTTTATCCGTGCTGCCAGGCAAACGGAACCTACTGTATATTTACTTTTCACGTGGATTAAGAAGACATTTTCATGATAAATAATGGGAATAAATTATAGTCTATGGGCAAATGACCTGTAACGTTTCGCCCTCGAAACATATAATAATAACCTTAGTTTTATAAATATGTTCTGGGAATGGATTTTCACTTCATCTCTGATAACACTGGTCAACAAAGTTTTTGTTGCATTGCTATAAACACTTGATTCTACCTAATTTGGGTGTGCTGATCTCATATCTGAAGTTAGTTTCTTTCTGTAAGCTCTAGTTTTTTTGCAATCAAGGTATTTTGAAATTTCAAAATTTCGTCTTCGTCTTATTGACCTCGTCGTCTATCTTGAAAAATATGTCATTAAACTGTCATTAAATTAGCTGGGTAATAAACAATAAAATATTACATATTCTAAATTTATTCAACAACACAATTTGAAACATGTTCCATCTAAAACAAAGGTTGAAATTTGTATAAAACTCATTGTTAGGTAAGAAATTTGTTACTATGAGGAGACAAAGCCCAATCACATTTTAGCCAGGTAGGAATTTGCGCTTGAAGCTCTTGCGTTTGTGAAATGTCTCAGGGCACTCTCGTTTAATGCTCCAGCAGTAGTCTGCCATCATATGTTTGTCCCATCTCCCTTGGTAGCGGTCTTCCATGGTCTTGAGATCCTGATGAAACCGCTCGCCTTGCTCGTCACTTACTGCCCCTAGGTTCTCAGGGAATCTATCAAGATGACTATATAGGAAATGGAGTTTGACACTCATATTGCATCCAAGGTCATGAAAGGCTGACAACATGGTTGCTACAAGGGTTTCATAGTTGTCAGCCTTTTTATTACCAAGAAAGTTTTCCATTACCGCCACAAATGAAAGCCATGCACCCCTTTCCTTGTCGTCCATCTTTCTGACAAAGTCTTGATCACGTACAAGTGCACGAATTTGTGGTCCATCAAACACACCTGCCTTTATCTTCTCAAATGACAAAGCAGGGTGAGCAGAGACTATGTGTTGGAAGCATTCACCATCAGTATTTAATGCTCTGACAAACTGTTTCATCAGGCCCAGCTTGATATGGAGAGGAGGAAATATGATCTTTTCTCGACTGACGATTGGATCATTGACAATGTTTGGCATACCAGCTTCCAGAGTCTCACGTAAGGGCCACTCCTTCAGGTTCCAATGCCTGTCTCTAGCTCGGCTGTCCCACATGCAAAGAAAGCAGGGATACTTTGTAAATCCTCTTTGTTGGCCAAGAAGGAAGTTCACCATTTTGAGGTCAACACAAATTGTCCAGTTGTGCTCATGGTATTTTAGCAGGTGAATCACAGTTTTAATGTCATTATACTCCTCTCGTAAGCACACAGAATGACCCACTGGAACAGCTGCATAGACATTACCATTATGTAGTAGCACACACTTCAGGCTACGCTTACAACTATCTAGAAATAATCGCCAGTCATTTGGACTATACAATGGAATCCCTAATTCCTGGAGAAGACCCGGGATATTATGACAGTAAACAAACTTATTCTCCTCTGTAAAGAATGGCACAAAATCCTGTTCCCGCTTTCTGAAGTCTGAAACTTTTGTGGTCTGGTTCAGTAGAGCCTTTTCTTGCAACCTAGAAGCTAGAACTTCTGCTGCATTTTTGGAGAGACCCAAATCACGCACAAGGTCATTCAGCTCTGGCTGACTAAACTTCTGAGGGGTTGATGACTCTGGTGTACCATCAGAAGAATCGTCGGAATCTGCAAGTATTTCTTGAGTTTCATGTTCACTCTCTTGGTCTTTGTCGCTTCCCTCCTCTTCAGCTGGAGACAACCCATTAAAAACTGGAACTGGTAGCTCATCAGAGTGCAAAGTAGGTCGAATTGCTGAAGGGATACTAGGATACGATATTTTATGTCTGTTTTTCTTGCCAACACCCTTCGTATTGATCAGACAAAAATAGCAGTCAGTTGTGTGGTCCTTCGGTTCTCGCCAGGTCATGGGAATTCCGAACAGTAAGCCCTTACGTTTTCCTTTTGTCCAGTCACGCAGCATTTCTTCGCAGTTATGACACACAGCATGTGGAGCCCATTTTTTGTCTTGGTCGCCAAGAGTAAGTCCGAAGTACGCTTTATAGCCGCGCCTCACAAACGATGTTATATTGCGCCTCTGACGAATAAGGGTGAAGTATCCACAAATATAACAGAAGGCATCAGGTTTGTTCACACATTGATTTCTCTTTGTAGCCATGACCAAATCTGAAAGAAAAAACAGACAAAATTATATCTCCCTATTGATACCATAATCGTGTAATTAATTAATTTGACCGCAAACGGCTAGAATGTAAAACCTCAAATTACATGAAAACTGGAGCATGCAGAACAAAACTGGTTTCAAATATGAAATCAGCAGATCAAAAATGGTAAGAAACAGTAAAGAAATCTCATGCAACTGGGAATTATAAAAAATTTGTTGTCCTGTGGTAATTTATCTCCTTTCTTATGCTTTGATTTTTATGAGGAACATACAGTACCGACCTGACCTAGTTTGGAGAAGGACGTGTTCCTAATTTCTGGTGGTGTTTATGACCATAGGAAATGGCCGCCGAGGATCGTTGTGTTGTGTGGGAAGAGGGACGGTGTGTGAGGAAAGACGACCCCCACTGACCACTCTGTTAAGTCAGCTGGAGCACTTGAGGAGAGAGATAGACGTGTTAAAGGGGGAGAACGAAGCCCTCAGGACTGACTTCCTTCAGGTAGGTGTCCTGCCTAGCAGGACACCTGCGTAGGAGGGTCAGGTGGAGCAGGGGTGGAGAGTGGTTGTCTCCAACTGGACTAGGGTCAGACTCAGGAAAGCTGACCAGGGTGTGGAGTGCAATAACCCCTACCAAGTGTTGGAGGAAGCTGGCGAGGAAGAGAAGGGGCAGGGCGGTGTGGTGCCAGGAGAGAAAAGGGCAGTTGTTCAAACCCTGTCCAGTGGTAAGGTAGTGGTAGTTGGGGACAGCCAGGTGAGGTTCTTAGACTGGACTTTTCTGGCAAAAGATAGGAAACGTAGGACTAGGGTGTGTTTTCCTGGGGCATGGATAGGGCATGTACCTGATGATATATAGGGTGTTTTCAGGGAAGGCTTCCAAGCCAGGTAGTATGTCTTAGTGTAGGAGGTAACTTTTCAAAAAGGTATAGGGAGGCGTTAGGGAAGGTTAGAGATAGGGGAGGGATCCTGATAGTATGCCGTGTCTTGCCTAGAAGAGGAGTTGGCGGTGAATGGCTGTCCAGGGCAATTGATATCAATTGCCGACTGAAAAAAACATTGTGCAAGCAATGGTTGGGCAACCATTATATGGCAACGACTACCTGTACAGTCATGACTGAGTACACTTGTCTCGCGCGGGGGTAAAGACCTTGTCTGCATCCATGGAGAGTGAAATGGTCACTCCAAAGGGGGGGTTTCGCCAGTAGAGAGAAGTCAGGTTAAGTGGGAGTCAAAAAACAAGCAGGTCCTGGGGAGTAAAATTGGTTACTCAGGACAAGGGGTAAAACAGGACAAGGGAAGGGTAGGTTTAAATGTATATTATACAAACAGTAGGAACGTTAGAAATAAAATAGACTTGCTGAGAGCGGTTGTATGTACCGAGAATGTAGACGTTATAAAAATCACCGAAACTTGATGAATCTGGAGAGCAAGAACTTTTTATCAGAGTACCACATAGAAGGGTAAAACCTTTTTTTACAAGGATAGGGAAGGTAGGAAGAGGGTAGAGGTCGCACTCTTCATCAGGGATACATTAAAATATTGTATTAATAATTCAATAGAGGGTGAAATAGGAACCAGGTCTGTATGGGTAGAAATTGTGGAAGGAAGAGAAAAAATAATTATTTGAGTGATTTACAGGCCCCCAAGTCTTGGGAAAGAAGCAGCTCAGCCCATTTGGCAGGAAATGAGTAGGGCAGCAAAATACAACAACCTGTGCATTATGGGGGATTTCACCTTCAGAAATATTGTCTGGGATATTGGTGACTATGAATCTGAAGACTTCCTACACGCAGTACAGGACAATTTTTTATAACAATTAATTACAGAACCTACTAGAGGTGACAAAATAATAGACCTAGTATTAACAAATACAGAAAATATTATCAGATATATCACAATAGGGGAAGAACTAGGGTACAGTGATCACAGAGAAATCAGGCTCACCCTAAATTGGGAAACGAAAAACAATGACGTTATGGTCATAGTCCCAGACCTAGGTGAGGTCGCCTGGGAACAGTCAGGTCAGGCCCCGGTAGGAACGGTGAGGTCACCGGCGACACAGCAATTGCTCATGACTGTAATATATTCACTAGTATACTACAGAAGGCACAGAAACAAACTATACCATACAGACAAATTAGGTCAAATAAGAATGAGCCTCGGTAAATGACCAAAAAACTTAAACATGACATGAATAAAGAAAGAAATTTATAAGAAATTAAAGGGAAGGGAGAAGCATCACAGAAATAGGTATAATGAACTATCTAAGGAAGGCAAAGAGGGACTACGAAATCAGGACAGCAAGAGAATCCATGTCGAATCCCAAGGGATTTTTCCAGGTATATAGGACAAAGGTCAAAGAGAAAGTGGGGTCTCTAAAGTCAGAGAGAGGGGAAGTGATTTGTGATAGTGAGAAAATAAGCAAAGCATCAAACAGCTACTTCTTATCAGTTTTCACAGAAGAAATTCACGAGGAAAAGCCAGTGGTGGAACTGATGTCTAGGGGAAATGAAGAAGAGAAAATAAAAAGTATCACTATCATAAAATAGGATGCTCTTAAGAGGATAAATAAATTAAAGAAAACATAATCCCCAGGGCCGGATGAAATTTTCCCTCGAGTTTTGAAAGAGTGTAAGGGACAGAGTAGATGATCCCTCGTTAATTTATTTACAAAATCTTTAGACACGGGACTTGTTTCAGACTCGTGGAAATGGGCAAATATAGTACCCATATTCAAAAAGGGAGACAGAGCCTCAGCGTCAAATTACCGGCCGATTAGTTTGACGTCAATAGTGGGGAAATTTCTTGAATCAATTAAACCAAATAGCATCCGATCGCATTTAGAGAAAAACAAATTATTCCACGACTCTCAACATGGATTTACAAATGGGAAATCTTGTCTAACAAATCTGCTGACGTTTTTTTTAGGAAAGTCTTCGAGGTAGTAGATAATGACGAAAATTATGATGTTATTTACGTAGACTTTAGCAAAGCGTTTGGCAGAGTACAACATGAGAGGCTTCTGAGAAAAGTTAAGGCTCATGGTATCGAGGGGAAAGTCTTGAATTTGACAAAATCATGGCTCACCTATAGAACACAGAGGGTTAGCGTAGATGGTATTAAATCTGGGTGGGGCTGTGTAACCAGTGGGGCTCCCCAGGGGTCAGTACTGGGCCCACTCTTGTTCATAATCTACATAAACGATCTAGATACTAGGATCAGCAGTGACACAAGCAAGTTTGCGGATGACACCAAAATAGGGCGGCAGATTAATTGAGGGCAGGGTGAAAATGCACTACAGGAGGATTTAAATAAACTGCAGGAGTGGTAAAAAAAAGAGCAAATGATATTCAACACCAGCAAGTGCAGCGTACTTAATATTGGAAGAACAAATACTGTTAACAAGCTTGTAGTAAGTGCTGGATCGCTGGAAAGTTTTAAAAGGAGGCTAGATACATTCATGGATGATAGAGAGTGGAAGTAACACTCGACAGGCGCTGCCATGCACAGGCCAATCGGCCTGTGCATGGCAGCGTTCTTATGTTCTAATTGATTATCGCATCATGTTATACCGATTTATTCTCCTAATGCCTTTTCTTCTATTCTACCTAATAAAGTGTTTTATCTCAGTTCTATTAGTATTCACATGTATCTCCCGATTCTCACCGCTCCTTGGACATTTTCCGTATCACTCAACATCACTTATTATTGCTCCATTGTAGGTCACCTTAAATCCATTTGTGTGTAGTGACAAACGAAATATTTCCTAACGTAACCACCACATAATAGCATCTTTCTTCACCTCATATTAAAACATTACAAGTCTACCACTCCTGAGTTGAAGACTACAGTACTACCTCATTCCTGCGTGTAAAGTCTTGGGAATTAGGGATAGATATCCCTTACCAGACTAATCAGGTTCTTAATAAAGGAAAGTCCAGGACCATGGTTTTCTGAGGAATAACAAACAACCGTTTGAGATTCACATCTCTTTACTATAAAAAATATAACACAATACTCTGACACCACTCAACAAGCATCAAATAATTACGGGAGTTAAACAATTAATGCAGTCAATAGTTAATGGAGTTAATCAATTAAGGGAAGCAAACAATTAAAGGAATCGAACAATTAATGGGAGTCAGCAATTAATGGATTCAAACAATTAATGGAGTCAACAATTGATAGAATCGAACAATAAAGGGGAGTCAGCAATTAATGAAATCAAACAACCATAGAATCAAGTTATGAACAGATATTTCCTACAGCAGTGGCCCTAGGGGAAGGTTCTGGAACACGATGATGCACACTCAGGGTAGGGAAGCGTCCATTCAACTCCACACTCGAGCGACAGCGGCCGATTGTCTTGAAATGGCAGGAGAACACCAGGGCACAGACGGAATGAGATGAATTGACGGTCGTGGTATGTGGTAGTGGTAGATGACCAGAGAATTGACAGTCGATAGGTGAAGGTCTGGGGACACAGCCCACGAGTCCAGGACCTATGATGAGATCACAGCCAGAATTTGACGAACAGCTGGGTAGCTAGATAGTGACTGTATGGCGGCTGGGTTGAATCTGCCTGTGACCCAGATAGTCGCTGCCGTTCTCACCTCTGTCCAACCCCCCCAAGTGTCGTCCGCACCAGCAAACGAGAGAGTTAGCAGCGGTAACGCGCAGGAAGATCGTTTCCGCCCTTACACTGCGCCATACTTAAGTTTATGTCTCACTACTAACTCTAAGCTTTTGTCTCCCACTCCTCTTCTCTGCCAACATTTCCTTTCATATTTCGAGATTTGGTCTGCACCCTGGCATTAATTTCTCTCTTTTGATAGTATCTTATAAAATCCGTTTTCTTTCTCAGCAAAAACATCTTTATTACTTTTCATACACTCACTTCTCGTTATCCCTCTCTGTAGTCTGTCTCTCTCTTCATTAATTTTATTCTCTGTGTTCTTAATTCTTCTTTTTTCTGTTCTGTCTATCTTTCCTCGTTTATTCATTCCGCCCCTTATAATATCACTTCCTAATGTTTTATTTATCTACATGTTTCTCAAATATTTGTATCTCTTCTTTTCCTTATCTGAGTACACTTATTATCTTATATTAGAATGATGTTCTCCATAAATAGCCTATAAATTATGAATATGACGACCAAATCTACTGTGATAATTATTTATATCTCGCAAAGTTCCACAGAAGACTGGATCACAAGTAAGACTCCTGAGAGCTCCAACTCGAAACGTCTTTCTCCCTCAACACCTGACGTCTGTTTTATATGGTTTCTTTTTCATCTTTGATCTATTCCGTTCTTTTGTCAAGTCCTTACCCCTTTCTCTTATTCATAATTTTTACCTTCGCCTTTTGCTTTTTCTCTTCCCTTCTCCCCATCTTCATCTTTCTCGAGGATTCTGCTCTTTGTCTTTCTATCATTCTGTTCATCATCCTACTAATAACATTTTCTATTGTCTTTAAAACCTCTAGTATATTCCTCGTGTAGGAAAATTCACACAAATTCTATACACGCATAAATATTTTTTACAAACTCCCTTGCTGCATCTTACATAAATTTTGTGTCTTTGTTTAAATTTTACCGCTAGGAGGCTTAGAAGTGTCAATAATAGCTATCACCTTCCAAACTACAGATAAACCACTTGGAATATCTTGTGAGAATCAAAGCATAACAATAAAATACAAAGGTGTGTACAGTACATCTTCACACTTAAGTAATATTGTTTTGCATTACAGTTAATGAATATATTCACAGCATTTGGATGGTCGAAGGTCCCATGCATCTGTCTTATGTACCTAAACAAATTGAATCGGCTGGATTGTCCAATTAACCAGGCCGTTCACATATATTTATTATTTGGGTTTAAGTAACGAAACCCAAACTGCAGTTCCTTGTTTTACTAAAAAAGGATTGTATCTATAATTCCTGAGTGTAGATCGACCGTAAGTTCCACTGTATATGAATGAATGAGTAAGGGACGGCGTTTATGTAATATAAACGTTAGGTCACGTTCTTATGATATAACTTGCTGTGAGCGACTACTGGAGTAAGGGCCTCGCTGTGCGGGCTTACAGATATGCTGACGATGGGCCTCTACCCTCTTAGGAGAGTTGCCCTCTCACGTGTACAACTCATGTCTTACTCATAGACAGTGGAAAGTTACAGGGTGGTGAATCTGAATATAATATCAGATGTATTGACCTATTTGTATAATATGTTCTGTTGATGAGACAGGGGCCCATTACATCGCTCGGTCACCTAACAGCCGAGCTCCATGAGGCCTAAATAACTCACAGAGTACAGTACATCCTAGACAACCCTAACCATGTTATAAACAGATATGTAGACACTAAGTTGGGGATTCTACTACTGTAGGGGTATTAGCTACTACAGGGGAACTATACTTTAGTGTCGTACGGGTTAGTATGTTATGAACAATGTTGAATTTGGATGACACTGCCTTGTAATAACAGAACAGGAACATAATTGCCAGAAGTAACAAAATAGAGGGAATTGTAAGACTTGGTAGTGCAAATTCCCGTGAAAGGTAAAATGGCAAGTTATTTTTCAAATCAGCAAAATGGGTCTCGTTCAAGAAAGCTAAAACCTTTAATTTCTCTGATACTATTTGAATATCCTTAATAGTGAAATTCATTACAGGAAGTTGAATCAAAGCAGATTTGAGTTTTATATTTAAAGCAAAATGCTAATGAGTAAGCAAGGTCCGTAATGTACTACAAGTAATTTCACAGTAATAAGGAGTCTTGTAAGGACCCTTTCACAATTAGATGCATAACACCATCATGGCATTTTAAAATGACAGTAGTGAGATTTGGAAAGAACAAGTACTGCACATTGTGAAGATGAGCGTGAAACACAGTCTTTAGACTAACTACGTGTAGGTGCCTTACACGGTGACAGTACCTCAGAATCCTCTATTGATAACAAAGAATACTCTTCATCTACTAAGAAAAGTTCTTTAGGCCTATCCAGGGTATACAGTGTGTCGTTTACAAACCAGGGGAAGGGTTCTAAATGCCATGCATTAAACTCATGTTGCCCTCGCATAGGAATGTGGATCAGAATTGCATTGTGCCTGAGGGTTGACTCCAACAGTGGGTAATAATATTGAACCTCATTGTCATTAAAAATAGTTAAATGATACTGCAACTTTGCTATTTTTAAAGCTTCAAGAAGCGTCTGCACAGGCACAAGCTTCGCGTCCACACGTCCTCTCCCGGCATCTACAATGCTGTCTATTAGTTCATTTTTAGAGGTTACAATTTTATGAACCGAAATTTCCGCAGCATGCAAATATTCTGTGAAATAAAGGAGCCATTCTAATGTCGGGATTGCTTTCTGTAACCTAGTAACAATCCTCGAAACTTGGTTAGACTCCACTATGATTGCATTAACCTTTGATTCTAGAGCAGTAATCGCGTGAAAGGTTTGAGAAATAACACGATTCTGTTGAGATACAGCCTGAACGACAACGTTCATTCGGTCCCCCATTTTAGGTACATCATCGGCCGTTGCCGTGACAAACAAGGCGCTTTGGGTGAGACCCACAAAATTAAAGAGACCCCTTTTTCGTCGTGCCTGAGAATGCACTTCTTTAGCAAGATCCGCTTGAGACGCCGGTAGATTTTTCGCAACATCGACGAGAAGCTCGCGAAGGTTCTGGAGGCGAAAGTATAGAAGGTCTATAGTTTGTGAAACTATTGTCGAATTCTTAGAAGCTGTGCTGAGACCATGAAGGATGTCCAATGCTGATTGTAGTTGGTCGTCGACGTTTTCCATCTGACGCGGAAGTTGGAGTAGTGGATGTAGTTCATACTTAATGTTCACCACGTCCTCAACTATGAGAACGCGTCCGAGAGGTGCCACTAGTGCACCCGGTTTGAGGACTGATATGGACATGTCTGTCAACACAACGGTGCCACAACAGAGTAGAAGCAACACACTGAAGATCCAAGCCATTCTGTAAGGAATTACAAACGATTTAACGTCTACTCGCAGAACGAAGTTTCATACAAAAGTCATTTGGGACACTCTGCTTCTGGACAATCTGTAAGGATGTATCAATCACATCATCATCAACAGGAGGTAATACATTTATCTGGGTCTTCTTCAGACGATCCGCGTGCACATCTGCAATCTGTGCATTAGGCTTCCAAATTTTGAATTTGTTGCCGGATTCTTTTGAGATTATGCGGAATGGACCAGAAAATTTTGCCGAAAGTTTGGAGTTCCTTTCAGGTTCTCTTAACATAACAGCGTCCCCAACGTTTAATGCGACAGGTTTAGCTTGTTTATATTGTTTGATGATCATTTCGGCGCGTGACGCCGCTAGCTGTGATAGTACTTGGGCATGAATATCTGTAAAGACATGAATTTGTTTTGCCGCGAAATCATCCGTATTATAAACCGGGTATGGCGCATCTGTAAGGATGTCGTAAGGTAGACGTTTATCTGTACCATAGACAATGTAGTAGGGTGTTTTGCCTGTAGAGCTATTAACTGACCCATTTATAGACGCTGCAACCTAAGGTAGGTAACCAATCCTCCCATGCGTATTGAAAACCACTGACTATTGGACGCAGTATTTCTAGGATTTTACGATTGCTTCTGTCAACAAGGCCATTAGCCTGTGGATGGTAAGCTGATACAAAAGTTTTTTTAATACCATATTGTGCACATATATGCGCTGCTAGCTGATTACTGAACTCTGTGTCATTGTCAGAGAGCAGAACTTTAGGTGTAGTATATGGACATATAAGATTCATCACTAATGCATAGGCTACTGCTTCAGCCGTTTTGCTTTTTAGTGGGACCAAGACCACGATCATTGAAAAATGATCCACACACACTAAGACGTACGCTGATCCCTGATGACTCATTGGGAGCTGAAACAAGTCAATATCGACTGTGTCAAACGGACGGTCTGGTGTAGGATATTGTAGAATCGGGGCTGGTGATCCTGTTGAACCTTTATGTTGAGCACACGCCAAACAATTAGCTATATGTAATTCTATGTCTTTCTTCTTAGTGTTCCATAAATACTTTTTTCGTAAATCCGCAAAGCATTTATCACGACCTTGGTGACCTGCCTGTGGGACATCATGGAACAACGTCATTACTGCTTTGCACAACGTGTCAGGTACGACTATTTGAGACACATTACCCTCAGGTGATTTTCTCGTCCTATGGAGTATGTTATGTCGTAATTCAAACTGACTTAAGGGAAGAATTAACTTGGGGAGTTTAACATCCTCACCCGATTCGAGAGCAAAAATAACTGCTGACCAATATGGGTCGCGTCGTTGCTCATCTTCCAGTTGCGAAAGAGTGAATGTTGATACAGGCATGACTGGCGCTATATTTCTTGACAGAGCTTTGGCGGCAACATTCGCCCTCCCAGGTAAATACCTAAATTCGGGGTCAAACTCTTGAATTGTCAGATACTAGCGTTCTAATCTGCCTGATAAGTTTCTGCCATGGAACAGCTCGGTTACTGCCGCATGATCAGTAAAAACAGTTATCTTTTAGCCAAAGATAATGTCTTTGAACTTCTTAAGTACCCACAGAACGGCTAACGTTTCTAAATGCGTTACCGAATAACGTGTTTCAGCATAAATTAGTTTGCGACTTGCAAATGCTATCACTCTAAACTTCCTACGCGTATCCTCTTGCATGAGCACTGCTCCGACTCCAATTCCGGAAGCGTCTTTACAGAGAGTGAAAGGTTGAGTGTAGTCTGGGAATGCTAGAACCGGGGCTTTGGTAAGCGCTGTCTTCAATGCCGTAAAACTATCTTCGTGTTCAGCGTCCCATAGAAACATTGCATCTTTTTTGAGTAACCTTGTTAGTGGCGATGCTAATGTTACACAGTTCTTGATAAAGGAATGATAATATCCAGATAAGCCAAGAAAGCTACGTACATGATCATTTGAGGTAGGACGCGGGAACTGAGATACAGCTTTGACTTTATCATTAACTGTATGTATGCCTTCACCGTCAACTACATGGCCAAGGAAATGGATTTTGGATTTTAAAAACTCACGCTTCGAGTGTTTTATTTTGAGGCCTGCTGTGGAAAGTTTGTCTAACACTTCACGCAGTTTAATCAGATGGGAGTCGACGTCCTTACTGACTACTATTAGATCATCCAAATAAGCGCAAACTGTGGTACCAATCAATCCGGCAAACAGGGTGTTGATCATTCTTTGAAATGTTAGTGGGGCATTTCTGAGACCAAATGGCATTCGTAGAAACTCAAAGTGGCCTAGAGGCGTGCTAAATGCCGTGATTTCCCGTGATTTCTCATCGAGTGGTATTTGCCAATACCCACTAAGCAAATCTAAGTTGCTAAATACTGCATTATCCTTGCCTAAGGACTGCAATATGTCGCTCAAGATAGGCATAGGGTACCGATCAGGGATCGTTTGATCATTGACGCGCCTGAAATCTATAACAGGCGCCATCAACCATCCTTTTTCGTAACAAGGGAGATTTTGAGTGTCTAATAACATTCTCATCTAACATACCCTGTACCATATCTTATACTTTAGAGCGCTGGCTATGAGGTAGTCTATAAGCTGGTACGTAAATAGGGTTGGTTCCCTCCTTTAAGGCTATATGATGGGATGTTAAATCTGTCTGACTTGGCGTTTCCCCTGGCAAGGCTACTATATTTCTATAGTCGGCAAGCAGCTCTAAAAGGCGTGTCTTGCCCTGGGGATGATCGATCACCTTAACATGTGGTGCAATTTGATCTATCCTGGCCTGTCGAGTCTGTTGGCAATTCGCAACAATACCTCGAATTGGGAATTTTGTAGGCTGTACTTCGACATTGTTGTAATATACTAGAAAATCACACAAATAACATCCTTTCTTTAAGATTCGTTGAACGCCTGTTCGATTTAGAATCAGTACGTCGGTCAAACCACCAGGGCGTATGGTGCTCAAGGTAGATTCCCATGACAGCCCTTTTACCTTGCATGTTTCCGGGAGACACACAACATCTGTGCCCGTATACACGTTGCGTAGTTCGACATTTGCTTTGGTGATTTCCTCATTTTGGTAATGGAGAGTACACTTCAACACTGCTGGTACGATCGTCCAACTCTTGCTGCTGTAATCACACTGGGAAAGTGTGTGGTTGAGGTCAAGAGGTATCTCTGACTCACGATCCGCCTTCCTCTTAATAGGATTGGTAGAAAACACTTTCGTCCTAGCTGTGAGCATAGGTTCAGAATGACTCATTTCTTTGTAGGAAACACCTTTAAACGTAACACTATTATTACGTGGCAGAACATCTATCATGTTCTTTCGAAGAGTTGGTAGACCAAGTAAACCGTCGGCCGGAAATTTAAACTGCAGGACTATATAAAAGTCCCCGTAGAAGGGTGTACCACGTCTTGAGAATCTGAGTGGTAACGTCACCATTCCTGTGATGCTCAGCTGAGTACCTGAAACTCCTTCGAGCTCAGTGTTACTAGGTCTCCAATTGAAGTTGCGGTGAGGGAATTTACGTTGTAACTCGTGATATGATGTCAAGGCCAATACATTAGCGCAAGCACCTGTGTCTATATTAAGAGCCAATCTGGTATTATCCACTCTCACCGGCACTGACAACACTTCCACTTTGCTAAGTGCCGCTACTAACGAGGCCGCTACAGAAGTGCTGTGAGGAGGGGCAGGATTTACCCTAGCTATCCCTAGGGCTCCTTGGTGTGGTGTGCGCTGGTCTACCCCCGACGACTTGTCCTGGGGACGTTTCTGCTTACGCCTATACGACATTTCTGTTTCACTAAGGTCCACACCCCTAGCCTTTATTAGCACATCCCACTCCTGTGAACTATGAGATGTCGATTTGTGAAGTGAGCACAGTGCGCACCATTTGCGCGCTTTCTGGTTAAGAGGAGGTGCTGCCTTGGCTGCCTCACTATATGACCTTGAGAATGGCTTTGCACCGGGTGTCTCCTTAAATTTTGCACTATTACCTCGGAGCTGAAAACAATCTTCCATTACGTGGCCACGTTTATTACAGAGTGCGCATCGTAAAGATGTTTTTTGTTTATAAGTCAGGCGGGGAGGTCCAATTGGAGCTAAGTGTGTCGCATGAGTCTGGGAGGGAGTCATGTGCGCCATCTGAGGCATCTGGGGTTGCACCATAGACATCAAGGACGACGGACGGAAAGCAGAAAACTTATTAGCTCTATCAACGTTTCCTACATTGTCCGCTGACATTTTACCCTGATCGTCGTACCAATCTGAGGTCCGGAATGTCGCTTGTATGTCCTGGCGAACCTCGCCTGCGATGTCGACAGCATCGACAGGCGTTTCATTGCCTATCCCTGGCGTACAACGACCCATCCATCTGATGATCCATTGAAGCTGGCCCAGCTGTGACCTACCCCCAAAGATCCCAATTAACATTCGCTTAAATTTCTCATAATCAGGGCTCTGCAAACCAAACGCATTTATACGACTACCGGCATAAGAACCCTGTGTAATGTGGGAACGTACATATGCCTTTTTGTCTTCGTCAGTCGTTATTTGACAAGTGCGCATGTTATCTTCACATGCACGAATGAAATGTGCGACCCTATAATCATCTTGACCCGTAAAATTTCGAACATAGTCGCCACGCTGCATGATATTAATAATATTATCAGGTTCAGGTGTGGTAGTAGTACTGGCGTGAGGGTTAGAAGAAGTCATTGTAGTGTTAGTATTAAGCAAGTTAGTATGCTTACTCCTAACAGAAGGCTGGGTTAATAAGGTTGTTACTGATTTAGCAACAGACACACTATCACCTGTAACAGGGGTAACTGTTTTTGTATAGTGAGGTAAAGTACTATAATAATTACCAGATCGTAAGGTACGACGGTTTAAGTCGTCAAATGATTCCTCAATTACTTTCTCACTACTTCCTACCGACTCGTCTAACTGTGTTCCCGACTCAAAGTCAATGTCAGTTTGTGCTTGATCATTTTCGAGTTGATTATGAGCAAATAGTTGCGCTAGGTGTGCAATGTCATCGTCACTAGACATTGGAAACTTAGAAAATTATCTATTAGTCTCTTGTGGGTCAATGAATAATTAACAGTAAAATCAAATTACTTGCCTCTCATTTACAAGATAAATGAATATGAATCGTAGTTAATAATTAAACAACCAATAAGGAAACAGACACTTATAAACCACTGTAAATTATAGAATTTCAATACATAAATTTTACATTCGACACTTTATCATTGAAATAATCCTATCCGACGAACCTATAGGTGTGAAGATATCTCTCGAACGTGTTCATGTGTGTATAATTATGTAATTTAAATACCTATTTATACAGTGTGTGACGTCTGTATAGAAAACGTGATCCTTCAAGCTGAGTTCCGAGTCCATTGTTGTGTGGAGAGTGGGCGGGGGGGCCTCTTCCTGGTGAGGCACAACCTGCTCTTGGTTTCCTTGGCAACGAGGAGACGCTTCTACCTTGGCGAGAGACGAGTCCACTTCAAACTAGGGGAGGTTCTCCACAGTCGATCAGAAAGTGCTGATGATAGGATATCGCTCTGTTCGTTGCTAGGTCGTTAGCGAGTCTGCTGTGTGCCAAGTCTTTATAGTCTACGTATATATGAAGATCTGTATGATGACACCGGAACTTCGTAATCAACGCTGGCGACACAACAAAACTGTTCAGCTACTTGTGAAATATCAATTGTTAGTCCAAGTTATGAAACCTTTCCTCAACACTGCAACACTGTATCAGGGAAATGCTGAGTGGGGTCTTCTTCAACCCGCACAAACTGGATATTCACCAACAGGCTGTAATATATGTATATAACGAATTCTGCACTTTTGTATGTGACAGAGATAAGGAGCACTCACTAAATATCGTCTCGATACGGGATATAGTTTTAAACACTCGGATTATGTAATGCGTCACTTTTGTGTGTTTACTGTTTTTCACAAAACATGGACGGTTTGGTAAGACTACTAGTTTAAGAATCCGTACACACAGCTTGCCACCTATATTTTAGTGTATATAAACAGAAAATAATTTCAGTTTCAATATTTTGCAACCTTTTGCTAGGTAAATTTTAACGTGAAATTTATCGAAAATCTTACGTACAGCTGCATTAGTGCATTACAATTAAATAGTGAACATTGCTTTCTGACTTCATTCTTTAACAACCCCACTAACAATATATTTTTCTGTTTCAGATTCTGATGCATTTATAAGTTGATAATATTTGCGATGGCTGCTTGTGTCAGGACGAGGAACCAAAAATCCAGCCATCTCAGTCACTATCTTGGGTCTGGGAGAGAGCTCCTGAAGTCGGAGTTGCCTACATTGAGAGATGCTTTGAGATACGGTGTTTTAATCAGGCAAATCAGTGAAAAGAACCAAAGAACTTACACAAACAAAGACATTGCCAGTGATATGACCAAAGCTGTCTTGGCACAGTACAATCTGGCTAACGCTCAGTTCAAGTCTCCAGTCATAACAAGTCAGAAGAAGATTAGTGAGAGACTGCTAGCCAGTTGGGAAAAGGCAAGAGATATCTCTCTTGGGAGAGGAAAACTAGCAGTTAAGGACAGCTTTGCCAAGCAACTGGACCAGTTATTTGACATAATTACTTGCAAGTGCCCAATTGTTCTCTGTCCTGAGTTTGGATGCGATCGTGACTGTAAATTCGAGGCCCACATCTACTGTATTTGCAAGCGTGAACTGAAGATTCCTGTGATCGAACTGGCATTTGTCAAAGCACAGAGAGAGAAGACTGGCAGTATAGGGGCTCTCATGATTTCTAGCCAAGATATTCCGGAGTCCAAGAGACAGGAGGCTGCCACAGAGAGACAGAAGAGGAGAAGAGTTGCCGAGGAAAAGAGACTTGAGAAGGCCCAGGGTGAGGTAAAAAAAGGCCGATGATTGGAGTCAAGCTGATTCAGAGTTTAATGACTTCCCCATGGCTGATCCGAGTGCTGACCAGGAGAATGGTGACTTTATCCCTAACCCAGAAAATAATGATCCCAAACCTTCCAGGCATAACATTCGAAATAGGAAAGATATCCCGAGCATAGCTCTGGCCAACATGCGACACCACACTGGTCTCAGAGAAACTGCGGAGATAGCAACAGCTGCCTGGATTGACGGTGGTTTGATAACACCTGATGATGTTCACCTGGTGATAGATCATAACAAAGTAAGGAGAGCTCAGGAGAAACTTGTCAGTAACCTAGAAGAGGAGTTTGATAAGGGGATAAGAGAAAATGGAATCAATTGTTTGTTCTTTGGTGGGAGAAGGGATGACACTAAAGTGTTCATGAAAGTTGGAGATTTTGACAAGTTGTTCCCTGCCATGGTGAAGGAGGAACACTACTCCTGCTGCAGTGAACCAGGAGGGAAGTATTTGCGGCATTTCACTCCAGAGAAAGATGACATCAGGAAACCAGCTGAGATAGTGGCAGATAACATTGTGAACTGGCTCAGAGAGAGGAACGTAGACCAGACCCTGCAGGCCATTGGAGGGGACAGCACCAACACGAACACAGGGTGGCAAGGGGGGGTCATACAGTGGATAGAGCGGAAGATTGGGAGGAAGCTGGTCTGGATTGTTTGTGACCTCCACACCAACGAGTTGCCACTCAGACATCTGATCCAGGAGCTGGATGGCAAGACTCTTTCAAACAACAGATGGTCTGATCCTCTTGGCAAGATGCTGGACTCTGCCACTGAGTTAGAAATAAATCCGAGCTTTGAAAAAAATAACAGTTGGCCCTCCACTCGTTGAGCTTGCACATACTGTCATTGACGACCTGAGTACTGACCAGTACTATGGTTACATGATTTGCAGTGCCATCAAAACTGGGGTCATGCCTGATAGACTTGCTTACCTGCAGATAGGTCCAGTCTCACATTCTAGGTGGCTCACAACGGCTCTCAGGTTCTGCAGAATTTGGGTCGCTCATCATAAACTGAAAGGGAACCAGCTTCACAACCTGAAACTTATTGTCCAATTCATCGTGAGTGTCTACTTGCCAAATTGGTTCAACACCAAAGTCAAGTCATCGTTCTCCGAAGGTCCGAGGCATGTTCTCTTCCAGCTTGAGCTCCTGAGGAGTCAGCCAAGGAAGGTTGTTCAGATTGTGGAGCAGACTGTGAGGAGATCTTCCTGGTATGCTCATCCCGAGGCAGTTCTGCAGACAATGCTCTGCAGTAAGGATGAGGAGGAGAGAAGAGTGGCAGTCAAAAAGATCTTGGATATGAGACTTATGAGAGGATCTGGGCATGACGAATCAGTTGGTGACGATTCCTTCAGGGTCAGGAAGACTCCTGAAGTCAATCTAGGTGCCAAGACCCTCACTGATCTCATAGATCTGGATAACATCCAGGCTGGCAGTGAGCCCCCTCTTACCTGCAGCCTCACCAATGTTCAAGTCAGAGCTTTCCTGGACAACCCCATGCATGTCCCTGCCTGGCCCTCGCACACCCATAGTATAGAACGTTGTGTACAGCAAGTGAGCGAGGCCAGCAGTCACGTGTACAGCCAGGAGAGGAGGGAAGGCTACATCCGAGCTCAGGTGGTCAGCAGGGAGGTGATGAGTAGAAACAGAAGCAAGAAAGACATGTTCTCTATGGTGTGCAGCAACACCGGGTCGTAGTAGTAAAACCGGTTTTTGTATTTGATGATTTTGTTTTCTAAAGGAATATTAAATTTAATAAATGTGTCAAGATCATTCGTTTTACTATTCTGGATCATTTTCATCCTAATAAATTAACCTGATACATTTACTTTACTTTAAATAAGCTATTTAGTGGTGTTGGTAAAAGGGTGGGAATACTGAATTTTTATAAGATTTCAAGTTAAAATTTACCTAGCAAAAATGAAAACTTTTCAAATCTGAAGATATCACATGATTCTGCACATAGAACTACATCAGTAATACCATGGGCTGATTTTTCAAACTAAAAAAAAAAAATTCGCCTCCGTATGACACACCCTAATATATATATATATATATATACTTCATTTTTAGTCCATATAACACGCGGACTTTGAACATATAATCAACAACCTCACCAGCAAGGAATCGAACCCTCGACCTACTGGGTGTGACTAGGGAACGCTTACCGGCTAGGCCACAAGGACACTAAAAGCAGTTCTAGACTCTGTTATATTTCACACAAAGCCTGTTCATCGAGCTGATGGCGCCGTGAACCTCATTGGGAAACTGCCCGTGCCTCGTATGTGGTGTCAGTAGCATTTTACCGAATCCAGCTGGTATGAAACGCGAGGTACATATATATACTTCATTTTTAGTCCATTTAACACGCGGACTTTGAACATATAATCAACAACCTCACCAGCAAGGAATCGAACCCTCGACCTACTGGGTGTGACTAGGGAACGCTTACCGGCTAGGCCACAAGGACACTAAAAGCAGTTCTAGACTCTGTTATATTTCACACAAAGCCTGTTCATCGAGCTGATGGCGCCGTGAATCCTTGTGGCCTAGCCGGTAAGCGTTCCCTAGTCACACCCAGTAGGTCGAGGTTTCGATTCCTTGCTGGTGAGGTTGTTGATTATATATATATATATATATATATATATATATAGACTCCACCAGCGCCCCAGCACCACTTTAGATAACAAACTAAACTGGAAAACACACGTCTGAGCAGTTATAAGATCTTCCAGTTTTCATCACCACCTTCGCCGTTCTCTCGTTCCTTGGAGTTCCCGCGCCCGAGCTGCTCAGTGCTTACTCAACATTCATTCTTCCGAGGCTCACCTGGTCTCCCTCCCTAAATGCTATATAACAGAAACTTCTACAAAGTACAGAACATGATTCTCTCCCCCTCCTACTCCACATATCAAGAAGGGCTCAACAAACTGACTCTTCCGGCTCTCTCATCTGCAAATATTGGAAGACACTTCCGCACCATCCTTGACACCGTCTCCTTCTTCCAACCGAGATCCCTCGTGCGCGAATTGCTGTTCAACACTACAACCACATCTAACCCAAATGAGTACGTACTGATCGCTATACGAGTAAGAAATGTCCAATCCCAACCAATGTAAAAATTATCAACAACATATAGTCAACCAGTGTGTTCACTCCCTGCCAGTCTTACTTTCGCACTGTAACTCTGTGAAATTTCCTGCTGTAAGATCCCCCCCCTCCCCTTGCCTTATATATCATATTTGTATTACTTATGTTACTTGCATATTATTTGGCAATCAAATGACCCATTCCCCAATTATGTAACTATGTTTTCAGCTTTTTGGGTGCCATACTCCTACAATAAACCGGTAATTATTAATTATTATCTACATCATCTTGATGTCTTAACTTGGTTAAGAGATACAAAAGGATAGATACAGAAAGATAACGTAACCAAAAAAATGTTTTATATTATTTATATTCTCTCCGTCCTGACTTAGCACTGAACACTTTAAACATTCATGTCTAACATAATCCGGAGGAGTGTTTGGATCGTGGGTGTTGCCATGAACCTTTGAACTTGTCGGCCTGTCTAAACAAGGTATTGGTGATAGTGAGGTTTTGTGCAGCACATTTGCTGAGGAGGAGTAGGCCATTGGGATTACACTTGCTAATCCATTTCTCAGTATTTTTCCCTGTCAAATGTTAGCATCTCTGCCAACTCAGACATTGAAGTCGCCAAGGAGCACAACCTTGTCTTCTCTTGGGATGGAGGTTCACACTCTGTCGAGGTTGGCGTAAAAGGCCTCCTTGATGTCATCCTCTGCATCCAGTGTTGGGGCGAATGCATTGATGAAATAGGCATGACGTGAGTGATTCAGTGGGACTCGAAGCGTCATGACGCGCTCGTTGATCCCAAAAGGCATTTCAGTTAACATGTGTAGGATACGTTGGCGGATGGCAAAGTCAACTCCATAAATGCGGCTTCTCTCCATAGCAGGCTTACGCTTTCAAAGGAAGGTGTACCCAGACCCCCATTCTGTGAGTTGGCCCTCATCTGGGTGCCGGGACTGACTGATGGCTGATATGTCGATGTTATACCTCGCCAGCTCTTTGCCACAAGGGCAGTTCTTCTTCCAGGACTCGCATTTGTGACAGTATCCAGAAGGATCATGGCATTCCATGCAGCGACCTTAAGACGTTGTATGGTTTGAATCTGTAATTTGGGTTGTGCTTTCAATCGCATAAGGATGACCTTACTGGGTGCGGTTGCCCAGTCAGGTCGAGTTTTTAGGCAGGCTATGTTTTGGGCACCTTTTCTCGCCCCCTCCCCATGTGGCGTGAGCAGAGTAGCTCCTCGAAAGGGCTGCTCAGTCGCACAGGCAGGACCGGATTGCACTGCTGCCTAGATCCCACTGCTTAAACGACCATCTTATCTGTGCCACCCATGTGCAGAGTTTTGAATAGATACTCCCGGCAATCATCTCTACCTGTCCCCTTCGCCACTCGTCCATCGCCATAGGACTTTGAGAGGTATAAGGGTTTTGATGATGACAGGTATTGTGAATTGGATGATGGCTGTGCGTGAGTTGATTTATGTGGTGAGGCAGGAGCGCAGGCTGCAACCACACATCTTGGCTCTCCCTTTTCCTGACCCAGTGGTGCAAGTGGTGCAACGACTGGGGAGACGGAGAGCTGCAATGAACTGCCGATAGCCCAGTTTGTTGGGTTTCGCCTTAGTAGCCCGTCCATCGGACATTGCCTTCGTCCGCCGTTGTAGTCGTTGGGTTTCCCTGTTGGTCATCTCTTCCGCTTACACCGCTGTTGGGGTCTTGTTGGAGCTCTGTAAGCATTATCTGGCTGATGTGGGCTCCAGCCCAGGTTTTTCGTTTGGGGTTTACTCCCATAGCCTTATACCTACCAAAGTTAATCAGCAAGGCAGCGGGGCGGTGGTTGGTAGGCGCCAGGACTTGTCCACACACACATCATAGAAATAATGAATCATAAACTATAGCATAAACTATAGCATGCATAGAGCTTCGTTAACAGTAAAATACATCGCCATATCTCGTCGTTATTACTGATATAGAAGGTCATAAGTTAGGTCAGTTTTTTGCTGATATTTACACAAGCACCGTGTAGATAATTTAGTATGATTTAAGAATGAAGGAGCGCCTAGATAGTGCTGAAAGGAGTGAATGAAGCAGTCAGGAGAGATGATATGAGAATTGGGAACAGCAATCATACTCCAAAGTAGATTAAATATCAGATTTAGATTTGTAGGTGTTTTGCACTTAAATCACTGTGGCCTATAGCGAAAAAAAACTAAATCTGATTTAAACAATTGAATGAAAGATTATTTTCTGTGTTCAAATCCACTATCATAACATTATAAGGATGTTTGTGTATTTATGTATCTACTTATATGTATGGCTGTCTATTCACTTTTTCATGTGTTCGTATATTTGATGGTGTGGGTCAATTACTTATCTACTATGGCACTAGCGTCAACAGGAGCCTTCGTTAAAGGTACTCAGTTAAGAAATATTGATGATTAACTGTTCTTTCTTCTGCCGATTTGGCCTTTTATTTTTCGCATATATGCTTTATGTTCACATATGTATCAAATGCAGTGATTTTCAGTTTGTTTCAGTTTGTTTAAGGCTTTCAGCACCAAGTAGCTACTATTCTGCACTAGCCTGTCATAAAGCGAACATTATTGGTGCGTACTCGTTTACCAGGCATATCGACTTATTTTTGCTATCCATAATAACTCTCGCAGTTTATTTGTGTTACCGTCTATTTGATGTCTGTTACTGTTTATTTGCTGTGTATTACTGTTTATTTGCCTTTTCTGTCACTGTTTATATGTTGAGTCTGATACTGTTCAATGTTCATTTGCCGTCTTACTCTTTATTAGTTATCTTACTGTTTATTTTTGTGTCTGTTACTGTTTATTTGGTAGGAACATTACATTGGTATCCCCTGGGCCTCCCTTGTATTATTTTACAGCCAACATATCAAAAGTGAAATTCTTTTGTTTGTCATATGGCGAAGAGACATCAAGACGTTGGCGATTGGGGTTTCGATCAGCAGCTATTAATCAAGCTGTAAGATAACATGTTTAAGTCACATTCACCCTAATTACACAGGACTGTCAGATCGACACCGTGTTCTAGTATACGAGGTAGTCACTAAGACCAGAGCTTGGGGTCTGACAATCCGTGGATTCTCATTACCTATCCAACTAGTCTTCTGACGCTGACAGGCATAGTGCCTCCATTACCTACCAGACTGATTACACTGGTCAACATAAGAAAAAAATTATCATGGTTCTGGATCAAAACAGTCTGATTCTAGTGTAATTGTATGTGCTGAACTCAATTATGACATTCGTATAGCTGTATCAGGCTCAGTTTTCCAGAACCAGCATATCTATATATTTAGTGTACCATGCTATTCATACAGCAATTTATATGCTCATTGGCTCCACTTATGCAATTATTTTGTCCTGATTTGTGCTTTTTTGTTTGTTTCAGTTTGCTGATTCATGATATTGCATATCTACACCTGCATGATTTGTAATTACTCTGAAATTAACAAAACATGGAACGTCGCAAGTGTGTGAACGGTGCTGACAGTTTTTGCTACATATGTGGTGCCTTCACTCCTGGTAGCCTCAAGAAACCAATCACAAAAGCTGTTCGACTGAACTACAAAAGTTACTTCAAATGTCATTTGGGTAACCAAGACAAGAAATGGGCACCTCATGTAGCCTGTAAGTCTTGGGTTAACCACCTGAGCGAGTGGATGTGTGGTAAACGAAGTTCAGGAATGCCGTTTGCTGTACCAATGATATGGCGTGAACCTAAAGACCACAGTAGTGACTGCTACTTCTGTCTCACAAATATTAAGGGAATAAAAATCAAGACACGAGGCAAGGTACAGTACACCAATGTTGCTTCTGCAATCCGACCAGTACCGCACAGTGCTGAACTTCCAGTCCCAAATCCACCGACTGAACAAGAATGGAGTGATTCCGATTCTACCTCTACCTCAATGGAAAACGACTACCAGGATGACTCTGAAAATACCAGGCCTAAACTATTTACTCAAGAAGCGCTTCATGATCTCATCAGGGACCTAAACTTGTCAAAAGAAAAGGCTGAAGTTTTGGGATCCAGACTAAAGCAGCGTAACCTGCTAGAAGATGGAGTGCATATCACTACAGCGCGTTACCGACATAGACAGCTGTCTGCATTTTTCAAGATGGCAAACAACCTTTGTTATTGCGAGGACGCAGTATCTCTCATGCAACAGCTCTGCAAGTCTGAAACATACAAGACAGAGGATTGGAGGCTGTTTATAGACTCAGGAAAAGACTCTCTGAAAGCTGTTCTTTTACACAATGGCAATCGGCTTCCATCTGTCCCAATAGCACACGCAACAAAAATGACTGAGAGCTATGAAACAATGAAAATTCTGTTGGCCGCTATAGAGTATGAGAAACACCAGTGGAAGATATGTGACGATCTCAAAGTCATGAGTTTACTACTGGGCCTTCAGAGTGACTACACAAAGCACATGTACTTTTTGTGCTTGTGGAACAGCAGAGCTGATGCAGAGCACTATGTGAGAAAGGATTGGCCGACAAGACCAAGAGATGCGCCTGGAAGGTTTAACTGTGCTCACAATCCGCTTGTAGATCCAGAAAAGATATTTTTGCCTCCACTGCATCTAAAGCTCGGTTTGGCTAAAAATTTCATCAAAGCTATGGATCAATTCGGTGCTGGGACTCTATACTTATCTCATAAACTAAGTGGTGTGGTTTCCGAAGTCAAGTTGAAAGCAGGTGTCTTGAATGGACCACAAATTCGTATACTAGTTAATGATAGCGAATTCACCAAAACATTGAACCCACTGGAGAAAAAAGCATGGGAATCATTTGTCAATGTGTCAAAGAATTTTCTTGGAAACAATCGTGCTGACAACTACAAAGAAATCGTAACATAGGGTGTGTCATACGGATGCGAATTTTGATTTTTTGAGTTTGAAAAATCGGCCCATGGTATTAATGATGTAGTTCTATGTGCGGAATCATGTGATATCTTCAGATTTGAAAAGTTTTAATTTTTTGCTAGGTAAATTTTAACTTGAAATCTTATGAAAATTCAGTATTCCCACCCTTTTACCAACACCACTAAATAGCTTATTTAAAGTAAAGTAAATGTATCAGGTTAATTTATTAGGATGAAAATGATCCAGAATAGTGAAACGAATGATCTTGACACATTTATTAAATTTAATATTCCTTTAGAAAACAAAATCATCAAATAAAAAAACCGGTTTTACTACTACGACCCGGTGTTGCTGCACACCATAGAGAACATGTCTTTCTTGCTTCTGTTTCTACTCATCACCTCCCTGCTGACCACCTGAGCTCGGATGTAGCCTTCCCTCCTCTCCTGGCTGTACACGTGACTGCTGGCCTCGCTCACTTGCTGTACACAACGCTCTATACTCTGGGTGTGTGAGGGCCAGGCAGGGACATGCATGGGGTTGTCCAGGAAAGCTCTGACTTGAACATTGGTGAGGCTGCAGGTAAGAGGGGGCTCACTGCCAGCCTGGATGTTATCCAGATCTATGAGATCAGTGAGGGTCTTGGCACCTAGATTGACTTCAGGAGTCTTCCTGACCCTGAAGGAATCGTCACCAACTGATTCGTCATGCCCAGATCCTCTCATAAGTCTCATATCCAAGATCTTTTTGACTGCCACTCTTCTCTCCTCCTCATCCTTACTGCAGAGCATTGTCTGCAGAACTGCCTCGGGATGAGCATACTAGGAAGATCTCCTCACAGTCTGCTCCACAATCTGAACAACCTTCCTTGGCTTACTCCTCAGGAGCTCAAGCTGGAAGAGAACATGCCTCGGACCTTCGGAGAACGATGACTTGACCTTGGTGTTGAACCAATTTGGCAAGTAGACACTCACGATGAATTGGACAATAAGTCTCAGTTTATGATGGGCGACCCAAATTCTGCAAAACCTGAGAGCCGTTGTGAGCCACCTAGAATGTGAGACTGGACTTATCTGCAGGTAAGCAAGTCTATCAGGCATGACCTCAGTTTTGATGGCACTGCAAATCATGTAACCATAGTACTGGTCAGTACTCCGGTCGTCAATGACAGTATGCGCAAACTCAACGAGTGGAGGGCCAACTTTGATTTTTTCGAAGCTCGGATTTATTTCTAACTCAGTGGCAGAGTCCAGCATCTTGCCAAGAGGATCAGACCATCTGTTGTTTGAAAGAGTCTTGCCATCCAGCTCCTGGATCAGATGTCTGAGTGGCAACTCGTTGGTGTGGAGGTCACAAACAATCCAGACCAGCTTCCTCCCAATCTTCCGCTCTATCCACTGTATGACCCCCCCTTGCCACCCTGTGTTCGTGTTGGTGCTGTCCCCTCCAATGGCCTGCAGGGTCTGGTCTACGTTCCTCTCTCTGAGCCAGTTCACAATGTTATCTGCCACTATCTCAGCTGGTTTCCTGATGTCATCTTTCTCTGGAGTGAAATGCCGCAAATACTTCCCTCCTGGTTCACTGCAGCAGGAGTAGTGTTCCTCCTTCACCATGGCAGGGAACAACTTGTCAGAATCTCCAACTTTCATGAACACTTTAGTGTCATCCCTTCTCCCATCAAAGAACAAACAATTGATTCCATTTTCTCTTGTCTCCTTATCCAACTCCTCTTTTAGGTTACTGACAAGTTTCTCCTGAGCTCTCCTTACTTTGTTATGATCTATCACCAGGTGAACATCATCAGGTGTTATCAAACCACCGTCAATCCAGGCAGCTGTTGCTATCTCTGCAGTTTCTCTGAGACCAGTGTGGTGTCGCATGCTGGCCAGAGCTATGCTCGGGATATCTTTCCTATTTCGAATCTTATGCCTGGAAGGTTTGGGATCATTATTTTCTGGGTTAGGGACAAAGTCACCATTCTCCTGGTCAGCCCTCGGATCAGCCATGGGGAAGTCATTAAACTCTGAATCAGCTTGACTCCAATCATCGGCCTTTTTTACCTCACCCTGGGCCTTCTCAAGTCTCTTTTCCTCGGCAACTCTTCTCCTCTTCTGTCTCTCTGTGGCAGCCTCCTGTCTCTTGGACTCCGGAATATCTTGGCGAGAAATCATGAGAGCCCCTATACTGCCAGTCTTCTCTCTCTGTGCTTTGACAAATGCCAGTTCGATCACAGGAATCTTCAGTTCACGCTTGCAAATACAGGAGATGTGGGCCTCGGATTTACAGTCACGATCGCATCCAAACTCAGGACAGAGAACAATTGGGCACTTGCAAGTAATTATGTCAAATAACTGGTCCAGTTGCTTGGCAAAGCTGTCCTTAACTGCAAGTTTTCCTCTCCCAAGAGAGATATCTCTTGTCTTTTCCCAACTGGCTAGCAGTCTCTCACTAATCTTCTTCTGAGTTGTTATGACTGGAGGCTTGAACTGAGCGTTAGCCAGAGTGTACTGTGCCAAGACAGCTTTGGTCATATCACTGGCAATGTCTTTGTTTGTGTAAGTTCTTTGGTTCTTTTCACTGATTTGCCTGATTAAAACACCGTTTCTCAAAGCATCTCTCAATGTAGGCAACTCCGACTTCAGGAGCTCTCTCCCAGACCCAAGATAGTGACTGAGATGGCTGGATTTTTGGTTCCTCGTCCTGACACAAGCAGCCATCGCAAATATTATCAACTTATAAATGCATCAGAATCTGAGACAGGAAAAAATATTGTTAGTTGGGTTGTTATAGAATTAAGTCAGAAAGCAATGTTCGCTATTTAATTGTAATGCACTAATGCAGCTGTACGTTAGATTTTCGATAAATTTCACGCTAAAATTTACCTAGCAAAAGGTTGCAAAATATTGAAACTGAAATTATTTTCTGTTTATATTCACTAAAATCTACCAAAAAAGTGATGGGCCATTAGTTTTAGCTGATCTTTCCTCCTATGACACACCCTACTAGATGAGGTAGCTACTACCATCAAACAGATGGAAAATAACAAAGCCTCAGGGCCTGATGGAATCCCAGCCGAGGTGTATAAACTGCAGGACCTCTACTTACTATCCATCTCCACTCTCTCCTGGAGAATATATGGGAATAGGAGAAAATGCCCAAGCTCTTAAAGACGCCTCCATCGTCAATATTTATAATGAAAAGGGAGACCTGTCAGACTTTGGGAACTACCGTGGGATCTCTTTACTGTCCTTAGTTGTCAAGATTATCGCCCGAGTCCTCATAAACAAACTTCTACCTAAGGCGGAAAACTTCCTCCCAGAATCTCAACATTGCTTTCGACCATCAAGTAGCACTACTCACATGATCTTTGCTGCCTGCCAGATACAGGAATAGTGGAGAGAACAGCATCATGACCTGTACATGGCTTTCATCTACATAACCAAGGCCTTCGACTCGGTCAACAGGGAAACCATCTGGCGGACCCTCAGCCATTTTGGCTGCCTACCAAAATTCATCGTCATTGTGAGCCAGCTTCACGATGGCATGAACGGCAGTGTCTTGCACAGTGGCACCCAGTCTGAGTTCTTCCCCATCCAAATGAGGATAAAACAAGGATGTGTACTGGCGCCAACTCTCCTTTCCATTTTCTTGGCTGCCTTTCTTACTTATGCTAGTGTCAATTTAGCCGGCGGGGTGGACATAGAGTACCGGGTGAAGGATCTTTTCGATATAATACGACTCCAGACAGAAACAAAGGAGTAAGCAGCTCCTATTGATAATAATAAAAATAATAATAATAATAATAATAATAATAATAATAATAATGATAATAATAATAATAATAATAATAATAATAATAATAATAATAATAATAATAATAATAATAATAATAATAATTAGCGGGCTATTGAAAGAGCATGGCAGCCGGAAGGCTGAAAATATACAGTTACATAATTGGGGAATGAGTCACATAATTTCTAAATAAGATACAAGAAACATAAGTGATACAAATATGATATATAATGATTAGGTGAGGAGAAGCTCAATTATAGGGCATTTCAACATAGTGACAGCACAAAAAGTAAGATTGACTGGGAGGGAATGCAATGGTTGATTACAAGTTACTGATAATTTTTACAATGGTTTGGACTGGGCTGTTCTTATAGAAATCAGTTCGTTCTCGTATGGGCTGGATGCTGTTGTGGTGTCGAACAGTTATTCTCGGACGAAGGATCTCGGGTGGTAGTAGGAGCCGGTGTCGAGGATGGTGCAGAAACTTCTCACCAAATATGCAGATAAGGTCTTGGTGATGGTCAGAAAGAGCCGAGAGGGACAGTGTGTTGAGCGCTTATTGATATGTGGAGTAGAAAGGGGAGAGAATAATCTTGCATGCCCTCTTTTGCACTTTTTCTATGTGTTTACGTTGTGTAGCATTTAGGGAAGAGGACCAGGTAGGGGAGGCATAGGTGAGCTTGGGAAGTATGAATGTTGAGTAAACACTGAGGAGCTCGGGTGCAGGAACTCCAAAGGACTTGAGTCGGCGGAGGCGGTGGGAATGGAAACTGGAGGATTTGACAACTTCACTGACGTGTGGTTTCCAATTTACTTTGTTGTCTATGGTGACGCCGAGGAGCTTAGTGGAATCTACAACCTGGAGTGTGTTGAGACCTAAAGTAGTGGAAGGGGGTGGGACAACGTCGGAGGAGAGGTTGATGTGCATAACCATAGTCTTGGCATGGTTGATGGTTACGTGGTTGTTGGTGGCCGAGTTTTGGAGACTTTAATAAATCCTGAAGGGCGGTATAGTCGGGAGCAGAATTGTTGACACTCATCCCAATGGTGGAGTCGTCGACATATTTCCAGAGAGCAGGGGTTTCTCATAGGGCATTAATGATAAGCATTAGGAAGCATAGTTATCCCATCTTGGTGCCTTGGGGGACGCCTCAAGTGAGTGACGGGAAGGTGGAGACAGCCCCTCGGAAGTGTACAGCTTGGCGTCGGTTGCTGAAGAAGTCTGTAAGCCATGGTATAAGACTTCTTCGAAACTCGAGGTCGATAGCTTTGTTGATGATTAAATTGTGGTCGACTAGGTCAAATGCTTTGGTGAAGTCAATGAAGGCGACAGCTACAGACGTTTTTCGTTTTTCCAGATGGCAGTATATGTAGTCGAGAAAGCTAACTAGACAGTGAGTGGTGGGGGAAGTTTTCATATTACCAAATTGCTGAGGATCTACGGCGCCTGCAATATCAGCATAAGCCCAGTCAAACAGAAAACTTTCACAGATTAAGCTGGGTATTGAGGTGATTGCAATGGTCGTAGCTGATTTAAGGATTGTGGGCTGGTTGACTTGGGCACTGGTGACACATATGAAGTCTTCCAGTCAGCTGGGCATCTGGCTTGATTGAGGGAAGCTTTCATGATGGAGCCGAGGGGCTTAGCTCCGGGGAGAACTCCTTGAAGAGTTTCATTGGTAAGTCAATGGGGGTGGTGGAGCGTTTTAATTTTAGTTTGTCCAGATATTTTGCTACTTCAAATTCTTCTACTAAGTCAGTGGGAAAGGGGGCTGGTAGGTAAGCAGGAAGATTGGTTGTGTCAAGTCGCGGGGCGTCTGGCATATAGTAATGAAATGTTTTTTTGATTGCTCAGCTGCGTCAACGTTGGTGAGATGGCTAAGGAATGGGAATGGGTGTGACTTATTGTTTAGTCCACAGTGTTCTTTAAGCTTACCATACCACTGACTGATGTTGGTCTGCTTCAGGTGTTGCAATTTGGTTGGGTAGTGAGACGTCTTTGCTGTGCGTATTTCGCGGATGACTCAGTTGCGAAAGTACCTGTAGCGGTTGTGGTCTTTGAGATAAAAAGCTCTGTCTCTCTGTAGCATAAGTCTTTTGATCCAAGGTGTGATCCAGGGCAAGTCAGCTGGGTGAGATATGACGGACTTCTCGGGGAAGAAGTGGTGGTGAGCTTTCGTGGTGGTGTTGGTATAATTTATCCATTTGGTGTCCACGTCATCCACACTAAGTACACTAAGTACTTCAGTCCAGGGAAGGTGAACTATCCACTGCCCGAAGAGACGCACTGCAGAGTCAGTAATCGGCCTGTAGAAGGCATTGGTTGAGGTGGTTGGTACTGGTCCGCTAAGTCGGTTAAGATAAAGTGAAGGGTATTTTGACCGTGTGTGAGGAAGTTCACAACTTGTGATAGTGACAGCTGGTCCTGGATATCAGTGGTGTCAATTTCAATATAATCCCCGCATAATACTAACTTGGCACAAGGGTACCTAACTCTGAGGTGGTCTGAGGTGGTAATGAGATACGAGAGTCTCTGGTGGGTGAGCGAGGCGGATGGTATGACACGCAGATTATGATAGAAGCAGTGTGGCGCGGGTGGGCCCGTGGCACAACACGTATCCATAATGCCTCCACATCTGCTGGGACTTGAACATCCAGGCGTGACGGGCGTAGGTTATTTTAACAGAAGAGGGCAACACTCACCTCCCCCCCCCCACCCCCGCGGCTATGTGAATGAAGGTGATGAAAGAGTTGATATCCGTCAATATGACACGTTTCAGGCACAATTTGCCAAGCCTCACATATGGCAACAAAGTTGGCAACGACTGACCTTACTGTCGTTGCCAGCTCGTCAAACTTATTAGCTAGGGAAGTGACGTTGAGGAGCAGTAAAGACGGGAGATCATACCATATCCGCAGAACTTCAGTGTAATGGTACGGTCTGTCCGTGGGGAGTTTCTCTGGTTTCTTCGTGGAGGTTATGATCCTAATGGGCTTTTGTTTATGACGCCCCTGTCTATAGCTGCGGGCATGGAATATATGTTCAGTGACTTGAGTCGAGCGATAACACTGTCATCAGGATAACCGTTCCCACGCCTTAGAAGGTACAGAGAGCGTCGGGAGTAAGTAATTGGTGGCCATCTGTTGATATCTGTTGTTGTGAACGGACGGAGGTGTTTGTCCCCGGTGGCCATAAACTCACTGACGGCACTTTGAGGGCCACTAACACTGGTAGACATCTCTTAATATTTGTCAGTCGTAAACAACGTTAGTCCTGAGTTTCAGTATGCAGACGCCCTCACCCTTGTCGCTCACACTAAACACGACTTACAGGAGATCCTGAACACCTATGCAGATGCATATACACACTTCCGCCTTGAGGTGAATGTGTGCAAGACTCAGATTCTCTTTCAGCCTGTCTGTCCATGGTTCAGCCACACCTCCAGCATCCATCCAGCTTAATGGTACTACCCTCTCTAATGTTACCCACTTTCAGTATCTCGATTCCCACCTGCCCACAACTGCGGACATCGATGAATAGATTCAACATCGGATTAGATGTGCATCTCAAGCCTTTGGCAGACTCCGTACTCGTGTCTTCAGCTGTAGGGAGCTAAAATTATCTACAAAGTTGCACGTATATTGAGTTGTGGTCCTCCCCACCCCTGCTATATGGCTGTGAGACATGGGTTACATACAGGAGGTACCTCAAGGCACTTGAAAATTTTCACCAACGTAGAATACGCTCCTTCCTCCGAGTTCGCTGGGTAGACAAGAGAATAAATGTCAGTATCTCTCTGACACCGACTGTAGTAGCATCGAGGCTACCATTATCCATGAACAACTCGTTTGACTGGCCATGTTACCCGCATGGATGACAAAGGACTGCCAAAGCAGCTACTTTACAGTCGTCTAACGAATAGTAAATGTAACGCTGGCGAGCAACTGAAAAGGTATAAGGATAGTCTTAACGCAAACCTGAAAAGTGCCAAATCGATCCCCTCACCTAGGAGACGATCACTCCACACCGTAACGCCTGGAGGATGACTACACGAGAAGGTGTCAATACTTTCGAGTTAGCCCGACTGCAAGACGAGACAGACAGGCGGCAGCGTCTTTCCAGGGCTGGCGCCCGGATCGGCCCCTTTAGTCACCTCAGAACTCACCACCCAAGGTGACAGCCTCAATAAATCATATCATGTTATCACAGCTGGATGATCGTCATACTCGATTAAGAGTGATAGCAAAGTAATAGTTAGCATGTAAACGAGAGGACCTGGATTCGATCCCCGGGTAGGGTGAAACTATTGGCAAGTTTCCTTATGCCATTTACCTTTGTATACCCAGCAGTAATTGGGAACCTGGATGTTAATCGATTTGCGGATCGTGTTCCGGGGTAATGGTTAGCCAGAGCAGTTGGCTAGTTGAGCGGTCTTCTCGGACTATTCCTTGACACTGGGTCTTGCAACTCGTTAACTTAGGATGTGGTTGTTGTGTTGGCGACAGCTTCTACACCTTGGAACAAATTCAAGAGTAGGTGGCTCTTGGGTAGGCCATCCTTGATACACGAGGGGCAACCATTATTATATAGCATTGTGTAATAATAATAATAATAATAATAAACGGTTTATTAATAGAGTTGCAGCTGGTGGCTGAAAATATACAAACTTACATGTGATTTAGACATAATAATATACATTCAATACATTTACAGGGCTGTACAGTACATAAATCAGGAGCTAGTTATTATTTTAACACTAGATGGGATGGTGCTGTTCTTATATCTATCAGTGCGGGCTCTTATAGGCTGAATTTTATTGTAGTGGCGGACTGCGCAAAGTGGGCGGGGGACTGCCGGTGGCAGTAGGTGGCGATGACGAGGATGGTGCAGTAGTCCACTGCCAAATCCTGCTAGTGCGTGGTGGTGGAGGTCACTGAGGGATGTGTGTGTGTATGTGTTTGTGTGTGAGTGATAGCACATCCAAACCGAGTCCAAGGTTGCTAATCTGACTCACTTTCTGCCTCCTTTTATACGTTTACACACAATTGCAGGGTCTCAATTGTTTCTCTTACTCTGACAACACAACATATATATCATTTTTCGCTTTTGAACGGCTTTTTTTCACATTTATATTTATTTAAGGTTCATTATATTTTTTTTATTTATCATAATTCATTTTTTTTCCTGGACCCCAGGAGCCGATGTGGATCAGTGATATGTGGCCGGGTGGGCTATTCCCCCATAAAAAAACGTAGATGTGTATGGATATAATAGGAAAATATCTAAATATTGAAAATAGTTAGCTGGTGTTTCATATCAGGTTGAAATGTATCAGCAATGTTCGTGTCTTGTGCCAGCATATCCCATGTATTCCCTATCCAAACAATATTAGCAGCAGTATCCCCGGTGACCTCAAACAAATTGCAATCCATGCGATGCAACACAAATCGGAGGGCAAGCTGGCAATCCTTGCGAGAATTCTTCACCGACTTTCCTTGGGATGAATGTTGCTTTTCCACTCGGGATGCCTCAGTATGTGCTGACAGCATTGCTGGGGTTATACAGGGCGGTATGAGTGCATTTATCCCATCTTCTACCAAAACTTTCACATTACAATCATGGATTGATCGCTCCTGCTCTCTTGCTTGCAGGGTGAGAGATAGGGCATATCGAGCTATGAAACTATCTCCTTCTCCTATTACCCACACCTCTTTCATTACTTCTAGGAATCGTTGTAAGGCTATTCTTCGTAGGGACAAGCGGAATTTTATTAAAAGAAAGACTGCTGTCCTGACTAATTCTTCCTCTAGTAAATCCTTCTGGTCCTTAGCTAAAAACATCTGTAACAACTTCTGCACGCCTTCTTTTCCTCCCCTCTTCCGTCCCAATAACTCTATAGCCAACTCTCCCCCTGAGAAAGCCAACCTCTTTGGCACCTTATTCTCCTCTAATTCCACCTTAGACGATTCCCACTCTACCCCTCCTACCCCTGCACCTCCTACTGAACCTATGCACTTTCCAATAATCTCCACTCGCAGGGTTGCCGGTGTGTTATCCAGGTTGGATGTGAGTAAGGCGCATGGACCGGACGGAATACCCACTCGTGTTCTGAGGGAGTGTGCTGAAGCCCTGGCCCCTGTGCTTGCTCGCCTCTTTCGCCTTTGCCTCAAAACCAAAACTTTTCCTTCTTCTTGGAAGCATGCCTTGGTTCAGCCCATCCCGAAGAAGGGTGACCATTCTAATCCCTCTAACTATTGCCCCATTGCCCTAACTTCATCCCTCTCTAAGATTTTCGAAACTATCTTGAACTCCCATTTTCTCCGTCACCTTGAACGCCTTTCTCTTTTGTCGGATCACCAGTATGGCTTTCGCCAGGCAAGATCTACTTGTGATCTGCTCTCCTATTGCACCCATCTTTGGTCATCCTCTCTTAGGGATTATGGGGAAACTTTTGTCGTGGCCCTCGACATCTCCAAAGCATTTGACAGGGTATGGCACACGTCTTTCCTATCTAAACTTCCCTCTTTTGGTTTCTCTCCCCCACTTTGTTCTCTCATCTCTAGATTCGTTGAGAATCGATCCATGGCAGTTGTTGTCGAGGGATCGATTTCTCGCTCTTTCTCTACCAATAGTGGCGTCCCACAGGGTTCTGTTCTTTCACCAACTCTCTTTCCTCTTTTTATCAATGATTTACTTCACACTACAACTAATTCTATCCATTCTTACGCCGATGATTCTACTCTTCACTCTTCCTCACATTTTCCCCTTTCTCCTAACTCTCAAACTAGATCTGTTTCTAGAACTGATATCATTACTTCTATCAACGCGGATCTGTGCAGCATCTCTGAATGGGGAGATACAAACTTGGTTAAGTTCAATAGTAACAAAACTCAATATTTACCAATTACACTTTGTAAAGTAGACGATCTCCCACCAATTACATTTCAGGACGCTATCATCCCCCCAAATTCTGAAATAAATATGTTAGGCCTCACCATTTCCTCCAATATGTCCTGGAAATCACACATCTTTAGTATAACTAAAGCTGCCTCCCGAAAGTTGGGAATGCTGTACAGATGCCGCAGCTACTTCACTCCTGAGCAGTTGCTCCAAGTATATAAGGGATTCATTCGTCCTAACTTGGAGTACTGCTCTCATATCTGGGGTGGCTCTTCTTCTGTCCAACTATTAGATAGGGTGGAACCAAAGGCATTTCGTCTTATTAACTCTCCTCCTTTAGTCGACAATCTCTGTCCCCTTTCTCTTCACCGCAATGTTGCTTCACTCTCTCTCTTTTACAGGTACTTTAACGGGCAATGTTCAGGGGATTTGGCATCCTGTGTACCGCCGGTAAGGCCGTGGGTTCGCAACACACGTCTTGCCCGCGGTGCCCACCATTTCTCTGTGGATATCGGTCACACGAGAATAACCCGTTATAGTACCTCCTTCTTTCCTCACACAGCCAAACTGTGGAATGCTTTGCCTTCTTCTGTGTTTCCATGCTCTTACAATCTGTCTCACTTTAAAAAGCTGGTTTTCCGGCATCTTCGTGGTGTAGATTAATACAGTATAACCTTTTTTTCTATATTTTCAATTTCTTTCCGTTCTTTTTTTTCGCCCCCCAGGCTCCGTTGTGGGTCGTTTGACCTGTGCCCGGGTTGGCTAATTCCCGTAAAAAAAAAAAAAAAAAAATCACAACAACCACATTGACCTCAAGTCCCCCAGCTAGTAGCCAGCAATTGTTAACGGGGTAAAAGAATGCTGTACGTTGTGTGAGAGCCGTTGATTGTATAAACTTGATTTAGTAGGTCATAGAGACACTTGAAGGACGTTGCAAGGGGTCAGAACTCTTGGGTTTGAGAAGATTATTATTTATTTGTTTGCTCGATAGCCACGTCATGAGAGATTTATTGTCGGGATACTCATGACAAATGCAAAATGACTCATGATAGAGGTACACTGATACAAGGTTGAATAGAATGACTCATCGACGAAAAATAGATATTCAAGGTTGAAACAAAGATCTGTGGTGGATGCAGAATGATTCCTTGCTCAAGAAATACTTAGTCTTGGTAGGATTAGAATGACTAGGTTCATAAGAACATAAGAACATAAGAAAATTAGGTGTCTGCAATAGGCCGGTTGGCCTGTGCATGGCAGCTCCTGTCGAGAGTTACTACCACTCTCTATCATCCATGAATCTATCTAGCCTCCTTTTGAAACTTTCCAGAGTTCCCGCACTTACTACAAAGTTGCTAAGCTTATTCCACTCGTCCACGACCCTATTTGTGAACCAGTTTCTTCCTATCTCCCTCCTAAACCTAAACTTATCCAACTTGAATCCGTTGCTCAGAGTCCTATCCTGCTCGGATATTATAAGAACTTTATCTATATCCCCTTTATTGATTCCTTTTACCCACTTAAATACTTCTATCATATCTCCCCACACTCTTCGTCTTTCTAGGGAATGCAAGTTAAGTTTCTTTAACCTATCCTGATATGGAAGTTTTCTAAGTCCCGGAATCATTATTGTCATTCTTCGCTGCACCAACTCCAGTGAATATATATCCATTCTATAATAGGGGCACCAGAACTGAACCGCATAATCGAGGTGCGGCCTGACTAGAGCAGATATAGTTGCAATAAGACCTCTGCACTCTTGTTACTTACACTTCTAGATATAAAACCCAATACTCTGTTTGCCTTATTTCGAACATTAACGCACTGTTTCTTAGGCCGTAGGTCCGGGCTTACAAGTACCCCGAGGTCTCTTTCACAAGTCGACTTCTCTTGATTGATGTTGTTAAGGCTGTATGCATTATAAGTATTTGTTCTTCCATTATTAAGTACGCTGCACTTGCTGGTGTTGAATTTCATTTGCCATTTTTCAGACTACCCCTGCAGTTTATTTAGATCCTCCTAAAATGCAATTGCATCCTGCCCTGAATTAATTTGCCGCCCTATTTTGGTGTCATCCGCAAACTTGCTTATGTCACTGCTGATCCCAGTATCTAGATCGCTTATGTAGATTATGAACAAGAGTGGGCCTAGTACTGACCCCTGGGGAACCCCACTGGTTACACGGTCCCACTCAGATTTAACACCATCTACGCTGACCCTCTGCGTTCTATCGGTGAGCCATGATTTTATCCAATTTAAAACTTTCCCCTCGATACCTTGAGCCATAATTTTTCTCAGAATCCTCTGATGCGGTACTCTGTCAAATGCTTTGCTAAAGTCTAAGTATATAACATCGTAATTTTCGTCATTATCTACTACCTCGAAGACTTTCCTAAAAAACGTTCGCAGATTTGTAAGACAAGATTTTCCCTTTGTAAACCCATGTTGAGAGTCGTAGATTAATTTGCTCTTCTCTAGATGCGATCGGATGCTATCTGCTATAATTGATTCAAGAAATTTCCCCACTACTGACGTCAAACTGATCGGCCGGTAATTTGACGCTGATGCTCTGTCTCCCTTTTTGAATATGGGTACTACATTTGCCTGTTTCCACAAGTCTGGCACAACTCCAGTGTCTAATGATTTTGTAAATAAGTTTACGAGGGTTCCGCTAATCTGTTCCCTACACTCTTTCAAGACTCGAGGGAAAATTTCATCCGGCTCTGGGGATTTTGTTCAAGAGTAAGTGCCGCATGGTAGGTACATAATGATTAGTAGCCAAACTTTCAGACCTATTTCTGTTCTACCACTCACACGATGTTTCTTAGATATAAATACATGTTTATTTCTTGACATTAGCATTACCCATCACTCTGCCTTCCCCATCCATTAACACCTCCTCAGAACCCTGGCTTCCCCAGTTAGCGTTCTGCACTCCCTAGCTTCCTGCCGTCTCAACCAACCAGTACCACATCAACATCCTGTCCTCTGAATTCAGTATCCAGGTCTCCCAAATAACCTGCCCTCCCCGCCTAGCCACCCACAAATCCCCAAGCATTAAACTATCCATTTGTTAGCAAGATTAAATGTGTGATGGTAAGTATGGGCATGAAGCAAGTTACAAGCTCAGTAGACTATGAGTTATTGTCACGGCTAGACCACGACTGGAATATAAGTGGCATTCTTAGCAGTGTGTCCATAATGCAAATGTTAATTATGCATATTGTACAATGTGGAGACAAAGAATTGGGACCACATTGCCATTCAATGCCCTAGTTTGTGATCAAGAAGAGCCTTTTACAGATAGATAGTAGAAAAATTATATGGGTTTTATAGACCCTATCACCGTGTGTATTAAGCTATATCTATGTTATATAATGCTACAATAATCTGACCACTGGGGCTGATAATATTGACAGACCTCTGATCTGTTATTCTGTTTATGCTGCCTCCTATAGGATTATAAGGTGCCCAGTACCTCGCTCCTTCAAACCTTCAGCACCTCACTGGTAACCTACGCTCCCCAACCATTAATATAATTCCCTAACAATAGTCCCTCCAGCCATCAGCACCACGCAGCACCATGTCCTCCCCAGTAATCAGCACCACCCACCACTCTGCCCTCGCCAGTCATCAGCACCACCCAGCACCCTGCCCTTCCCAGTCATCAACACCATCCAGCACCAAGCCTTCCCCAGTCATCAGCACCATCCTGTACTCTGCCCCTCAGTCATCAGAAATTTCAGCACCTTGTCCTCCCCAGTCATCAGCATCACCCAGCACCCAGCCCTCCCCAGTCATCAACACTACAAAGCACCCTGTCCTCCCCAGTAATCAGAACCACCCAGCACTCTGTCCTCGCCAGTCATCAGCACCACTCAGCACCCTGCCCTCCCCAGTCATCAGCCCCATCCGGTACTCTGCCCTCCCCAGTCATCAGCACCACCCAGCACCCAGCCCTCCCCAGTCATCAGCATCACCCAGCACCCAGCCCTCCTCAGTCATCAACACTACAAAGCACCCTGCCCTCCCCAGTCATCAGCATCACCCAGCACCTAGCTCTCCCCAGTCATCAACACTACAAAGCACCCTGCCCTCCCCAGTCATCAGCATCACCCAGCACCCAGCCCTCCCCAGTCATCAACACTACAAAGCACCCTGCCCTCCCCAGTCATCAGCATCACCAAGCACCCAGCCCTCCCCAGTCATCAACACTACAAAGCACCCTGCCCTCCCCAGTCATCAGCACCACTCAGCATCTTGATCTCTCCAGTCATCAGCACCACCCCTAACTTCCTTTCCCTATCCATTAACGTCTCCCAACCATTTTGTCTTCCTCGGCCAAAAACAGACCCCCTCCCCCCCCTCACCCAGCAGGAGCCACATCCTTCCGGGACAGCCTGGCTGGGTCCTGAACGAGGCTTCAGCAGAGGCTAATGAATGTAAATGTTGTAATGGATGGGTGATGACGGTGTGAGGCCAGTGACAGTCTTATCCATGGATGTGAGGGAAGAACACACAGGCGCCAGCGGAGAGAGAGAGAGAGAGAGAGAGAGAGAGAGAGAGAGAGAGAGAGAGAGAACTGGTTCAGGTGGTGATGGTGGTTTTTATCTTGTAAAGATTGATGGCAGTGGTAGTGATTCTGGTTGAGATGGAATTTATGGTGCAGAATGTAGATGATAGTAATGGTGGCTGTCGTGCCGATATGGTGGTGGTTGCTGTGATAAGGTGGTTGTCGTGGTGATATGGTGTTATCGTGATGATATAGTGGTTGTCGTGGTGATATGGTGGTGATTGCTGTTATATATTGGTTGTCGTGGTGATATGGTGGTTGTCGTGGTGATATTGTGGTTGTCGTGATGATATGGTGGTGATCCCTGTTATATGGTGGTTGTCGTGGTGATATGGTGGCTGTCGTTGTGATATGGTGGTTGTCATGGTAATATGTAGTAGTCGCTGTTATATGGTGGTTATCGTGGTGATATGGTGGTTGTTGTGGTGATATGGTGGTTGTTGTGGTGATATGGTGGTGGTCCCTGTTATATGGTGGTTGTCGTGGTGATATGATGGTTGTCGTGGGGATATGGTGGTTGTCGTGGTGATATGGTGGTATTCCTTGTTATATGGTGGTTATCGTGGTGATACACTGTATGGTGGTGGTAGTAGTGTAACAAGTGTCTGTTAACTTAGATGTGAGGTTGATGATGGTGTAAGACAGAGACAGTGGTGGCAGAAGTCAGCTAATGTTACAAAAACAGAATGTGAACAAGGCTGAGTGAGGCAGGAAGGGAGAAGAGGGTGTACACATGAGAAGAAAAAGATGAGGTAGATAAATGAAAGAGGGGGGGATTCATTGGATGGAGGAGGAGAGGGAAGGGGAGGGGGCAGTGGTGATGGAAAAGGTAGATGTGTAAAGGAAGAGTAGCAATAGAGTAGATGAAGAGAGATATGGATATTGGATAAGGTAGATGAAGCAGGTTGGGTCAGATAAAGCTGATTGGCTTAGTGTAAGTAACTGAGAAAGAGCGAATGAAGAGGATGGGGAGAAATAGAGAGAGAATATGGGGCGGAAATAAAGTGGATGAAGAGGATGATGGACGGCGTCCTACAAGGAGGTAACGGAGGAAGGTGAGGTGATGTTCATTCTTATCAGCGTTTTTCCTGACAAAGTTTCATTGTTCTTGCAAGGTATTATTATCATGGGAATAAGAAATTTTCCAGCACTTCAGTGTGTATAGAAATTATATACTGTGAATATACTAACTGTATATGACGTTGCAGTTGTGCATATACGATGACTTAACCTCCTGAATATAATCATCATTGAACTCGAGGAATTGGTCTTAGTATTCAAACCCCCTTAAGTGAGTGTACTTACAGGGTTGAGGTATCTTCATCACTGGATTATTTTATGGGAATCGAGGGTTGGTATCGAAAGGTAAAGGATAAAAGTTATTTAATCAATCTTAAAAACTTTTATTACACTTATTGTTCATATGTAATTTGTTCTCTGGAGATACTTAAGTATTAGTTTCCATTTAAGTGTCCACGAAATTATAAAGGTTGGTGAGCTGCTCAAGGTAATGTTAACCTATTCCGACACACAGTCGGTTTGTTGGATTCATAATTATGTGTGTTGACATAATGAGGGGGTGAGGTGTAGTGTCACTCTTGGCCACCTGTTGTTGATTATTTTAAGCGTGAGGGACAGAGAGAGACACAGAGACAGACGAGATATAATGATTCGTGTCCTGAAATGACTACAGTGAAAGGCACATTGGTAATACATAATAACACTGTGTCATTAAGAAGAAGCGTCGTGTAGGTGTTATGTCCCTGACTACCTCGTCAACTGTATACCTGTGTTGTGTGATTAAGATAATTAAGACGAGCTTTACTGGATTCTCACCACTTCGTTTGCTCTGTCGTCTTTATGTTTCTGCTTCTCTTGTTTCCATTCTAACTCACTTCATTTCCTTTAATTAACTCCATATAGCTTCCTGGCATCTTGCTTATATTATTTAAGTTTTTCTTCCATTATATACTGCTTTTACTTGTCATTTTAGTAACAGTCTCCCTCATAACCTCTTTTGTTCATGAATCTTTATTTGTTCGCTCTTCCTTCCTTCCTCTCATTTTTTGTTCTTCCTGTTTGTTCTATTTTCTTTCTCTACGCATCTCCTTTATATTTAATTTTTAATCTTGTTTGTTCCCTTTTATATTCGTTTAGTATTTTTTTTACTTTTTCCATTTCCTTACTTTAATAATTTTTCCTTATTTGTTTCTATTTAGTTGTCTGTCTCCTTTATCTTATATCCCGTTTACTCTCTCTCTCTCTCTCTCTCTCTCTCTCTCTCTCTCTCTCTCTCTCTCTCTCTCTTTGTTCAGTTTTATCTCATTCTCCCCATCATCTTACTTTATGAAAATTTCCTTATATTTATTCCCTTTACCTAAATCATTCTTTCCATTTTTTTATTATTCCTCTATTTCATCTTATTACCCCTGGTTCCCACAACACTATATGTTGTTTTTATCACTTCTTAACACCCCTAATTAACATGTTTATTCACCTGAGTTATCATCGTGTTCTCCTTTCTACGTTGATAATTTTATGCTCATGGTTGTTGATTGTTTTTCTTCCTTTGTTCCTCCATTAGTTTGGTGTTATCTTGCTGTGACTTGTTGTTCTTCCACCTCCAACTAATCATCTTTTCTTATCACATCTCTAAGAATGTTCTTCTGTTTATTCTTCCACTCCAAGATTTATCCTTCTCTTCTTTCCCATTGCCAGAATTCTCTCTCTCTCTCTCTCTCTCTCTCTCTCTCTCTCTCTCTCTCTCTCTCTCTCTCTCTCTCTCTCTCTCTCTTTCGCTCTTTTATTTCTAAATATATATATATATATAAAATTCATCTTATTTTTCAATGTAATTTTTTCATTAAATTTTTCCTCTTCCCTCAATGTTTCTCGATACCTCTGCAATATACATCCTTCCACTGTTCGTGTGTTTGGGAGGGGGATGGGGTTGCATTTGTCTAGGGATGGGGCGGCAACCCTGGCTGGCTCTCTTGAGAGGGCAGTTCAAAAGATGTCGAAGTCTTTAAACTCCTAGGAAAACATGAGCACAGGGGTGGAGGAGACTGCAGTGGGAGCGGGTAAACAAAGTGAAAGGTTACAGGGAAATAGTGCTAGGAATAAAGACAAAACTAAATTAGGCAGGGCGTTAAGACCTAAACGCGACAAACATAAGAACATAAGAACATAAGAATGGAGGAAACTGTAGCCGGACTATTGATACATACTGGGCAGTCCCGTTTATACCCAACCCCTATTGCTCATATAAGCATCCATCCTATGTTTGAAGCTATCCAGCATATTCGAGTTAATGATGATATCTGGTGACTTGTTCCATTTATCCATCACTCTGTTTCCAAACCAGTGTTTACCTATTTCACGCCGAAATCTAAACTCGTCCAATTTAAAACCATTGTTACGAGTTGGCTCCTTAAACGTCGACTAAGCAAACAGTAGAATTATGAGAAACAAAATGGATGAAATCAGGGCATTGGTATGTACCGAAAAAATTTATATACTAGCATTCATCGAAACATGGATAAACTTAGACTCACGTGAGTTACCTGCCGAATACCAAATTACAGGTTACAAATTTTTCCAGACGGATAGGCAGATAAGGAAAGAAGGCGGAGTAACAATCTATGTCAGGGATAATCTGAAGTGTGAAATACATAAGGATATAAAAACTGAGTGGAATACAGAAACAATTTAGATAGAATTATTCGATGGAAGGGAAAAATTTATCTCGGGAGTACCTAATCTTGATCGAGTTAATGAGCGACTTATTTGGGATGAAATGAGCAGGGATTCCATACATAGCAAAGTCTGTATAGTGGGCGACTTTAACTTTAGCCAAATAGATTGGATTGACTTTAGGAGTAACTCAGAATCAGAGGATTTTCTTGAAGCAATCCAGGACTGTTTCCTTAGCCAACATATAACCGAACACACCCGGCGTAATAATATACTTGATTTAGTTCTGTCAAACAGAGAAAGCCTCATTAGTAATGTCGAGGTAGGGAACGAACTTGCAAACAGCGATCACAAATTAATAAGATTCCAATTAGAATATCAGGGCTGCTGCAAGGAACATTCAACTAAAGTCCCAGATTTCAGAAGGGAAAACTTTGATTGTTTGAAAAGGCAGCTGGGAGAAGGGGTATTACGCTTGGGGGTGAATTACATGACCTCATAAGAGGTGACCTCACACAAAGCACCCACAGAGGGCGACCTCATCTTACCTGAAAACTTGACGGTTGAGGATGACCTGATCACGAGATCTGAGATTGACGAGTTCCATAACAATTTAAATAATGAGTTACTTAATGCACAAAGGCAGAACATACCATACAGAAAACTCAGATCAAACAACAATGAGCCTAAATGGATAAATAATTATTTAAAGAATATTATTGGACAAAGGAAGGCTCTAGGTAGGAGAATAAATCGTGGTGAAGTTTAACTTCAAGATTATTATAAGGTGTTGGCCGGTAGGGTTAAGACAGTGATAAGAAAAGCAAAGAGGAATAATGAACTGAAGGTAACAACGGAGGCGATGTCAAACCCCAAGGGATTCTATCAAATGTATGAAAATAAAATATGAGAAAAGATCGGACCAATGCAGTCAGATACCGGCATGCTAACTGATAACGAGGGAGAAATGAGCAATAGTCTGAATAAATATTTTTCAAAAGTTTTCACCACCGAAAATTTAAACATGATACCCGAGGTACCGACTCTATACAGAGATAGTGAAGAAAATAAATTAATCGAGATAGTGGTGATTAGTAACGATGTTAGTAAGCAAATTGACAAACTAAAGCCTAATAAGTTACCAGGACCCGAGTAGATATTTGCCAAAGTATTTGTTTAACATGTCCTTAGAAACGGGTGTAGCACCAGAATCCTGGAGGATAGCGAATGTAATACCGATTTTCAAGAAGGGAGATAGATCACTATCCTCTAACTACCATCCAATCAGTCTAACATCAATTGTAAGCAAATTACTGGACGCATTCATTTCAAACTCTATTCGAAATCACCTGGAAAAGCACAAGTTGATCAATGATTCCCAACATGGCTTCACAAGCGGACGTTCATGTCTAACTAATCTATTAACATTCTTTTCATCTGTTTTCGAATCAGTGGACGAGGGGCACAATTATGATGTGGTATAACTTGACTTTAGCAAAGCCATCGACAGAGTCCCCACGAAAAACTAAAAATAAAAGTGGAATCCCATGGCATTAAAGGAGATATTATAAAATGAATTAGGGCGTGGTTACAGGACAGGAAACAGCGAGTGAGCATTAACGGCACTAAATCCGATTGGAGCAACGTCACTAGTGGAGTTCCTCAAGGCTCAGTACTTGGACCACTATTATTTATCATATACATAAACGACATAGATATCGGCGTAGACAGCAACATAAGTAAATTTAGTGATGGCATTAAAATAGGGAGTGTAATTAAATCTGACGACGACTTGGCAAAACTACAGGAAGTTCTAAAAAAAAATTTTCTCATGGGCCAAATAATGGCAGATGAAATTCAACTTGGACAATTATAAAGTATTCAGTGTAGGAGATGTAAACAGGGAAACCAGATACCACATGAACAACGATGATAGTGAGAAACCCGACTGCGAGAAAGATTTAGGAGTATTGATAAGTAGGACTCTTAAGCCAAGTAAACAATGTGTATTTGCTCGAAACAAGGCAAATAAAGTACTTGGGTTCATACAAAGGAGTGTTAGTTACAAGACTAGCTAGGTCATCCTAAACTATATCTTGCGCTTGTGAAACCTCACTTGAATTACGCAGTTCAATTCTGGTCATCGTATTACAGAATGGATATAGAATCCTTGGAAAGAATTCAGAGGAGAATGACAAGACTAATCCCGGGCAGGAACCTTGAGTACAGAGACAGGTTAAAGCATCTTAATTTGCACTCCCACGAGAGACGTAGAGTGAGGGACTATATGATAGATGTGTCAGGTATGATAGATGGAAGTCAGGGCTAAAAAAAGGGGACATTACAAAGGTACTCAAACTAACCAACCAGCAGCGAACTCGTAACAATAGTTTTAAATTAGGCTAATTTAGATTTAGGCACGAAATAGGTAAACATTGGTTTGGAAAAAGAGTTGTGGACGAGTGGAAAAAGTTACCAAACATCATCATTAACTCGAATACGCTGTATAGCGTCAAACAGAGGTTGGATGGATATATGAGCAATAGAGGTTGGGTGTAAATGGGACTACCCAGTAAAGCCCAATAGGCCCGCTGCAGTTTCCTCCTTTTTTGTGTTCTTATGTTTGGCCTCGTACTCTACACATCTTCCTGTTGCAGGGTTGGAAAAAATCATGATTTTTTTTTAATAAAAAAATCGATTTATTTGATTTAAATTGGATTTTTTTATTTAAATCGATTTTTTATTTTTTTTTCTAATTGCATTAAAATAGTATTTTTAAACCATAAAAACAGTATTTTTCAACCAAAGCTTATTCAGGATAATAAACAGAAAATTAGCATTAACATATTTATGCAGTAGATGTACCAATGGAATTTAACACAATATTATTCTCTTTGTAAAATAAAAGAAAACTGGTAACATATCTTACATTTGAGTGCACAAATCCAAACGTAATAATGAAATTTATCATAAATGTTCTTATAGGATTATAGTGTTTCAAAAATTTATAACTTAACTTCTTCTAGTCAACAGAATAATATTCTCATTTTGTAAAAAAAAATAATACTGGTAACAAGTTTATTTTCTTACATTTGTAGGATTATAGTGTATTAAGAATTACCGGTAATAACTTCAAGTCAACACAACATTCTCATTCTGTAAACAACAAAAATAGTTCAAAACATTTAAATTAGCTTAGTTGAACATTGAAATGCTTATGTACTGTGACAAGCTTAGATGCCTTTTCCTGTCCTAGACGATTTCTTACCTTTGAGAGTACAAATCCATATGTGGAAAAAATTCTCTCAACCCCTGCTGATGATTCAACAGCTGTAAATAATTGCCTAGGAACATCCATTACATTTTCTGTCATATCATTGGCAAAATACTGCCACCAAGCAAGGGGTGAGAGAGATTTTACAACATCTTTACCAAAATAGACATCTTTAAATGGTGCACTTCTTCCATGGAAGGACATTTATGTTGGAAGGAAATGTGGAAGAGACTCGCACACAACTGTTCTGCAATGTCTCGCTGCTCAGGAGTCAGATGTCTGCCCTGATACCTTGGATCTATCACATTAGCTAGAAAATGGGCAGGTGTCAATGCTACTTTGATTTTTTTTTCTTCAAAATTATCCATATCCTTCTTATCTGTTAAATACTCCTTAATGTCAGTTTTCAGTTTTACCCAGATTTCTACAGCATCACTTAATAGGGTATGTTCTCTCTGGACACAGTCCAATGCCACAGCAATAGGCTCAAGTCTCTCTAAATAGTCTTCTGCAGTTCTTTTTAATGCCTTATCATTAACTTTCCTTTCAATTTTCTTATCAATGTCTTCCCTATTTTATTTGCACACTTTGACAAGGGTCTCCCAGTTCTTTAAATAAGATTCAATAGAATCTGTCACTGTGTTCCATCGTGTGTCTGATGGCATTACTAGCATTGTTCCTCCTGCTCTTCTATACAAAGATCCTGGGATGTGATGATTTCTGAAGTACTTAATGATTTCAGTAATGTGCTCCTTAATGTTCTTGATTTGCAGGTCTTGTGAAAGCAAATTTAACAGGTGTGCAGAGCACCCATTTGTTATAATGGATTTATCTTGTCTGAATTCACTTTTCATTTTGGCCATATTAGCAGCATTATCTGTTACACAGCGTCTTACTGTGCATCCAAATTTGTCTTCACACTTTTTTGTAGCACATTCAGCTAATTTCAACAGATATTCAGCTGTGTGTCTTGATTCTGTGTCTATAGAGTCAACAAGATAAATACGGTTGTCCGCTGTTAAAGTTATACATACTACAGTATAGGCTCATTGTGGACATTACTCCATCCATCCATGGCCATGCAAACTGTTTTCCCACTAAGTTCTTCTGAATAATTCTTAATCACTGAATCGTAGGCTTGATCCAAGAGAGACCCTCCAATTTGATGTCTTAGCATTTTAATCATCTTGATAAACTCTTCGTGCTCCACTGTTCGGAAGGGTGAATTTGTTGCATATATATAATTAGCAACTTGCTGATCCAAAGTGACTTTTTCAGACTTAGTAGTTTTTATCACAAAACCAGTTATGCTTCTTTGTTGCATAGAACTATCACTCTTATCTCTCTTAAATAGTGAGGGAGAAGGAGCATCTGATATATCTTTAACTAGAGATGATGATGATGAAGCTTTCGAAAATGAGGTGCTTGGATGAGGTGATGACAATGTCTCTGAAGAAGTGGTTGGCTGTGTTTCGTCAGGTGCCTCATCAGTATCTGAAGAAGAATAAAATAATAAATACTACTTATATGAAGTATGTGTGCAGTTTGACTGTATATAATACACTCTGGCACAGACACTTTCTATCACTTTCACACATGCTCTTTATTGCTCCTGTGTAATTTATTTTATACAGTAATTTGCAACATTATCTATTTCATTGTTGCAATGTAAAGTTGTGAACTACATATTGTTTGTTATAAATGGCTATGGCCTATGAGAAGCCAACAAATTGTTTTTAATCAACATTCTGAGTGAGCTGGACTCTAACCCTTTACTCCCTGGAGGTGGTGAAACACCCAGGGAGTAAGTGTTAGAGTCCAGCTCAGTCATGATGATTATTAAATACAAACCGGATTGTTTGTCTACTCTAAGTCTTTTAGGATGGTAAATGAGAATATGAAAACAATTCAACTATCCATTCATTTCTTTTTTCGTATAATGGAGAGAGAAATGTCAAGGATGAATAGCTATGTCCTTGGGAGGAAGGAGGGGAGGATATGTCCAGAGGGTTGATATCATACAGTATAGTGCATAATTTTACAATTTTTAATCTTCCATGCCCATTTTCACAACATATGCAACTATGCACTCTTCTTCTTCCAAAATTATGTAACTTAACTAAATTTTTCCACCACCACCATAATACTGCCAATCACATCTTCACAGGGTCCATGCCAATAAGCATCAATGCCAATAAGCAACAATGGTAACTCCCAACGTAAAGGTGGAATTAATGATACTTACCTTGGAGGGAAGAAAAGGCCCGTTCTTTATGTAAATCATAAAATTTTTAGTGCATTACATTATTTAACAGATTCAGAATTATCTAGGAGTCTTATCAAGGAAGAAAATCAGTAACTATTCTTGTTAATGATACTAAATTACTGTCAAAGGAAACTTGGGAAATGGATAAGAATGTAATTTGTATGCAATACCATAAGGTTTTGTTGATGAAAACTGTAACCATAAAGTATAGCTGAAGAATACTACCTTGAAAAAGAAAAAGATACAATACGGTAATACAGTATTAAGATACTGTAATCTGCAACCACAAAGTTTAGCTGATGAATACTACCTTGAAAAAGAAAAAGATACACTACAGTAATAATAAGATACTGTAATCTGTAACCATAAATTTTAGCTGATGAATACTACCTTGAAAAAGAAAAAGATACAATACAGTAATATTAAGATACTGACATACTGTAATCTGTAACCATAAATTTTAGCTGATGAATACTACCTTGAAAAAGAAAAAGATACAATACAGTAATATTAAGATACTGACATACTGTAATCTGTAACCATAAGGTTTTGTTGATGAAAACTAACTTCAAAAAGAGAAAGAGAATAATATTAAGATACTGTAGCCTACTCTGCAATCACAAGGTTTTAGCCAATGAAAAATATATCAACAACAGTACAGTGCTGTATTTTTAAAAACTCACCTCCTTCAGATAGGGTGCTGGTCTGCTTTTGGCAGATCTCTATGTGCTTCTTCATTCTGCTTACAATACCCTGAATTTCTATATTGCACTTCTTACATTTGGCTCTGAAACCTTTGCCCTTAGGAATTCTGTCAAACTAATACCATAGTGGGTCCTTTTTCCTCCCACTTGCTGCAGTTCGTCCATATTTAATTACAGTAACACTTAATAGTTCCATATAATTTTAAAATACAAAGGAATACATAACAGTGCATAAATCAGAGGTGACAGCTTGTATGAAGCCTGGGAGTGGGAGTGCAGCTGACAGAGTGGGAGCTGAGATATGAGCTTCTGCTAGAGTATGAGATACCAACTATTGTATCTATTTTTTTTATAACTAATGTTTCTTTTAGATTAATTTAATCACAATAATAACCTATTACTCTTTAATTATACCAGTCAATATTAGTTATTGACAAACCAATGAGTGATTAATATACGTACTGGGTATAAGAAAATATATTAGTCATTTGCCATTAGGCAACTTCCTGTACTGACAGGATCAGTACAGGATCAGTACAGGAAAGAACAAAGCATACATGCATGATGCAACTACCAGTACTGTATTAAGAATACTTTCACCACTCTCTAAAATTAATATAATTATTAAAATTATGATCAGAAATAATACTTATGTCGTTTAAAAAGAACATACTAAGTGATAAAAATAGAATATCTGAATATGTATAGCCTAGTGCCTACAGCCTGTTCACTCTAGCTTTGCAAAAATTTACAGCCTCTTGCTCCTTATAGACTGATATATAATGCCGGGAGAAGAGAAATACTACAGTTCTTCTGAATTTCAATAGCATTTATTATCTTAGTTAAAAATATATTTCATGTAAATATATACATTAATAATGAGACCTTATGATATGATCAAAGTTTCGCAAAACTGGAGAAAACAGACTATAGTACAGTACATAATTATGTAAATCCAAATAATGTTATTAGCCTGCTGCATTGCATATACTTTTCAATCATGTAGAATAAAAAGAGAAAACAGTTATTAGTAAAAAAATCATTTTGATTTAAATCATGATTTTTTTTTACTCTGATTTAAATCGATTGAAATCATGTGATTTAAATCATTTGATTTAAATCACAACAACCCTGTCCTGTTGTAATACAGGAACCTCCATATTTACCTATCCATCTTACCTAGTGCTCTTCTGCACGCCTCTCTCCCCACCCATAAACTCATTTTTTCTCTCACCTCCCCCCTCACTAACCCGAGCGTCTGTTTCCTTTTTCCATGATTTCTCTTGTCTCGCTCCCCCAAGGCGTCTAACCCTTCACTCTCCCAGGAACGTCTTATTTCATTTTCTTTGTGTCTCTCCCTCACTCTTGCCTGCCCTTCTCCCCTCTCCCTTCCCCTCCCATCCCCAGGTTGTCTCCTAGCTGTAGGTGTCCCTGTGTGTTTCAATTACCGTCCAGGAATTTTACGCAATAAACCCGACCTTAAACAAACTTTATCTTTTACGACTTCCATTATGTTACCTTTTTTGTTTAAACACTCTGAAATTTTTTTATCTACATGTTACTTTCGAAATGGGTAGAGAGAAAGAGAGAGGGAGTGGGGGGAAGATTACCCTCCATTATAATGATTAGGAAATAGATAATTAAAGGAATTCATTGAACAAGAAGAAGTTATCACCGACACACGCCAGGTTGTAACCAAGTGTGTGGCGTTTAGATCATAAGTAACCAGTCAGCAGTTCACGAGTGCTGAAGCAACACGAAAGGTACAGTACTGTGAGTGTGTGTGTGTGTATGCGCACGTGAGTGTGTGTGTGTGTGTGTGTGTGTGTGTCCTTCCTTCCTTCCTTCCTTCCTTCCTTCCTTCCTTCCAGTGGTGATCTGTGATATGTACAGTGAGAGAATGAAGTGAAGTATCTTCCTGGGGTTTTGACGAATGCATCGCAGAACGGTTGAGCCATTCGACACACGCACATGTGGAGCCCATAAACAGTTGGCAGGCCTGTGGAACCTTGGAACGGGGTCTTCAATAATACCATTCACTGTGTTCGGTAGTCAGGTTTCACTATTTTTCCACCAAAGGAGGTTCTCTGGCCAGTCGCATTCCTCATCACCCTCGCTGTCATAATTCACAGCCTTGTATAGCCAAACATTAGGAGGAAGACTTTCTCACGCTGGCACAAACTGACGCGCGTTGCCTTCTAAACTGTGTGGCGGCGATGTTTCCTGTTGGTGAACCACTGTTTAAGGCAATATTAGGATAAATGTGTATCATGAGAGAGACAGAGAGACAAAAAAAAAACTCACATGCAACTGGACAGAAGGACTGGCAGAGGTAATGAGAAAAAAGTGAGAGAATAAGAGTGAGGCGCAGAGAATTGAAATAAAAATAAAATTAAAGACAAAGAGCGTGTAAAAGAGAGAACAACGCGCCTTTAAGGACCGTCTGAGCTTCCTAAGCTTTTGATCCAAACTCACGTACAACAAGAATACGAGGGGAAGGAAACATCAGAAAGAGTCAGAGAGTGGATGGAAAAATGAAAGAGATAAAAAGGATTGAAAGAAAGGAATAGCATTAGGCAACAGCAGAAAATGGATGCCCAGAGTTTCTGTAACAGAAGTGAGGTGACTGCAGGAAAATACTGAGAAAACGTTTGATGTTATAAGTGGCTGCTGCAAAGTCAGAGAATTCCTGAGGGTGGAAGTCTATGAAGCTCTATCTGAGGTTTTATGCAGGTGCGTGCGTGCGTGCGTGAGTGAGTGTGTTGGGACAGACTCTACAAGGGAGCATCTGTTAAAGGGCGGGCATGAGTGGGAGTGTAAGGGATGGTGTGAGTGTGAAGGACAGTCAAGATAGGTACTGTACCGTACAAGCACGTGTAACTGCCACTGCCAGCAAGTAGACCTCTGGATGAAATAAAGTTGAAACCATAAGTTTCGTGAAATATGCTCATTGTTTTATAATATGCTTCATTATGCATGGGAAAAACTTTATGAAACGCATAAATGAAAATATTTCAACGTTAAAAGCTTAAAACCAAAATTATCATATGCCATATTTTAATCCCTTATTTTCTACGAGAAAAAATATAGTTTGCATTATACACTCTCCTACATGTTTTAAAGGACCTACCGTAAAATATTGATGCCATATTGAAAAATCTGAGGGTGCAAAATCATATTAAGGCTTCTGCTAAGTTTATTGTTAGATGCTAAAGGATAACTTCCTGCTGATACAACTTGGAGTTACTGGCGACCATTAATGAGTTACAGCTGTTTTTAATTAGTGCTGTACATAGTAAAAAGGAATTTCCAGGAATTGTCCAGTCAACTTGATGACGATTGACGGTAAATAGGGGGCAGTAATAAACACTATCGACAGGTGAGACAACTGAGGCACAGGTAGGACCCACCGGGAACTAGTGGCTTCACCTTGAAATTACAAGACACCAAAGAAGACTAAGAACCACGTCTCACTGCTGTTTACTGATATCTACCAAGATATAATGTAAATAACCAGAACCCGCAAACCATCGAGAATTATAAGATTGTGTGTTTGTGTGAATATAAGTGCTTGTCCCATGAATTTATATGCGTGGAAATTCAGGTAAAAGTGCGTGTGTGAGTAGTAGCACGAATTAACTGACATGACTTCAAATTTTTTTGCAATGAATATTGAATATCTTACTCCGGGTACCATGATATTTAGCTTAATAAAGACCGATAAAATGTTCCCTTAAAACAACTGACACAAATAATGCTCCTCTCCTTCGCCGCCACCTGATCCAGCCATCCCTCGAGAGCATCACAAGACAGATGAAATTTTGTACCCTAAAAGAGATCTTGTTTAAATAAGAATATTCAACTTTCTAAAGTTATATCTGACAATGATGAGCATCTTGGAATAATTTCAAATATGGAAAACAGTGGAAGTTCATGATTATTTCCAGAAATGACTTTCTTCCCATGACTTTCATGGTAATTGTCTTACTTGAGCCGTTTGAAAGGAAATTAGGAGTCTAATAGGCTTGAGAAATCTGTTATTGGGTGATATAAACTACAGCTCTAACCTTGCATTTTTAACTTATAATTTGCATTTTGAAAATAGTGTTTTTTTTATTTATCACCAGCCATCAGTTTATGTACTGTAGCATGCACACCGCCCCGCACTTTAGTCAAAGACTAAATAAAATATGATTTTATCAAAGAACATGGTGTCTTCTTTGTCCAGGTTTCAGCTTCATAGTTCAAAAAGTGCCCGAGACATCACCTGGACAAGATGGCAAGAAAAAATATATTAAAACCAACACAGGAAAACAGCCACTAAATATCTTAAAACCTCCGCTCACCCTTCCAGAACTCATTCTCAAAAGACACGCCTTACACGGTATCTGGAGTCGGAATAGGGGAGGTTGGGGGAGGGGGGAGGGTTCTGCAAGATGGGTTAGGTATTCAGTAAAAAAAATCATTAATGTGAATTTTTAAGGTCGTTATGATCGTCTATGGCAACTCAAAAGTTTGCAAAAAAAAATACATAGAAGTTATCGCTTTTTGGCCAGTATCCCTATTAGTATATATAATCAACACCTCAACCCGCCAGGAGTCGAACCCACGGCCCACGAGCCCATGACTGTAACCTGGGAATGCTAACCGCTGGACTACCAGGATACTAAAAGCAGTCCTAGACTCTGTTGTATTTCACACAAAGCCTGTTCAACGAGCTTATGGCGCCGTGAACCTCTAATGGGAACTACACGTATCACGTAGGTGGTCAGAGTAACGTTTTACCAAATCCGGCTTCGAAACACGAGGATCCATATATATATATATATATATATATATATATATATATATATATAATATATATATATATATATATATATATATATATATATATATATATATATATATCTATATATAAAGGTGGCACCACTGGCGTCGGAAAAGCTCTCACAGGAGTGGTGTTTCGTGCTGGGTTTTCCAAATATGAAATATGTTGAGGAAGGCTGCCGCTAGCACTCACCAGTGTTGGAATGTGGCAACATCAAAGGAGGCATCATAAACATTCTGTAAGGTTCACAACAGCGAATATGTTCTTGTGTTCAAGTGGTGAGGAAAGAGTTTCACAGACCAAAGAACATGAAATTGTTTGAGGAAGTCTTAGCTTTTACAGTAGGTACCTGAGGTTCAGCCCCCCTTCCGCTCCCTTTCCCTCTCACCCCCCCCCTTTTATTATAATGTATCTGAACAAAAAACAATTTGTTGTAAGGATGTCATGAACACAGGAGACTACCAGGGAGGTGAGAAGGTAGAGTGTTACTGCAACAACATTGTGGCTCATTCTTGATTGTTCACAGGTCAACGCGTGACCGTGGCGACTTTTATCTTATCCACGGGTCACCATAACACCATGCACACTTGCTGAAGGCTCTGACATCCTTAATAAATAACATTCAGCGTCTCAGCATGTTGTAATATTATAAAGTAGACCTGAACTTACCACACAAACAATTACTTAAACTATTTGAATGTTTAAATGAGCTGCAAACATACGCAAACATGTATGTGCGGACACACAGGGCAAAAGTAGAGGTAGATTGACACACACACACACACACACTAATACATATACAAAACCAAGAACATACATAATACCAAAAACCAAACAAGGATGTTTCCCGTGATAAGAGCTAAAATTGCCAGGTTTAATCAGTAAACACTGAGTTATTATGTTCCTCCCGTCGACGAGACCGTAATTGTTGTGTTTACCTTCTGACGCCCTGGGTCCTCGCTTCCTCTTATTACTACTGTTATCTGTTTCCTTTAACATGACTCTTCTTCTCCTGTTACTTCTTCTGGTACTTCTGCTGTCAAACCTTTACATGTTGGTGTTCGTGATATTTTTGATGGGTTCGGGGTGTGTTAATTGCCTCGTCTTCGCTTAACACTGTTACGTTGCGATTCCCTCTATTATGTCAAAAGCTTGTTGCTTAATCTTAATCCCATTCCCCTTAAATTTTGCATCTGTTTCCCATACATATGAGACAAGACACTTCTACCTACCCTGCTGTCACCGATGTAAACTCTGTCGGTTTTGGTTTGAAGTTTATACTCGTGCAGCTTCTGTCAGGATTGGGTTTTGATTTTTTTTCCATGGTACTGAAACATGTAAACCAGTAATACAGTACACGCCCAATACCCCTTAACCACCTCCCCCTCAATATTTTCATTGAATCTAAGCGAATTTTAGAAATTAAAGTGGATGACCTAAAAGCCGGAAGTCCGGACCAGTCTAGAAGAATCGCAAACCTGTTCTGCTTGTGGCTGCTCCTGCTTCCTCTGGTATCCCAGTACTAATGAATATTCCCTCAGCCTTTCTAGTGGTTATAAGTCTCTGTTTAATAATAACTTTAATTTATTCATCTGTGTTTATTTCATAGTTTCAGGTTGTTTGTTTGGTCCTACTTTATGCAGTGAGTTTTTCCTTCGGTTGATGACCGGTTGCGTTTCACATTTATTGGCATCACTTATACCAAGGAGATCCTTGAAGAACCCCTTACTTGGAATAATGAAATATTTGTAATAGCTAAGGCGTTCTGGAGGAATCGACGCTGTGAGAAGAAAACCAAATACAATGTTAAGAAATAATTGAGAAAGTCCTCTGTGCGTCCTTCCTCGTACTTCGCCACGGTCTGGTTACCATCCCGGACAAACATCAGCTAAAGCTCTGCCTCCCGGAGCAACTTATAGCAAGTCTGTCACTAAGTTTGTTATGTTTATAAGTTCGCTGTTGCGTAGAAGATGCTGATTTATAATATGAATTAAAGTCACTGTCAAGTGAGAAATAATCGGTGCATCAGTACTCATCATCTTAAATGTCTTTATACTCAACCTCAAAAACTTAGGCGAGATACTGCAATTATTATGATTAACGGAAAAACCGACAAACGATGAAAGTTGTAGGACACGAAAAGTATTCTGAAAAAGACTTAAAGACCATAGTCAATTTTATGGCTCTGTTTTCATGTCTATCTGTCTGTCTGTCTGTCTGTCCTTTGTAGTGCTTTGGTTGGATCTTTATGCATATGTTGAAATTAACCAGCAGAAATCGTACGTTGTTATTTTTCAGACGTGTTATGTTTTACCACAAATTAACAGAAAAAAAGCACACAACCGAGTTAAGAAATATATATATATTGTTGCAAGCTAATTAGACTTGGAAGTAAGAATCAATTTGTTAATAATTTATATATTTATTCAGGTCTGGTGTGATTAAAACAGCCATTACTCGACCCTTTGTATTTGTTTGTGAAGAAAATTGCTGAAAAAGTCAAAGTTGTATGAGATTACGAGATACTTATTTGAATCTAACTGCTTTTGCAATTTTTTTTTTAATTGTGCGTGTTGGGGATACTCACATATGACGACAGTTCATGGATCAATGGTTCTCGTATGCTAATTATAAACGTTACTTAGATGTTCTAGATAGCTCGTTCTGCCTGTTGTTCGCTTGTGACAATTATTTAGGTTTATACGCAATGTTATCTTCACGTCCTAAAACACACATCTTTGTTTATGATAATTTTATCAATACTTTCCCAGAATAGTCATTCTGGAGACAAGCCCCAGGACAGATAGATATCAAAACTTAAAAAAATTCCACATACAACTATTCATACACGCCCACAGCTGTACATCAGAAACCTCATTTAGGACAGGTGCATAAAATTTACACACTGATCACATTGTCTCATTATCAGATGACGTGTTTTGTACATAATGAAGCAACTGGCAATAACTTGAAAATTTGATTCTGATGAGGACAAAACTATTCAGAAAGAAATGCTGGATAAAATGAAACATACTAATGGCTTCTCCTTAAGTGGATGATGACACTGCCATTAGTCATATCTTTTGAGACCTTGATGAAGGCAGTAATATATCTTGCTAAACCTCTTTTGATTAATTCTCTCTCTCTCTCTCTCTCTCTCTCTCTCTCTCTCTCTCAAAATGATACCTTACATATCATCTTAGTGCAGCTGGTGCCTTAACTAAAAGTCATTAACTTGACGATAAAAATATGAGGAATCAAATCATAGACTGAGGAAGAGGCGGAATACAACATCCACTACACCATCCATGTAATGAACAAAATTTTCTCCTATGCTTAATCTCCACCACGACATGTATCTCCGGGGACATAGTTTTTAATTTCATTAATCAATCTTAGGCTCTGTCTCCACCTGTACTCCTGTCTTCAGTTTTAACTTTTTTCAATCATAACCAAAGGCGGTCCGAAAAACCTTTGGAGTGGAGGGTCGTGGTCGCCAGCTCTCACGCAGGAGGATGGCACCTTGCTTGATTGATGTTTTTATGTTTATTATGGAACGCAGTCTCGTATAAAACCAATTATTATGACACACCCACCAGACGGGAAGATGAAGGAAGATAAAAGGAAAAAAATTACAAATGAAAATGTAAATTTGAGAAAGGGATGAGAAAGAAGGAGCAAAAAAGCTGTAGCCTCCCCCCCATGTATATTTTACGAAATAGTAATTTAGATTATGCTGCATGAATATATCACATCTATACGCGAATACAGACAATATTATGAGGCTAAATTCAAATGTACCTAACTGTTTATGTGATGTTCATAACATGAAAATGGCATATGGTTTATTTAGTTCTATTACTGGTGAGATCTGCGCATTTTTTAGAGACTAGGAAATCATCCTTGAAAGTTGTATCACAAAACACAGAACTAAACAGTCAAATACTTGTATTCATGCTCTGAAATACAAAATATATCGTTGAACACATACACACACCCCCATCTGTCTCTATTTTGGTCACCTACACCTACCATCTCACGACCGCTAGTTGCCACCAGGACTTACCGACCTACCCCTGACTCTGCCATGCGGCGTTTCGGACTGAAGTGATCACGTTACACGATGTGCAACACAAGTGGGATAATTGCCTGGACACTATCACCAAATCCTACCACCACTTCTTTCCAGCCAAGACACTGAGGATCCATCCCGATGATGTCCCGTGGATTAAACCCTGTATCAAAAGAGCAATTGAGCAGCGCAACAAGGCATACTACACCAACAACTGCCTGTACAAAAGTCTACGTAACCAGGTCATCAGGGAAATCAAGTCAGCCAAGAAGTCTTATTATCCCAGGAAAGTGCACGGCCTCAAGGAAGTCGTCATCGGTCAGTGGTACTCCAAGGTAAAAGATCTCTGGTCTTAACCGTCAGTCTTCCACACTTCCTTTCATCTCACTTTTACCTAGTGAGGAGGCAGCTGAGATAATGAATAACCACTTTGCTACCATATGTCATACCCTACCCAGTCTTGACCTCACTCTCCTCCCGGCTTACTTACCTTCCCCCTCTCCCCCTCCCAGTGTTCAACCATTTGAAATCGCCAAAAAACTCCTGAAATTTATATCCAAACGCTCCACGACCTCAATTGACCTCCCAATCAAAATATACAAGGAATTTGCAGTCGAACTTGCCACCCCCTTCTGTTCTAATATTAATGCATCTCTCAGACAAAACAAATGCCCTAATGAATGGAAAACCGCATTTGTCACCCCTATCCCCAAGGTCACCACCCCACAGTCCCCTAACAACCTCAGACCAGTTGCCATTACCCCCATACCTAGTCTACTCTGTGAAGACTTTGTTTTTGAATGGGCATTTGCTAGAATCTATCAGTCAATTGATTCCACAGCAATTTGGCAATATGAGGACCTCCTCTAAATCACACTGCTTAGTTAGTTTTCTGTATTTACTGCACAAAAACCTGCAGAAACGCAAGACATCACTGGCCGTTGCCCTTGTTGACTTCAGGAAGGCTTTTGACCTTGTTGATCACTGCACTGTTATCAACAAGGCCATTGCACTTGGGCTGCCCACCAACCTGGTCTCATGGCACACTGATTTCTTGAGTGGACGTCGTCAGGCAGTGAGGTATCAGGGCTTGGTCTCCAAATTCCAACACCTCACCTGTGGTGTTCCCCAGGGGATCAAGATGGGACCACTGTGCTTCCTCAGCCTGATCAACGACGCTCTATCGGACACTCCTCACAGGTGGAAGTACGTGGATGACTGCACTGTGGGGGTTATAGTGGACAACACTGCACCAGATTACTAATCGCTACAAGGCACCCTGGACAGGCTACAGGCATGGACTACGGAGAACAAGGTCACCATCAACCACACCAAAACCGTAGTAATGCACATCAATACCGCCACCACTCCAGTCCAAGCTCCAGTAGTCACAGTGGGTGCCCATCCTTTCCAGTTAGTGCAGTCTGCCAAAGTCCTGGGTGTTACCACAGACCACAAACTGGAGTGGAAGGCCCATGTAAACAACACAATCAAGGCAGCCTCGTACCGACTCTACATGCTACGATGACTTAGGTCACTTGGGACACCCACGCCAGAGCGGAGGACTATCTACAATGTCTATATTCTCCCCAAACTAACGTATGCATCACCAGCCTGGTCGTCTTCTGTCAACTCCACTCAACAACGTCTGCTAGAGAAGGTACAGAAAAGGGCCTGCAGAATCAGGCTCGGCGCAGACTACTCCAGCTACATCAATGCTCTCTCCACCCTGGCGATTCCATCCCTCAGTGACCTCCACCACCGAGCACTAGCAAGGTTTGGCAGTGGACTACTGCACCATCTTCGTCATCGCTACCTCCTGCCACCGGCAGTCCCCCACCCACCTCACGCAGTCCTCCACTACAACAAAATTCAGCCCATAAGAGCCCGCACCGATAGATATAAGAATAGCACCATCCCATGTATTGTTAAAATAATAAACAACTCCTGATTTTTGTACTGCATAGCCCTGTAAATGTATTCAACGCATATCATTATGTCTAAATTAAATGTAAGTTTGTATATTTTCAGCCACCGGCTGCAACTCTATTAATAAACCGTTTATTACTATTATTATCACACACACACATATACAATGAAATCCCCTTTACTCTTTTTACATCAACTCCTCTAAAGCCTCCCCCCACTGGAGTTCTTAATCACTCTGACCCTTTCAAAGCCTCTCTCTCGTTCACTTCCCTCCCATCTAAGCTTTCCCTTATCCTCTGCAATCAATTAAGTTTCGTCTCTCCCAAAAATCTCTCTTACCACAGTGGTTAAGAAAAATTCTCCAGAAGCGATAGGAACTTGTTTTTAAATCTTGAAATTGACTGTCATTGAATATCATCGATTGGTCGATGCATCACGATGATTCCTTTAGAGGCCATTGTCCGAATCTGACTGAGATCGAGCGGTTCGTCACCGCAGTCTTGTTAAATGGTGAGGCTATACTGACGGAGCTGGCGACCTGCCCGTCAGGAGTATTGACTTAGTACTGGTGTTTGAGGAGGTAGTAATATAAATTCTGACAGGGGACTATTACAGTAGGTAACGTTAATGTTATTTTTGTATTAGTCCAACTTGCAAATTTTTCATTCAATTCTTCACTTGGGCAACCTTAACAATTCCCACTTCATCATGGGTACGTTATTTGACTATGGGCTTGAGTATTGTGTGATGGGGGGGTCAACTAATGGCGTAACCACTTTTTTGTCACTACGACTCGTGGTGCTGGAAGGCTGTGCCCTAATAGATATTATCTTAGGGTTATCTGTTATATTTTATGCAACATTACCTTTCATAATATAATTTCAAGAAAATAGATAAAACGAGGTGGACAGTATTAACCGTGTCCTGCCTCATATGTTATTCCATGATGGTCTTCCCGTGAGCATTCTCGTGACAACTAATCAATCAGTAGCTGAGTTCCCCTTTATGGGTTGACGCGGCCACGTCATTATCTCCGTCAGATATGATCCTCTTTGAAAAGAGACAATGTCTCTGCAGTACAGCAATACGAGGGTGATGGAAGACTGACATCAAACGTCTAGTAACAAAGAACTTATTGTCATGGACAAATAGACATTTTAAGTAAAGAAAACATAAGACTAATAGAAGTACGATAATAATAATAATGAAACTGTAACATATTACATAGGATATGTAATATGTCTTTTCAGTATCTGTTTGTCTGCCAGACATATTCCTCTGGAATAAGAAGTAGGCCCATGTTATGTAATGGTGCGTCCACACGAGCGTACATTTTGTTGCCAACATGTGATCAACAAGACGAAATGAGGCGCAGGGTTCCGACTCTGGTAGGGTCCTGCCTCGTGCACTAGATCGGTGTTTCCTCTTGTTACCACAAGTTGGCGACAAATGTACGCTCACGCGGACACACCTTAAAAGTAACATGCCGTTAAAATCTTCGTAGCCTGACAGCTTAAAGCATTGCCAGAGGCAATAAAAGGCTAACTTGATCTATTTTACAAGAATAAAAAAGAAGTGTTTTACATTTCACAGTTAACATTTATTTTTTTAGCGTAACAGAAAATGCAATGACCATAAAAGTACAGTAAAGGTATGGCTTTACTCAAAATTGAGACAGGGGAAATACAGTTACACAATCTAGTAATCATACTCACTTATGCATTCAAAAAATATCTTGACTTATTTTACTAAAATTGAATTTCAATGTGTTTCATTCATCTTTAAGTTTAACAAAAATTCAGTGGAAATGTACTCGGTATTAAAAGACCAGCTATGATTTTACTCGGTTGAGACTGGAGAAAAAAATTAAAAAATCTAGTCATTGTATTCAAAGATTTCAAAATTCTGGATCTTCTTCATCCTCCTCTGTCAACACATCCACCAGCTCTTGTGGCATGATGGCACCTTCAGTCAACTTGAACTTTAAATTTTCCTTCTGCAAGTTGCTAACCGTGAGCTTCTGGTACAGGAATGGCTTGGGTTGAATTGGCTATCTGATTCCACATAAGAGCTTAATAATTAGCTCTTTTGATGTGTAATTTCAGGGAATCCCTGCAAGGAGGAAGGAGGCTCAAGTCCACACCAACGCAACGTGTCAGCAATGCTCCGTGTTTGCTACTGAATCAGTCAGGTCATAATGATATCATCCACTAATACCCACACCAACACACACGTAGAGGAGCTTAAGAAAAGTGGGGTGACGTGACTCGTCAGGTCAGGTAAAAAATAAGGGACCCACAAAATAACTATCATACAACTATATCAAAGGTTTTCAAAGCATTTTTAACCTTGGGCCACTGACAAATAAATTTATGAAACATATTATCAGTTTTGAACTGACCATCACTAAGGTTTATTGATTTCAATTCCTTAATCAAACTAACTTCAACCAGAAGTCTTTCTGTGACACAAGATGATTTAAATACTTCTAAGCTTTTTTCCCAAGCAATGGGGTGATTATTATTCCTAACATGGACGAACAAGGCACTGCTTTCAGATGCTGTTCTGATATTATACTTATGTTGTTTGATTCTGAGCTGCAGTGTATATTTAAGCCTCTCTCTGTCCATGTAATCCAGTTGCCTCTGAAGATGTCTTGAATAAAGACGAAAGCTAAGGTGCTCCGTTGTTTCCCTTTTCCCGTGTGATTTTATCAAGATATATATATATATATATATATATATATATATATATATATATATATATATGCTGATAACCACCAGGAAAGAAGAAAACACGAAGTTCCCAAGCGCTTTCGTGTAATTCACACCTACAGTGATTTACTTGCATATATATATATATATATATATATATATACAAAATTTTATCAAAATAAGCATAAATAACAGTTAATTTAGCAAAAATATGTTCAAGCTTACTATTGTACAAAAGCAATAAATACTTTGAATTTATGTCACCAAGGTTTAAGTAACTTGGAGAGATATCGACTGATAGACTACAATAGACTGTACTAATATAATAGACTAATAATATAAAATCTATATGTATGTAACAATATATTAATATGAATATAATTATCATAAATTTAATAATAATATAATAGAATAGACTGCCATCAACCCATGTAGAACTGGTTAGATTTGGGATATTACATAACTTCAAAAGTGTAGTGTCGCCACACCCAAAGGATAATTCAATAGCTGAGAGGCCAAGGTGTATGGGAATTATCATCCCATAAAATACCCAGGGTCATCCAAGGGTCATCTAAGGTCTATTAACAACAAACTTATGTGAATCCTATATTATCAGCAAAAACTCAGTAGTGTTTACAAATCAGTGAAGCAAATTTCAGCGTTAGATAACACTGGTCAACAGCCAAAATGGTTCACATATGAGATCATGCTCACACAACTAATTTCATATTGCTGAATTCGAATCTGATATTTGTTTTGTTCTATCAGACCAGGTTTTATAAAAAAAATCAATAGGTACAAATATTTAATATTCCATCACGTGTCGTGCAAAAGATGAGATTATCTCATGTGACTGTGCTTTCATGACTAATTTCATATTAATGAATATTAATTGGATGTTTCATTCTACCATCACACCTACTTTCTTAAAGAATAAAAAAAAATAGTAAATATAGTAACATTATCGCGTCATGCAAGATACAATTTTAAACCTATCACAGATAGGCTCATAAAAAAATGTACCAAAAAACATAAGTTCAAATCCTTTATAATGACAAAATATGAAGTTCTAAAAGTGCTTCTGAACTATACTCTTTCTCTTGTACAGCTTGCTCTCTTCTCGTTGCAGTGTCCAGCAATAGTCGCCCATCATGTTAGGACTGAATTGTCCCTGATATCTGCTCTCCTTTATGGCGATATCTTGATGAAATCTTTCGCCGTGTTCATCACTAACGTCTCCAAGGTAACCTGGGAAAAATTCAATATGAGAGTGGAAAAAATGCAATGTCAAGGACATCCTTGCTCCCAATGCATGATAATTCTGAAGCATGGTTGTTACGATAGGGTGTGTCATAGGAGGAAAGATCAGCTAAAACTAATGGCCCATCACTTTTTTGGTAGATTTTAGTATATATAAACAGAAAATAATTTCAGTTTCAATATTTTGCAACCTTTTGCTAGGTAAATTTTAGCGTGAAATTTATCGAAAATCTAACGTACAGCTGCATTAGTGCATTACAATTAAATAGCGAACATTGCTTTCTGACTTAATTCTTTAACAACCCAACTAACAATATTTTTTCCTGTTTCAGATTCTGATGCATTTATAAGTTGATAATATTTGCGATGGCTGCTTGTGTCAGGACGAGGAACCAAAAATCCAGCCATCTCAGTCACTATCTTGGGTCTGGGAGAGAGCTCCTGAAGTCGGAGTTGCCTACATTGAGAGATGCTTTGAGAAACGGTGTTTTAATCAGGCAAATCAGTGAAAAGAACCAAAGAACTTACACAAACAAAGACATTGCCAGTGATATGACCAAAGCTGTCTTGGCACAGTACACTCTGGCTAACGCTCAGTTCAAGCCTCCAGTCATAACAAGTCAGAAGAAGATTAGTGAGAGACTGCTAGCCAGTTGGGAAAAGACAAGAGATATCTCTCTTGGGAGAGGAAAACTTGCAGTTAAGGACAGCTTTGCCAAGCAACTGGACCAGTTATTTGACATAATTACTTGCAAGTGCCCAATTGTTCTCTGTCCTGAGTTTGGATGCGATCGTGACTGTAAATCCGAGGCCCACATCTCCTGTATTTGCAAGCGTGAACTGAAGATTCCTGTGATCGAACTGGCATTTGTCAAAGCACAGAGAGAGAAGACTGGCAGTATAGGGGCTCTCATGATTTCTAGCCAAGATATTCCGGAGTCCAAGAGACAGGAGGCTGCCACAGAGAGACAGAAGAGGAGAAGAGTTGCCGAGGAAAAGAGACTTGAGAAGGCCCAGGGTGAGGTAAAAAAGGCCGATGATTGGAGTCAAGCTGATTCAGAGTTAAATGACTTCCCCATGGCTGATCCGAGGGCTGACCAGGAGAATGGTGACTTTGTCCCTAACCCAGAAAATAATGATCCCAAACCTTCCAGGCATAAGATTCGAAATAGGAAAGATATCCCGAGCATAGCTCTGGCCAGCATGCGACACCACACTGGTCTCAGAGAAACTGCAGAGATAGCAACAGCTGCCTGGATTGACGGTGGTTTGATAACACCTGATGATGTTCACCTGGTGATAGATCATAACAAAGTAAGGAGAGCTCAGGAGAAACTTGTCAGTAACCTAAAAGAGGAGTTGGATAAGGAGACAAGAGAAAATGGAATCAATTGTTTGTTCTTTGATGGGAGAAGGGATGACACTAAAGTGTTCATGAAAGTTGGAGATTCTGACAAGTTGTTCTCTGCCATGGTGAAGGAGGAACACTACTCCTGCTGCAGTGAACCAGGAGGGAAGTATTTCTGGTATATCACGCCAGAGAAAGATGACATCAGGAAACCAGCTGAGATAGTGGCAGATAACATTGTGAACTGGCTCAGAGAGAGGAACGTAGACCAGACCCTGCAGGCCATTGGAGGGGACAGCACCAACACGAACACAGGGTGGCAAGGGGGAGTCATACAGTGGAGAGAGCGGAAGATTGGGAGGAAGCTGGTCTGGATTGTTTGTGACCTCCACACCAACGAGTTGCCACTCAGACATCTGATCCAGGAGCTGGATGGCAAGACTCTTTCAAACAACAGATGGTCTGATCCTCTTGGCAAGATGCTGGACTCTGCCACTGAGTTAGAAATAAATCCGAGCTTCGAAAAAATCAAAGTTGGCCCTCCACTCGTTGAGTTTGCGCATACTGTCATTGACGACCGGAGTACTGACCAGTACTATGGTTACATGATTTGCAGTGCCATCAAAACTGGGGTCATGCCTGATAGACTTGCTTACCTGCAGATAAGTCCAGTCTCACATTCTAGGTGGCTCACAACGGCTCTCAGGTTTTGCAGAATTTGGGTCGCCCATCATAAACTGAAAGGGAACCAGCTTCACAACCTGAGACTTATTGTCCAATTCATCGTGAGTGTCTACTTGCCAAATTGGTTCAACACCAAGGTCAAGTCATCGTTCTCCGAAGGTCCGAGGCATGTTCTCTTCCAGCTTGAGCTCCTGAGGAGTAAGCCAAGGAAGGTTGTTCAGATTGTGGAGCAGACTGTGAGGAGATCTTCCTAGTATGCTCATCCCGAGGCAGTTCTGCAGACAATGCTCTGCAGTAAGGATGAGGAGGAGAGAAGAGTGGCAGTCAAAAAGATCTTGGATATGAGACTTATGAGAGGATCTGGGCATGACGAATCAGTTGGTGACGATTCCTTCAGGGTCAGGAAGACTCCTGAAGTCAATCTAGGTGCCAAGACCCTCACTGATCTCATAGATCTGGATAACATCCAGGCTGGCAGTGAGCCCCCTCTTACCTGCAGCCTCACCAATGTTCAAGTCAGAGCTTTCCTGGACAACCCCATGCATGTCCCTGCCTGGCCCTCGCACACCCAGAGTATAGAGCGTTGTGTACAGCAAGTGAGCGAGGCCAGCAGTCACGTGTACAGCCAGGAGAGGAGGGAAGGCTACATCCGAGCTCAGGTGGTCAGCAGGGAGGTGATGAGTAGAAACAGAAGCAAGAAAGACATGTTCTCTATGGTGTGCAGCAACACCGGGTCGTAGTAGTAAAACCGGTTTTTGTATTTGATGATTTTGTTTTCTAAAGGAATATTAAATTTAATAAATGTGTCAAGATCATTCGTTTCACTATTCTGGATCATTTTCATCCTAATAAATTAACCTGATACATTTACTTTACTTTAAATAAGCTATTTAGTGGTGTTGGTAAAAGGGTGGGAATACTGAATTTTCATAAGATTTCAAGTTAAAATTTACCTAGCAAAAAATTAAAACTTTTCAAATCTGAAGATATCACATGATTCCGCACATAGAACTACATCATTAATACCATGGGCCGATTTTTCAAACTCAAAAAAAAAAAATTCGCATCCGTATGACACACCCTACTCATCTAGGGATGAAGGATAGTTGAGATGGGTCAGCTCTGGATGTTGAGGGATCTGCTGGGTTGTCAGAACATCCACATGGGTGTTTCAGTTGAGCAGCAAATGGTAGTGCTCTTTCCAACACTGACGGATGCCTTCTTTGTCTTTACTTAGGGAGTTACCGTCGGACGAGTAGAGGGGGGCTCTCCACGAGTGATTGGCCCATAAAATGTTATAGTGGAATTGAAAATTTTGGGCATCTTGTGTTGATCTGCCAGTGTTTTTGCGTTTCACATGCTTTATTTTTAAATCAGTCGTTCTTTAGTTTGCAAAGTATGCAATGGGCCGCCGCTTTCTTCTTGCGGAAGGTATCAGGCTTGGTCCTAGACTAAGGGTTGTTCTGCCAGTCAGTTAAAGCAGCACGTTTATCATCGACGAATACATTGATTTCTGGGTCATTTTCATCAAACCAGTCCTGGTGAATTCTTTGACCTGGCTGAGGGTCTCTGCAGGTTTTTCTCCTGACAGTGTCTAGAATACTTCATTCTGCACTGGAATTTGGGTTGTTTGTTGTTGGTTTGTTTTTCAGCCCATGTATCATGTGCTACCGCTGTATCCTTTATATGCTTAGTCTTGAAACCTCTTGTGGAGGCTTGTTGCCTTCACCGTTTTGGGGCGACGTGAAGTGAAAGCTTGGCTCTGACGAGCCGATGATCATTGTCGCAGTGGTCTGAGCCACGCATTGCTCGGGTGATGAGGCCATATCGGCGATGTCTTTTTCTGACAATGATGTAGTCAATGAGATGCCAGTGTTTGGATCGTGGGTGTTGCCACGAACCCTTGAACTTTTCGGCCTGGCAAAACGTGGTTTTGGTGACAGTGAGGTTGCGTGCAGCACACTTGCTGAGGAGGAGTAGACCGTTGGGATTACACCACAGGTCACACACACACACACACATACACACCTGACAATGTCTTCGGGAGATGATGTGATTGCAGGTGATAATAAGACTAGTTGTTACTATGAAGTATATTTATATACCAGGTGTATTTTGTAACCAGCCCACAGGTGTATGTATAGCAATATTATTATTGTTTTCTTTGTATAATTCATAGAAACGCACGCGAAGAGAGCTGATATTTATAGTCATTTGGTGTCATATGACTATCAATGTGTAGTAATGAATCTGAAACACTTTATCGTGTGAGTGTGTTTGAGTTAGGGTGTGTGGGTGTGTGGGTGCGTGCGTGCGTGCGTGGATGTATAGATGTGTGGGTGTATGAGTGTTTGGGTGTATGGGTGTGTGGGTGTGTGGGTGTTTGTGTGTTTGGGTGACTAGTTGTGTGGGTGTTTGGCTGTGTTGGTGTTTGTGTGTGTGGGGGTATGGGTGTCTTGGCGTATGGGTGCGTGGGTGTGTGGATGAGTGGGTGAATGGGTATTTGGGTATTTGAATGTATGGGTGTATGGATGTTTGGGTGTATGAATGTGTGGGTGTGTGGATGTTTGGGTATGTGGGTGTGTGGGTATGTGGGTATTTGGGTGTGTGGGTATGTATCACTGTATCAGTGGCGTATGAGTATACATTTATACTGACGTGGGTTTGTGTGACTGCATATATTTTTCCGTGTATTTTAATGTGTGTGTCCTTTTAACTGTAAATGTGTTTCTTTCGGTGTGGATTTGGCTATTTACAATTGTGTGATGCGAATTTAGAGAGAGAGAGAGAGAGAGAGAGAGAGAGAGAGAGAGAGAGAGAGAGAGAGGACCATAACTGCATGGGAAGCGGAAGTAATGGTTCTCTCACATTCAATGAAACGGTTAAAAATTGCAGATAGTAATTAAATGGTGTTATTTTTCTCTGAGCCGCAGAAAGGGGCCGCGGAATGGCTGTATGGAGAGGGTTATAAAAATAGTTTGGTGGGAGATGTGAGTGAGCGGAGGATTCATGTAAGAGCTGTCATAGTCAGTAAGCATTTGTGACGTACTTTAAAAACCCTGCCAACTTTTGTTCCTCAGTGGCTTATCTTAGAGAGCATTACAATTAATGATATAAAACGTGTTGCCACCCTTGCATTTGACCTCTTCCTTAAAAAGATGGGCATATGATTAAAAACCACAAAATTGCTAAAGATTGGCACATCTATTTTACAAAGTAATTCTGTATTAGATCCTAATGTCATAAAATGCAAAATAATGCATGCTAACGTTATGAAATAATATGAGTACGTGATTTACAGTCAGGGACGGATTAAGGTCTTAGGAGGCCCAGGGCACCTTTGATTGGGGAGCCTGGAGGTCCTGTCAGTTAATGCTATCTTATTGAGTTCAAAAGAATTAATTTGAACTTTTCTTTCTTATTCTCCACCAAAGGGCCCCTTTGAGCAAGGGGGCCCGGGCAAGTACCCCTGCGCCCCCTTTAACCCAGCTCTGTTTATAGTCCAGTTTAACTTTTAAACATTAAAAAATGTACAAAAAGGAATACAAAGGAGTGTATGCGCACTTACCGTGCATGCAACATATCGTCAAATGTCCAATCTTTAAAAATCACACATTATATAGATCCTGACGACATAGGTGTTGAATATATATAAATACTAGCTTTGAACTTGTGTTTATATTAAACAGTAATGTTAATGTGAAATTAATCAGTTTAATCATGAGGTCGTTCTTGCATATATCGCCACACCCGCACCTATCTGTACATGGTAACTGATGTTTGAGGCATCCACACGACTTTCTATTACATGCTGTTTCGCCGCTACACTGATAAAGTTCCAGCAGTACTTCAGGAGCGGGCGGATAGGGGCAGTATATTGGCATCAATCTGTCGTCCACAATGTTCCACTGGTAATCTGTAGGTGGAGGAGGATGTGGACAAAGTCTTCTTGAGGACTTCCGAACCAAGGCCATGTAGCGAGCCCTCTGGGTGTGGGGAATAAGTGTTCCTAAAGTTGGTGGCAGTTGTTGGCCTTCCTTCCCCTTTTGGCCGAACAACTGCCATCTGATATCTCGGGGAGTGGAAGCATTGATGTTCTCAATGCTGTAGAGTGAGCACACATATCGCTCTATCTGGTGATGGACCCAATTAGGCAGATCATTTGTCTGCCTAAACTGGGTGAAAGCTTCACGAATATCTTATCAGCTTGCAAAAAGGCTTTCACTTGACTTGCTACTCCTTTGCCTTCAGATGATCCTGTATTATCAGTTTCCTTAAAGGCGAACCACCCAATCAATGCATCAGCTAGTATATTTCTCAACCTCAGGTGTCTTGTATCTTAATTTTCTCACTTGGTAGTAAAGAATACAGGCTATTAAGGAGAGCATATACATATGTGTTTACTGAAAACACATGAGGAGTTGACTGGATTTTTGTGCTTTACGCCAAACGCGTTGGGAATAATAAGCTGGTTTCCCTCTTCTCGGTCGTGCTGGCCAGTAGTCATCTCCGGCATGCTTACAATTTCAGAAAGGAGACAACTGTTGAATGGTGCATGACAAGAAGTCTGTGGAACTTTCCCTAATAGTGCTTGATCAGCTTCTCTGAAAGATATTGGGTGAGTTCAGCTTTGGTGCTGATGTGTCCCAAGATTTTTTTTATGTCCTTGATCTCGGCATCATCATTGACATGGTAATGTATAGCAGTTTGCTTCAGAATTCTCTAATCTCGAGATACTTTTTTCAAAGAGATTTGAATGTATTGGTCAAACACCATCCTGACTTCATCATAACTATTGCTCAAGCTGTCCACCATACCTATAAGACTTGAGGAAAACTGTTGAACATTAGACATGTCTGGGGGTTTCTTAACCATGTTCACTAAGCACATCACATCAATGATGATCATTGACGGAGCATTATTTGCATCTGGAATACACATTAAAACACAACCTTTGACCAAAGGCGAAAATCAAGACCGTACGTACTAATATATACAAGTATGCTCCCTTTGGAGAGGAAAAAATAATGAATATGGCCTGGTAGTTAAGCAGCTGTAGAAATTCTACACTCACCATCTTAGACTGCCAAGTAAGGGCTTCTGAAAAATAGATTCAGTTTGGTCGCCTACATTTGCTATTTTCTGTTCCCTGATGAGCGCCATTTTATACCGTAAAATTGCGTATTTTGACAGCTCTAAGATATAGCCTAAGAGCCAAATAGAATGCTGGCAACTAGTTTTATTTGATCGACCGACATGTTAACGACTAGAAAAAAAAGTTGGTACGCAGTTTAAAGTAGGTCCCAAATGTGTACTTACTGTACATGCTGCCGAACTATCATGTTTGGACAAGAGTTAGGTGTTTCTTTTGCTGAGTTTTATGCTTGAGAAACTAAAATGTCTACAGTAGTGGACAATAGGATGCATACGTCATATAACATAGGGAGCCTCTCTCTCTCTCTCTCTCTCTCTCTCTCTCTCTCTCTCTCTCTCTCTCTCTCTCTCTCTCAATATCGTCTCATTCGTATCTTTTCCAACTGTCCTTTTCTCAGTCATCTTAGGTATTTATCACTCAGCGGTTGAGAAACAGCACAGTATTTCGAAAGTTAAAGTTATGCATTACATTTTGTTATCAAGCATGGCATTGTCGACGATGGACCAAAAAAATATGGCATATGCTGCCGCTGAGGTTGTTGAACTCCACTGGTTAAAACTATTATTTTTCTGTCGTATTCATTACTATTCATAAATATATATATATATATATCCGTAAACCTCTAAATTAGGAACCAAAAACAAATCGTAAACAATATTTATAAACTTCTGAAGAGTAAGTAGGATGCATTAAGAATTATCGTTTATCATATTTAATTTTTCCTCAAGAAGTATACAGTTGGCCATTTGAGGCCATTGACTAGCGAGGTCATCCTAAAACTGTATCTTGCTCTTGTGAGACCACACCTGGAATACGCAGTTCAGTTCTGGTCACCGTATTACAGAATGGATATAGAATCCTTGGAAAGAATTCAGAGGAGAATGACAAGACTAATCCCGGGCATTAGGAACCTTGAGTATAGAGACAGGTTAAAGCATCTTAATTTGCACTCCCTTGAGAGACGTAGAGCGAGGGGCGACCTGATAGAGGTGTATAAGTGGAAGGCAGGGCTAAACAATGGGGACATTACAAAGGTACTCAAATTATCCAACCAGGAGCGAACTCGTAACAATGGTTTTAAATTAGACAAATTTAGATTTAGGCGTGAAATAGGTAAACACTGGTTTGGAAACAGAGTAGTGGATGAATGGAACAAGATACCAAATATCATCATTAACTCGAATACGCTGAATAGCTTCAAACATAGGTTGGATGCTCATATGAGCAATAGGGGTTGGGTGTAAACGGGACTGCCCAGTATGGGCCAATAGGCCCGCTGCAGTTTCCTCCATTCTTATGTTCTTATGTTCTTATGTTACACATGAGTCGTGTTTAGACTCCAAAACAACCTCATAATCTCGGGCTATTATACATTTGTATCTCTTGTATGTGTAATATATTAAGAATCACAGTAATATTCCATTACTTATCTATTTCTTATTACGAATAATTTTGGTGAAAGATAGATTCTTGGTACATTCATAATTATAATACTGTAGTAGTCAAGAGTACACACACACACACACACACACACACACACACACACACACGCGCGCGCGCGCGCCGTACTTAACAAAAATCCTCACCGTCTATTTTGTTTAACACAGTTGGAAAAAACATGTTCCATCCTTTAGTATTGGCGAGTCAGTATGTACAAATTCCCAAACTGCTTACTACGGATACAAGCAATTATGGTTATTTTGATTGGATAAATTCGTGTACGTACGTTTTCCCAGCACCCTTAATATTAAGCCCAAAAACTTTCATACTAAATAAATTTAATACTGTGTTTGGGATGAACTACATTACCACCCTCAAGAACACCACCCTAAACATCACCAATCTCAACTTCACCGCCCTCAACATCACCAATCTCAACTTCACCACCAACAACATCACCACCCTCAAAATCACCACCCTCAACATCCCCGCTAATAACATCACCACCCTCAACATCACCACCCTCAACACCACCACCATTAACATCACCACCCTCAACATCACCACCCTCAACATCACCACCCTCAACATCACCACCCTCAACATCACCACCCTCAACATCACCACCCTCAACACCACCACCATTAACATCACCACCCTCAACATCACCACCCTCAACATCACCACCCTCAACACCACCACCATTAACATCACTACCCTCAGCATCACCACCCTCAACATCACCACCCTCAACATCACCACCCTCAACATCACCACCCTCAACATCACTGCCTTCAACATCACCACCCTCAACATCACCACCATTAACATCACCACCCTCAACATCACCACCCTCAACTTCACACACCTCACATTCACCACCAACAATATCAACACCCTCAAGTTCACCACCAACATCACCACCACCCTCAACATAACCACCCTCAACATCACTACCATTAACATCACCCCCCTCAACATCACCACCCTCAACTTCACACACCTCACATTCACCACCAACAATATCAACACCCTCAAGTTCACCACCAACATCACCACCACCCTCAACATAACCACCCTCAACATCACCACCATTAACATCACCACCCTCAACACAACCACCCTCAACATCACCACCATTAACATCACCACCCTCACCATTACCACCCTCAACATCACCACCATTAACATCACCACCCTCAACATCACCGCCCTCAATTTCACCACACTCAACTGCACCTCCATTAACATCACCAACCTGAACTTCACAACCAACAACATCAGTGGTGGTGGTGGTGGTGAGTAGTAATGATGTTGATTGCGGTGGGATTGGTTGAAAGTGGTGGTGATGGTGTTGAATGGTAGTGGTTGTGATGGTGTTAGTAAGGAGCTTTTGTTAAGGACCATCCATAGTTTTTGTCTAAAGGATGATTGTGAAGACAATTCATTACTGTTTTAGTTGTCATTAATATATGGGAGCAAATTAGTTGCTCTTTATATGCGGTAGTAAATTAACTGCAGTAGATATGTGGTAATAGCTTAGCTACCATGGTCAAATGTATTACCACATAACTATGAGATCAATTAATGGAATATGTGAAAGTAGAAACTGATCAAGGATATCCAGACATCACGTCAATGCGCATTTGCAGCTAAGTGAAGAAAAATGCAAAGATGAATTGAGACTTCTGATTTTAACCTTGAAAATGTGTCAACATAAGAACATAAGAACATAAGAATGGAGGAAACTGCAGCGGGCCTATTGGTCCATACTGGGCAGTCCCGTTTACACCCAACCCCTATTGCTCATATAAGCATCCAACCTATGTTTGAAGCTATTCAGCGTATTCGAGGTAATGATGATATTTGGTAACTTGTTCCATTCATCCACTACTCTGTTTCCAAACCAGTGTTTACCTATTTCCCGCCTAAATCTAAATTTGTCTAATTTAAAACCATTGTTACGAGTTCGCTCCTGGTTGGATAGTTTGAGTACCTTTGTAATGTCCCCTTTGTTTAGCCCTGCCTTCCACTTATACACCTCTATCAGGTCGCCCCTCGCTCTACGTCTCTCGAGGGAGTGCAAATTAAGATGCCTGTCGGCCAGCACTGCACTTCTCCAGGTATTAACTTATGTTCCCATTTACATAAAGGTGGAAGAACTAGAGTTGTACTACCCCACGAAAGACTAATACGTAAAGTGGAGGCACAAGAAATTGGAGATATTCTAAACTGAATTAAAGCATGGTTACATGACAGAAAACAGCGATTTAGCATTAATGGCCCTAAATCCGATAGGGGTGACGTCACTAGTGGAGTAACCCCCCCAAGGGTAAGTACTTGCACCAATATAATTTATTATATACATAAACGACATGGATATAGGTGTAGATAGCAATATAATTAATTTACTGACGATGCTAAAATAGGGCGTGTAATTAAATCTGACGAGGACTCCTCAGAAGTACAGGAAGATCTAAATAAAATTTTCGAATGGTCTGATAAATGGCAGAATAAATTTAATGTGGAGAAATGTAAAGTACTTAGTCTAGGGGCTGTTAACAGAGAAACCAAATATCAGATGAACAAAAAGTTATAGAGAATAGCTGATTGTGATAAAGATTTAGGAGTAATGATAAGTAGGTAGTAGGTAGTAGGCAGCTATCAAACAGGGAGGTACTACCGCCTGGGAAGATATTGGAAGCGTAATGTATTGTCTAATGGTAGACCCTGGTGCAATATGGCATAATTTTTTTTTTGACCAAGTCCCAAGTTGCTAATCTGACTATCTGCCTCAATCACACACAATTGCAGGGTCCTGTTTCCTTTCCTGTAACCACGCCCTAACCCATTTTAGAATATCTCCTCCAATGTCATGAGCCTCCACTTTTCGTATTAATCTTTCGTGGGGAATTCTGTCAAAGGCTTTGCTAAGGTCGAGGTATACCACATCAAAATTGTGCCCTACGTCCACTGATTCGAAAACAAATGGAAAGAATATTAATAGATTAGTCAGACATGAACTTGTGAAGCCATGTTGGGAATCATTGATCAAGTTGTGCTTCTCCAGGTGATTTCGATTAGAGTTTGATATTATTTCTTCCAGCAATTTGCCTACAATTGATGTTAAACTGATTGGGCAGTAGTTTGAGGATAGTGATCTATCTCCCTTCTTGAAAATCGGTATCACATTTGCTATCATCCAGGATTCTGAAACTGCACCCGTTTTTAATGACATGATAACAAATTTGCTAAGACCATAACAAGCCTTTCCTTACATTCCTTTAATACTCAGGCAATTATATGATCTGGACCTGGTGACTTATTAGGCATTAGCTTGTCTATTTGCTTTATAACAACGTTAGTAGTCACTGTTAGATTTAATTTTTGGGTGGTGAAAACTGTGAAAAAATGTCTATTCAGATTATTGTTCATTCTCCGTCATTATCCGTTAGCTCGCAGGTATCTGACTTTATTGGTCCAATCTTGTTTCGTGTTTTAGTTTAATACATTTGAAATAATCACTTGGGATTTGACTTCTCCTCAATTACTACCTTCAGTTCATTATTCCTCTTTGCTTTTCTTATCTCGGTCTTAACCCTACTGGCCACTACCTTATAATAATATCGGAGGTAAACTTCACCACAATTAATTCTCCTACCTATAACCTTTCTTTGTCCAATAATTTTCTTTAAATGCTTATTTATCCATTTTGGGTAATTTTTATTTGATCTGATATTTCTGTATGGTATGTTTTGTCTTTGTGTATTAAGTAGCTCATTATTTCAATTGTTGTGGAAGTCGTCAACCTCAGATCTCGTGATCAGACCATATTTTGTGAGGTTATCATTGACAGGTCTTCAGGTAAAGTGAGGTCGAACCCTGGCGGGGTACATTGTGAAACGTTACCTCACGTAGGGTCATGTAATTCACTCCCAAACGTGATGCCCCTTCTCTCAGCTGCCTTTTCAAACTCTCAAAATTTGCCCTTTTGAAATCTGGGACTTTAATGGGATTTTCTTTGCGACTGACATTTCATTTAACTTTGAATCTCAATTCTTTGTGATCGCTGTTAGCTAGTTCGTTCCCAAACTCGACATTACTAATGCGGTTTTCTCTGTTTAACAAAACTAAATCGAGTATATTGTTTCTCCGGGTGGGTTCGGCTATATGTTGACTTAGGAAACAGTAGTGAACTGTTTCAAGAAAATCTTCTGATTCATAGTTACCCAAGAGGTAGGGTCAATCTATCTGAATAAAGTTAAAGTCGCCTGTTCTACAGACTTTGCTATGTCTGGATGCCCTGCGCAAATAAGTCGCTCATTAACTCTATCAAGATTAGGAGGTCTATATATTACTCCTATGATTAATTTTCCCTACCACCGTTAATTCTATCCAAATTGTTTCTCGTTTCAGTTCAGTTTTTATTTCCTTACAGAGATTGCTACCCCGCCTCTTTTTCTAATCTGCCTATCGGTATGGAATAATTTGTAACCTGTAAGTTGGTATTCAACAGGTAACTCAAGTGAGTCTAAGTTTATCCATGTTTCATTGAATGCTATTATATCGATTTTTTCGGTACATACCAACGCCCTCATTTCATCCATTTTGTTTCTCATACTTCTATTCTTAGCGTAGTAGACATTAAAGTTAGTCGTGATCTGAATCCTCCCTTTGTCGCGTTTAGCTTTTAACTCCCTGCCTAATTTAGTTTTATCATTATTCCTAGCACTATTTCTTTGTAACTTTTCATTTTGTTTATCCTCTCCCACTGCAGTCTCCTAGATCCCTTGCTCATATGTTCACCTCGAAGTTTAAAGACTTCGACATCTTTTGAACCGCCCTTTCGATAGAGCCAGCTAGGGTTGCCACCCCTTCCCTAGACAGATGTACCTCATCTCTAGTATAAAGCTTCCTTGGGTTATACAGTTCAATTTTGGTCACCGTACTACAGAGTGTATATTAAATCCCTAGAAAGTATACAGAGCAGGATGACAAGACTAATCCAGAACATTAGCAACCTTGAGTATAGGGACATATTAAAGCATCTGAATTTATATTCCCTCGAGAGACATAGAGTAAGAGCCGATGTGACTCGGGTGTATGAATGGAAGTCATGGTTAAACAAATGTGATATAACAACTTTACTTCAATTAAACAAGCCAGGAATTAACCCATAGCAAGGGTTTGAAATTAAACAAATTTAGATTTAGGCACGAGATAGGTAATCGGTTGTTTGGAAATAGAGTAGTGGGTGATTGGAACAAATTACCAAACATCAAAATTAAATCGAACACGCTTGGTAGCTTACAATATAGGTCGGACGGATATATGAGAGATATGGTTTGGGTATAAGTGGAAGTGTCCTTTAAGTGCTAATATTCCCCCGGTATACAGTTTCCTCCATTCTTATGTTCGTATATACAGATATAGATCCTTTACATTATACTGTAACTTGACCTTTAACCTAGTGGACCCTATTCTCACCTAAACCTTAAAATTGGGTCCATTAGTACTCGGGCACATTTAGTCTGTTGACCCCGACCTTTGACACTGGTTGGGACTTCACGGTCTTCTTTACAGTGCATGTCTTAATGCAATGGAAATTTGCTTGTTATAACGATATTCATGTGTGTGTGTGTGTGTGTGTGTGTGTAATAATAATTATAATAATAATAAACGGTTTATTAATACAGTTGCAGCCAGTGGCTGAAAACATACAAACTCACAAGTGATTTAGACATAATAATATACAGTAAGATCAATACATTTACAGGGCTGTACAGTACATAAATCAGAAGCTGTTTATTATTTTAACAATAGTGCTATTCTTATATCTATCCGTGCGGGCTCTTATGGGCTGAATTTTGTTGTAGTGGAGGACTGAGCGAGGTGGGTGGGGACTGCGGGTGGCAGTAAGTAGTGATGACTAGGATGGTGCAGTAGTCCACTGCCAAACCCTGCTAGTGCGTGGTGGTGGAGGTCACTAAGGTATGGCATTTCCAGGGTGGAGAGAGCGTTGTTGTAGCCAGAGTAGTCTGCGCCAAGCATGATTCAGCAGGCCCTCTTCTGTATCTTCACTAGCTGGCGTTGTTGGGTAGAGTTGAGAGAAGACGACTAGGCTGGTGACGCATACGTTAATTTTGTGAGAATAAGTGCGTTGTAGATAGTCATTAGCTCTGGTGTGGGCGCCCTAAGTAACCTGAGTCGTCGTAGCAAGTAGAGTCGGTTCGAGGCTGCTTTTATTGTGTTGTTTACATGGGACTTCCAGTTCAGTTTGTGGTCTATAGTTACACCCAGGAGTTTGGCAGACTGCACTACCTGAAGAGGATGGGCACCCATTGTAACTGCTGGAGTTTGCACTGGAGTGGTGGCGGTATTGATGTGCATGACTACGGTTTTGGTGTGATTGATGGTGACCTTGTTCTGCGTAGTCCATGCCTGTAGCCTGTCCAGGGTACCTTGTAGCGATGAGTAGTCCGGTGAGGCGCTGTCCACTGTAACCCCCACAGTGCAGTCATCCACGTACTTCCACCTGTGAGGAGTGTCCGATGGAGCTACGTTGATCAGGATTAGGAAGCACAGTGGTCCCATCTTGATCCCCTGGGGAACACCGCATGTGTGGTGTTTGAATCTGGAGACAGAACCTCACTGCCTGACGACGCTCAGTCAGGAAATCAGTAAGCCATGAGACTAGGTTGGTGGGCAGCCCTAGTGCAATGGCCTTGTTGATAACAGTGCAATGATCAACAAGGTCAAAAGCCTTCCTGAAGTCAACAAGGGCAACGGCCAGTAATGTCTTACGTTTCTCCAGGTTCTTGTGCAAGAAATCCAGGAAACTAACTAAGAAGTGTGATGTAAAGGAGGTCCTAATATTGCCAAATTGCTGTAGATCAATTGACTGATAAATACTAGCAAATGCCCATTCAAAAACAGTCTTCACAGAGTAGAGTGGGTATGGGGGTAATGGCAACTGGCCTGAGGTCACTAGGGGACTGTGGGGTGAGGACTTTGGGAATAGGGGTGACAAATGCAGTTTTCCATTCATTAGGGCATTTGTGTGTGTGTGTGTGTGTGTGTGTGTGTGTGTGTGTGTGTGTGTGTGTGTGTGTGTAGTAATTAATAATAATAATAATAATAATAATAATAATAATAATAATAATAATAATATTGTGTGTGTGTGTGTGTGTGTGTGTGTAACTGGTGCCTCATGGGCCCAGGCTCGATCAGCAGAGGGTCTCTGAGTAGCAGTGGGCCCCAGAAGGATGGCGCATAGGCCCAGTGGCGTGTGGATATGTTCTGGCGCCAGTAAACCATTGCCCCGCTGCCTTCAGGATTAACCTTGGTAGGTGGGAGTAAAACCCAAATGAAAAATTTGCAGTGGAGCCCTGCATCAGACAGACATGCTTACAGAGCTTCAATAAGACCCCGAACGGCGGTATAGGTGGACAAGGTGAGCCAACGACTACACCGGCTGACGAAGGCAATGCATGATGGACAGTCTACTCAGGCGAAACCCAACAAACTGGGCTATCGGCAGTCGATTGTAACTATCCTTCTTCCCCAGTGGTTGCAACACTTGCATCACTAGTTCAGGAAAAGGGAGAGCCAAGATGTGTGGTTGCAGTCTGTGCTCCTGCCTCACCACATAAATCAACTTACGAAAATCCATCATCCCGCTCATCATACTCCTCATCATCATTAAACGCTTATTCTCCAAAAGTCCTATGGCGACGGACGAGTGGCGACAAGGACAGGCAGAGATGACTGCCGGGATTCTCTAGTCACAAGTCTGCACATGGGCGGTACAGATAAGATGGTCGTATATGCACTGGGATCTAGGCAGCAGTGCAATCCAGCCCTGTCTGTGTGACTGAGCAGCCCTTCCGAGGAGCTACTCTGCTCACTCCACATGGGCAACTGCACTAGTAAGGTCATCCTTAGAGGTCGAAAACACAATCATAATTACAGATCAAAACAAAAATAAACTATACAACCTCTTATGGTTACGGTGAAGGCAACAAGCCTCCACAAGAGGTTTCAAGACTAAGCATATAAAGGATACAGCGGTAGCACATGATACATGGGCTGAAAAACAAACCAACAACAAACAACCCAAATTCCAGTGCAGAATGAAGTATTCTAGACACTGTCAGGAGAAAAACCTGCAGAGACCCTCAGCCAGGTCAAAGAATTCACCAGGACTGGTTTGATGAAAATGACCCAGAAATCAATGTATTCGTCGATGATAAACGTGCTGCTTTAACTGACTGGCAGAACAACCCTCAGTCTAGGACCAAGCCTGATACCTTCCGCAAGAAGAAAGCGGCGGCCCATTGCATACTTTGCAAACTAAAGAACGACTGATTTAAAAATAAAGCATGTGAAACGCAAAAACACTGGCAGATCAACACAAGATGCCCAAAATTTTCAATTCCACTATAACATTTTATGGGCCAATCACTCGTGGAGAGCCCCCCTCTACTCATCCGACGGTAACTCCCGAATTAAAGACAAAGAAGGCATCCATCAGCGCTTGACAGAGCACTACCATTCGTTGCTGAACCGAAACACTGATGTGGATGTCCTGACTTCCCAGCAGGTCCCTTAACATTCAGAACTGACCCATCTCGGCTATCTTGCATCCCTGGATGAGGTAACTACTGCAATCAAACAGATGAAAAATAACAAAGGCTCAGGGTCTGATGGAATTCCAGCCGAGGTGCATAAAGGAGGGGGACCTCTGCTTACTAGCTGTCTCCACTCTCTCCTGGAGAATATAAGGGAAAAGGAGAAAATCCCCCAAGCTCTTAAGGACGCCTCCATGGGCAATATTTATAAGAACAAGGGAGACCGTCAGACTTTGGCAACTACCGAGGGATCACGCTGCTGCCAGTATCTGGCAAAATTATTGCCCTAGTCCTCCTAAACAGATTACCAGCTGAGGCGGAAAACTTCCTCCCAGAATCGCAATGTGGCTTTAGACCATCACGTGGCACCATTGACATGATCTCTGCTGCAAGCCAGATAAAGGAAAAGTGCAAAGAACGGCATGAACGGCAGTGCCCTGCAAAATGGCACCCAGTCTGAGTTCTTCCCCATCCAAGCGTGGGAAAAACAAGGATATGTACTGGCGCCAACTCTCTTTCCCATTTTCTTGGCTGCCTTCCTTTCTTGTGTTAGTACCAATTTAGCCGGCGTGGTGGACAAAGAGTCACAAATGAAAGATATTTTCAGAATAAGACAACTCCAGGCAGGAACAAGGGTGTCGGCAGCTTCCAATACTGAACTTCATTATGCAGACGAACTCACCCTTGTCACTCATACTGAACGTAAGCTACGGAAGATCCTGAACACCTATGCAGATGTGTATGCGCACTTCGTCCTTGGGGAGAATGTGCATATGACTCAGGTTCTCTTTCAGCCTGCCCCTGGTTCAACTACACCTCTACCATGCATCCAACTTATTGGTACTACCCTCTCCTATGTTACCCACTTTCATTATATCGGCTCCTACTTGTCCACCACCGCGAATATCGATGAAGAGATTCAACATCGAATCAGATGTACGTCTCAAGCCTTTGGCATATTTCGTATCCGTGTCTTCAGATGTAGGGAGCTGAAATTATCAACAAAGTTGCTCGTATATCGAGCAGTGGTCCTCCCCACCTTCCTATATGACAGGGAGACATGGGTTACATACAGGAGGCACCTCAAGGCACTCGAAAACTTTCACCAGGGTAGTCTACGTTACATCCTACGAGTTTGCTGGAAAGCCAAGAGAACAAATGCCAGTATTTTCGCTGACACCAAATTTAAGAGCGTCGAGGCTACCATTATTCGTGAAATACTATGCTGGACTGGTCATATTACCCGCATGGACGTTAGAAGACTGCCAAAGCAGCTACTTTACAGTTAACCAACGAATAGTAAACGTAACACTGGTGGGCAACTGAAACGGTAAAAGGATATTCTTAAGACAAACCTGAAAATGGGCCAAATCGACCCCTGACCTGGGAGACGATCACTCCACACCGTAACAATTGGAGGATCACCACAAGAGAAGGTGTCAATACCTTTGAATTAACCCGATTGCAAACCGAGGCAGACAAGCTCCAGTGCCGGAAAGACGCTATCGCCGCCCCTCCCGCAACAGATTGAGCCATCTACATGTGCAACATCTATGGACAACCCTGCCGGTCCCCTATCGGCCTCTTCAGCCACCTTAAAACTTTCCAACCTAGGTGACATCCTTAATAACTCATATTATTGTGTCATGGCTGGATGATCGTCATACTCGATTCCGAGTGACAGCAAAGGAGTAGTAGTAGTAGTAGCAGCAGTAGTAGTAGTAGTAGTAGTAGCAAAATGTTGATCAAGGCAGCTTCACTCCTCTAGTGTTCACAACCTCTGGTGGGATGGGCCCAAGTGCAAGATGTTTCTACGCCAGACTCGCGGAGCTGATCTCCGAACAGAAGCAGCAGCCCAGAAGTTATGTTACAGCTTGGATGAGATGTCGACTGTCCTTCTCTCTCCTTCGGTCGGCTTTGCTCTGCCTTAGGGGAACGAGAGCTTCTGCCCCTACTCCGACAATTGCTGCAGATATTGACTATGAGGCTACAGTCACTGAATGCCGCATAGATCTGCGGCTCAACTAATTTAACACAGATAGGATAGCTTCTTATGTATTAGGATATTTAATATTAAGGTAAATAAATGGTGGCGAAGGTGTGGCTATTGGGGGAGGCTGGAGGCCACGTTATTAAAAAAAAAAAAAAAAAAAAAAAAAAAGTAGTAGTAGTAGTAGTGTGTGTGTGTGTGTGTGTGTGTGAATAAAACAGAAATATTCCACACTCGTGTACTGAAACACTGCTGCTTCACTTTCATAAAGTCCCAGACACATCTTGCCTTATGGTCGGACAATATAACTCAAATATCCCATTCAGACTGCAATGTAATTTAGACAATATGTTTTTTTTCTCAGGTGTTTTTCTACACAGAGTAGGATGTGGGTTTGGTTGTTATTGTTGATGACACTGGTGGCTGCTGTGAACGCCCAGTAAGCATTGCCAGGGACTACTTACTGTACCTCCTTGTAGACGAAAGTTCCTGCCCTTATATTACTAATGTATTAATAAATTCTTTCCGTGTGTTTGTAATAATAATTTAAATAACTTAATAAAAAATTAAGTAATTTATATATATATATATATATATATATATATATATATATATATATATATATATATATATATATATATATATATATATATATATATATTTTATATATATATATATACTTCATTTTTAGCCCATATAACGTTATATGTTCAAAGTCCGCGTGTTATATGGACTAAAAATGAAGTATATATGGTACCTCGTGTTTCATACCAGCTGGATTCGGTAAAATGCTACTGACATCCACATAAGCAGCACAGGTCGAGGGGTCGAGTCCTGGCTGGTGAGGTAGTTGATTATATATATATATATTTCATTAGCCCAATAAAGCACGCAGACTTCTGCATACACTCACCACCTCAACCCGCCAGGATTCGAACCCACGGCCCACGAGCCCATGACTGTGTCCCGGAGACGCTACCTCTTGACCACCAGGATACTAAAAGCAGTCCTAGACTCTGTTATATTTCACACAAAGCCTGTTCAACGAGCTTATGGCGCCGTGAACCTCTAATGGGGACTACCCGTATCAGGTAGGAGGTCAGAGTAACGTTGTACCAAATCTGGCTTCGGTATCCTGGTGGTCCAGAGGTAGCGTTCCCCGGTCACAGTCATGGGCTCGTGGGCCGTGGGTTCGAATCCTGGCGGGTTGAGGTGTTGATTGTATATATATATATATATATATATATATATATATATATATATATATATATATATATATGTGTGTGTGATTTGTTAAGCCATAACTTAGCAACTTCAATTATGGTAAAGATGAATATAATATTGAGTGCATATTTGACAAAAGAAAAAAACAAATTGGCAACTCAGCACAACTTAGTCCTTAATATTTATCACTTGAAATTAATGTTACTTCAATACACGACAAGCAATTTTAAATGCAAAAGGTACAAACACAAATAAGGGCAGGAGAGGGTTGAGCAGGTGGTGAGGTGGAGCAGCAAGGGTAGCGGAGCAGTATGTGAGGTGGATCAGAAGGTGAGGTAGAGCAGCAAGCGTATTATAGCAGCCGATAAGGCGGAGAAGCAGGTAAGATGGAGCATCAAGTTAAATACAGAGGCAGGTGAAGTGGAGCAGCAGGTGAAGCGTAGCAGCAGTGAAGTGGAGCAGCAAGCAAAGTGGAACAGCAGGTAAAATGGAGTAGCAGGTGAAGTGAATCAGAATGTGAAGTGAAGCAGCAGGTGAAGTGGAGCAGCACGTGAAGTGGAGCAGCGGGAGAAGTGGATCACTTGAAGATCCGTATTGGATGTAATGTGAGCCTAAGATCTTGGGCTACTGAGTAATATCTATTTTTTTGTATATTTCAAGGTTCTATCTATAAGTAAAAAAATTCAGTTGACCAATGATATGTATGTATCAGTGCATGGCGACCTGTGGTGTAATAGTCAGCATGCTCGCCTCGCAAGCGTACGGACCCAGGTTCGATCTCCGGACAGGGTGAAACTATGGGCAACTTTCTTTATGCCATAAGCCCCTGTCTACCTAGCAGGGAACCTGGATGTTAATCGATTTCCGGATCTTTTTCCGGGGTAATGGTTAGCCAGTGCAGTTGGCGAGTTGTCCGGTCTTCTCGCACTACTTCTTGGCATTGTGTCATGCAACTCGTTAACTTAGGGTGTGGCTGTTGTGTTGGCGACAGCTTCTACACCTTAAACGAATAGAGTAGCTTCCTTAAATTTTCACACCTGAGCATCTTGTGTTTCGCTGACTAGATGACTCTTACTGTTGAAGCACAATTATTCATATGAACACCAACAGTCTCTCTACATGTACATTTTGATTCTTAGTTTGATTATTCTTTTTGTGTAAAATAAAAGTGATAAAAGAAAATATATAAGCATTACCTTCATTTTCGTATTACAACAACGTATTTAGCAAGGAGCTCAATATGTCTATCAGATGTAAGAAAGATAAGGGACAGGGAAAGAGATAAACGGAAAAGGGTAAGAGTGAGGGTTAGGGTGAGAGTACAGGAAATATGGATGAAGGGTGAGGGTAAGAGTGAGGGGATAGGGAGCTAATATCACGGAGAAGGTTAGGGGAAAGGAATAAGGGATAAGGGGTGAGGGTGAAGGAATAGGAAGAATGGATGAGGGTTAGGGTAAGGGTGAGGGGATAGGATGCATGCATAAGTAAGGGTGGTGGATTAGGGGAAAGGATGAGGGGTGAGGAGACAGTACGATAACATCCTCTGGGACAGCGTGAGAGAGAAAGAGAGAGAGTCCAGGGAAATCAGTTTACAGTGAGAAGCAAATCAGATTTCCCGTCATGTTTAGAGTTTGATGCATATTCTGTTGGAGTTTCCTGCAAGATTTTCACCGGCACATACCTTAGCATCTTTTGAAAGTCGCTGAATTGTTGCATATCTTCGTGTCTTGGGCTGTTAAAAATGCGGGTCAATACTCTATGCAAATATTTGTATAAGGCTTTGTGTAATAATTCTTCATAGCATTTGTTACTGTTGGGATATGTTATAATAACTACAATGATAACAATAATAACTGACAATAATTTGCTTATTATTTATTCAGAGGCTTTTTTATTAACGAATATTAATAATTTTGTAAGTGTTTGAGTTTCATACTACCTCTCACTCTGTTTTTCTGTCTCTTACTGTTTGTGAAAGAAACACTAAGTCTTGTATAAAATACGAGAAGCCTCTGAGCTGACTGTTAAGATTTTAGGTCAAGATAGCCTATTCTTTCTCTTCTTCCTCTGTTTTGTAGCATTATTCCTAGAGAACAAGTGTTTCTTACTTACGGTACATCGTATTCAAGGGGTTAAGACATCGTCTTCAAGGAGTTAAACATTGTACTCAAGTGGCTAAGACATTGCCTTCAAGAGGTTAAAACATCGTATTCAAGGGGTTAAGACCATATTTAAGAGGTTAAGACCTCATATTCAAAGGGCTAAGACATTTTATTTAAGGGATAAGATATCGCATTTAAGAACATAAGAACATAAGAAAGTGGGATACTGCAGGAGGCCGACTGGCCCATACAGGGCAGATCCCTTTCACACCCATCCCAGCACTTCCATGTGCCTATCCAACTTCGTCTTGAAGCTCCCTAGCGTCCCGATCCTACTATAGCACTCGGTAGCCTATTCCACATATCCACAACTCTATTACCAAACCAGTGCTTGCCTATATCCTTTCTGAATCGGAATTTATCTAATTTAAAGCCATTTGCTCTAGTTATTTCGTTATTACTGAGCTTCAGAACATCTTCCATTTTACCCTTGTTAATCCCACTTACCCACTTGTACACCTCTATCATATCTCCCCTAACTCTACGCCTCTCTAATGAATGTAAGCCTAAGCTTTTCAGTCTTTCTTCATATGGAAGGTTTCTAATATTATGGATCATTTTTGTCATTCTTCTTTGTACTCTCTCCAAAGAATCTATGTCCATTCTATAATAAGGACACCAGAACTGAACCGCATAATCCATGTGTGGCCTCACTAATGCTAGGTAAAGTTTCAAGATAACGTCAGCAGTTCTGTTACTCACACTCCTAGATATGAACCCAAGAATCCTGTTTGCCTTGTTGCGAACGCTAATACATTGTTTTCTAGGTTTCAAGTCGTTGCTAACAAATACACCTAGATCTTTTTCACAAACTGAGTTTTCTATTTCCGTGTTACCTAGTTTATACTTAACGTTTGTATTCGTCTTCCCTATCTGTAGTACCTTGCATTTATCAGTATTAAAATTCATTTGCCAGTCTACTGACCACTCATGTAAGGTATCTAGATCTCTTTGAAGGTGTTCAAAGTCACTGTCTGAATTTATCACTCTCCCCATTTTGGTATCATCTGCAAATTTACTAATCCTACTAGTTATGCCTAAATCAAGATCATTTATGAATATAACAAACAGCAGAGGGCCTAATACAGATCCCTGGGGAACTCCGCTTTTGACCGCACCCCAGTCTGACTTTAATCCAATTATGCTGACTCTTTGTTTCCTACCAGTTAACCATGACCTAATCCATTTTAATAATGATCCACCTATTCCATGTGCTTCTACCTTCCTTATCAATCTCTCATGAGGGACTCTATCGAATGCTTTACTGAAATCTAAATAAATTACATCATATGACTTATCATTATCTACCGCTTCATATACTTCTGAGAAAAAGCTAAGCAAATTTGTGAGACAAGAACGTCCCTGGGTGAACCCGTGCTGAGAAGAATGAATTAAGTTGAATGTTTCAAGGTGGCTTCTGATTTTTGTAGCAATAATTGACTCTAGCAACTTGCCTATGATTGACGTGAGACTAATGGGACGGTAATTTGATGCAATTGATTTATCACCCTTTTTGAAAATCGGAACTACATTTGCAAGTTTCCAAGCTTCTGGCACTAGGCCCGATTCTAATGACTTATTAAATAAAACTGCGAATGGATTACTCAACTCATCTCTACATTCTTTTAATATTCTAGCATATACCTCGTCTGGACCAGGCGATTTATGAGGCTTCAGTTTGTTAATTACTTTAAGCACATCGTTACTAGTAATATTGATATTCATCAACATATTTTCTATACTGTCGTTATATACCTTATGAACTTCTGGAAACTGTGCTAGGTTTTCATTTGTGAATACGGAGCGAAAATGACTATTTAACGTACTACACATTTCTAACTCATCATCAGTCATTTCTCCTGTTGTAGTTTTAAGGGGACCTATTGTATCTCTAACCTTTGATTTATACAGTTGATAAAAAGCTTTGGGGTTATTTTTCGATTCGTTTGCTACCTTGATTTCATAATTTCTCTTTGCTTTCCTAATTTCTGTTTTTACCTGTCTTGTTAGGTTCTGATAGTAACCAAGTAAGTGATTTTCGCCTTTCTTAACTTTTCTATATACTCCTTTCTTTTTCCCTAGAAGATCTAAGAGTCTATTATTCATCCATTTTGGTTGGTTCCGTATCGATCTGAATTTTCTTTTAGGGATGTGTTTATTTTGAGCATTATTGATTGTCGCAATAAATTGTTCATAAGTAGCTGCTAAATTAAATTCGGGGTTCTCCCGTCCTAAGTTGACAGTTTCCGGAGGTGTGGGGGGGATTAATCTTTTGACCATAGGGTCATCCCTTAGGTCTCTCCTTAAGCTACCGTAATTAGCCTTCCTAAAATCCGGGATCAAGGCAGAATTTTCCTTCTTCCTGCCATCCCATATTATGTTAAAATATATGGATTTATGATCACTGTTTCCTAGTTCGTCTCCAATCCCAACATCTTTTACTAGATTTTCATTATTACTGAGAACTAAATCGAGGATATTATTTCCTCTAGTGGGCGAGTTTATGAATTGATATAAAAAACTATCTTGTACTACTTCTAGAAAATCTTCAGATTCATTTTCGCTAAGTTGATTTTTCCAATCTATGCCTGAAAAGTTGAAATCGCCTAGAATACATACATTGTTTCTATCAGATGCCTTCTTTATTTCCTCCCATAGCAATTTACCATCGTTCCTACTCAAATTAGGCGGTCTATATATAACACCAATGACTACGGATTCACTGCCCTCACCAATCTCTACCCAAATACTTTCATTGTCGCTATTTGTTTTAATGTTTGATTTATTGCAGCTTTTTAATGACACCCTGATATACACTGCTACACCGCCACCTCTCCTTCCTACTCTGTCAAATTTAAATAGGTTATATCCTGGAATATGAAATTCTGCTAAAAAATGTTTGCTGTTTGAATTTATCCATGTTTCCGTTATTGCAATTATATCTATGTTCTCTTTACTAACAATGGCCCTGAGCTGGTCCATTTTGTTACACAAGCTTCTACTATTAGTATAATAAACACTCAATATATTTCTTCCGTTTCTATCTGTTTTACATTTATTACTTTGATGTTTGTTATTATGACTAACTATATTTTCAGCATTATCTACTTCTGTTTCACTACTTCCCAGGACCTGCTTGTTTTTTGACTCCCATTTTCCCCGACCCCTCTCTACTGGCGAAACCCCCCCTTCTGAGTGACAATTTCACGCTCCAGGGATGCAGACAACGTCTATACCCCCTCACGAGACAAGTGTACTCCGTCGCGACAGTACAGGTAGTCGTTGCCATAAAATCGTTGCCAGTCATCAATGAATGCCCAACCATTGTTTGCACAATGTTTTTCCAGTCGGCAATTAATAGCAATTGCCCTGGACAGCCATTCACGACCAACCCCTCTTCTAGGCAAGACACCACATACTATCGGGATCCCTCCCCTATCTCTAATCTTCCCCAGCGCCTCCCTATACCTCTTGAAAAGTTCCTCACTCCTAACCTTACCTATGTCGTTTCCTCCCACACTAAGACACACTACTGGATTGGTACCCTCCCCTGACAAAACTCTGTCTAATCTCTCGGCTACATGCCCTATCCCAGCCCCAGGAAAACATACCCTAGTCCTACGTTTCCTATCTCTCGCACAAAAAGCCCTATCCATAAACCTCACCTGGCTGTCACCAACTACCACGACCTTACCTGTGGGCAGGGGGTTAAGATATCGTTTTTAATTTTTCGCTTGGGTTTGTTATCTTGCTCAGGTGTAAAGAATCTCACAAAGTGAACTCGTGTACTTCATTATATTGAGCTCACATCTCAGTCAAAGGATTAAGTATATATTCCTGTTTTCCAAAGAGCTGTATGCAATGACAAATAAGAGAAATTAGCATTAATTTCCTCTTACCATATTCCATGCGCAAATGTCTGAAACTGATTACGTTAGTGTTTGTTGCGTAGTAATTAATATTCCTGTTCTTAAGGTGATATTTTTGAGAGACATGTTAATTATTCAACAGACGGCACTGCCAACCCCCATCTTGTGCTGAATCAAAACAAATCAAACTCCGTTGATATCTTGGCCACAGTGCTGGTGACCTGGTGAGTAACAAAATTACCAATGAAGTTCACAACACACAAATTCTCTTCAACTCAGCAGGCAACGAATTTATTGTCAACGAGAATAAGTACCCTCTGGTGTGTTTGAGTACAGTTGTTCCTGGCATTCCCTATTGCCGGAACACACCGCGTTACTCCCATACTTCTTAGTTACAGTTATCATAAAATGATTTCATAAAATAAGTAAATTCAAACTGCATTGAGAAAACACGGAAAAGTTTTAATAAACTCACGGGAAACTTTCTCTAAGCCGAGCAAACTCTACTGTTTGTACAAGAAATATTCAAATTGCCTGGAGGAGCCTCGGAGACACGTCTGTCAACACAACTTGTATCACTTCAACATTCCTGTAACATTTGATATCATCCATCAGGACCAGACACTCGTATAGTAATGTAATTGAATTTTCTAGGAGAAATTATACAAATTATCCGAACTGTTTCTTGTACATCATGCAAAGATATCGTTCAGTTACCTACTTTCTGTGAAATGTTGTTTGCACAGGATTTATAAGTACATTTTGTAATATGTCACCCCAGTGTCAAAAATATCATTAACAAATATTTTTATCCATTGTGTAAAGTAAGACGTACTAAGTGCGAGCAAAGACGTGGAAAATTATCATACCGTCCTAAACACCCCATTCCATCTCCTTTACATTCATAGGAAAGAGAATAAACTAGTGGCCACTGAAGACAGGTCCACCCTTGAACTTCAAATGTTGGTGAATATGACTTTATTCTTTCTCCATAGAGGAAAGTAACCATAAAATAACTGAAATACAATAAGAGGAATTTTAATATTTCTGTGGGTCCATCACCCTATACAATTGAACTGACAAGAATGAAGGAGAAAGAGTTAATATTTTCCCACATACAGCACAGCACCATTAAGTTAAGTTTGTGGTATTGTACGTATTAATGAAGTATTGATACTTTCCCCAGTACTAAATAACATCCTGGTTATTTTATGCACATCAACGCTAACTGATAATGAAAAGTAATTTACTTAAAGAGCTTTCAGACACTATTTGTTCAGCTTCAATAAAAATCTTCTATTCAGAGTATTCAGTGTTTATGTAACCGAAAGACTAAATGATTTTAACTTTGTTTAGTGAGTAGCTACCACGGTGAGGAAAACCTTCAATAATGTGAACTCGGACAGTTTTGTTAGTGAAATCAACATCGAACCTTTGCAGCGTATTTCTGCAATTCATATTTCCTTTTCTTATATGTTATCAAATATCCCCTGGACTTTCCTTTGTATGTTTCAACACTCAGTAGCAAATTTGCGAAACATATTGATAACTATAGAGCAAAATTTAACAATAAAGCTCTTGACGGGTGATAAATTGGTCATCCAAAAACAAACATCAGCTAATGTGTGACGTCATGTATAATCTCGTACATAAAAGTTAACCTTTTAACTGACTGTCGTGGATTACACACACACACACACACATACAGGAATATCACGAGCCCATCTAAATTAATCCTACTAAAATACACTGTTAAAACAGTGGATAGTCTTCCGACTCACCTCGGGAAGAACATACAAGACGTTGATTGCTACTGCTCCACCTCACCTGCTAATCCACCAGAATTGAACTGCGTAATCCAAGTGATATGAGCGAAGCTAATGGACTTTGCTATATTAGACCTCAAAATATCAACTTAGGAGGTGACAAGGCCATTATTAACACATCTACATAGGCTACTACTAGCTTGCAGAAAACAGTACACTTGAGAGAATGGTTACCTGCGCAGAAGAGCTCCTTACTGCCTGCGCCGTTCTTTGCGTATCTGAGTTAGATTCAGGTGGTCATTACTTTGCCAAACCTACATCAGGAACAGCGGGGGAATGGGGCCGAAGAAAGGGCGGAATAAGTGCGTGCACTTGCTTCGCACACTCAACAAAAATAAGCTTTTCATCGAGCTTCAAAGCCCCTATCTTAGTGAGTTGAGCTCGCTAGTACACTTTCCTAAATTCCACAGGAAGGAGGGTGCTAGGCTATAAGGGGAGCAGTGAGCATACAGGACCATTCGAATTTTATTTATTCTAGATTAACCTACATACCCTGGGAGATCCCTATCGACGATCATCGCCCTCTTCTCTCACAACTACTCGGCATGGAGCGCCGCATCAACCCGGTCTCCAAACGTCCATCCAACAAACTTATCGGCTGGTGGGTGGACTCCTCCCCTCGAAGGTGAATGTAGGACCTATTCACAACTGTCCTCTCGACCGATTTATCGGAGCCCCGAAAATCTGTGGTCGTTGCCAATCGTAGAAACACCGCGCCTGCGAGTGCGCGAGGGTGGTCGCCTGTGGTTTCCGGGCATGTCCTCTCGAAAATTCAGAACAAAATCCGAGTTGTTCCACGGTGTGTCAACTGCCATGGTAGTCATAACGTCTGGAATGCCAACTGCCCACAGCGTCCTGGCACTCGCCCAGGGAAAACTTACCTTGTTCCACCCCCCTCGTCTATGACGAAGCCCCTGTCAACCAAACCTCACTCCTAACCACAACCGCCTCTTCAATTTACCAAGGATTTCCCATTGATCTCCGCTCCCCTACCATCCCCCTATCACCCCTACCACCCATCCCTTCTCCCCTCCCTCCCTCTACCTACCGTTCTTGGAACAAGGTCATTGCCGGCCCTGCCACACAGTCACCACCACCTCCTGCCCACTCGAACCCCCGCTGTCTCTCACCAACACCACCACCTCTTGCTCACCTGAACCCTCACCGCCCCTCTCTGTTGCTACCACCACCATCTGCCCAGTCTTCCCTCACCAATCCTCGCCGCCACCTCCAGCTCCTGCACAGGCACACCAAGATGGTTCTAGGAAACAATCACTCTCCGTCTGGATCGCCACTCCAGGCAAATCAACCTTCTCTCTGCCCAACTCAACTCGTTTGTGGAGACAATTGCGACATGGCAGAGGCAACAACAACTCATTCTGGACACCCTGATCCAACAGGGGCGCACTTTGCAAGCCTTGGTGACCCGCCTCCTTCCTTCTCCCGGGATGGAGGATCCATCCCTCGCTCTCCCACTCCTCCCTCTCCAATATCCTCCTCCGGAGCCCGGTCTATCCCCACCGACTCTTCATCTCACACCGGAGGCCGTTTCCTCCTCTTCTTACAATGGAACATCCAGGGAATTAAACCTCGCCGGACAGACCTCGCCCAGTTTGTGCTCTCCCATCAGGTAGATGTCGCTCTACTTCAGGAAACCATCACAGACTATGTTACTCCACTCTCCTCTCTGGCTATACTGTTTACACCCTGCCTTGGTACCGTGGACAGGCTCGTGGCTTCCTCACTCCTGTGCGTAACACCATTCAATCTGTTCGTCTCCCTTCACCTGGCTCACTTGGACCCTCGTCTGAATTACTTTCTGTCTCCCTTACTCTTGGTGACCGGACCATTCGTGTAGTCAATGTTCATTTCAAGAGTGATTCTCTGGACCCCCAGGTTCTTCACGACCTCCATGATGGGGTTCCGACTATTGTTCTTGGCGACTTTAATGCCCGCCATCCCACTCATGTACCCTTATCGGATCACATCTCTCACGGTTTCTTAATGGGGATGATGATCCTACTCGCTTCCCCAATAGTTTCCTTGATGTTGGCTTACTATTGAACGGTCATACCTCCTTTCATTCTACCGTCTGCACCGAGCCTGCTCTGTATAGTCACCATCTTGCCGTTACTACACATCTCAGGCTCTCCTTCTCTGCCCATTCATCAGCTCCCTATCGATCCCCTCGCTTTCGTCTCACACAAGATGCTGTTCCTTCCTTTAACCAATACCTTTCTACCTGGGCGGATTCCTACGTTGTCCCCCATTCCCTTGACTCTTACAGCGCTGATTTTGTTGATGCCGTGCATAACTCTTTCAATCGCGCTGCCCCTCCGCGCCCTCCCCGTCACCCCAGAAGTGCCACCAACTACTGGTATCGTATCCCTGTCATAAGACATCCCCGGCAGGTAACCCGTGATCTCCACTCTGCCATACGGAGGTCTCGCTCTCCAGAGGACTGGGAAGACTTCAAAAACTGGTGCTCCTTTGCAACTCAGGAGTGTCGTCGGATCGTGAGGCAGACTGGCTATCCTTCACGGGGTCTCTATCATTCCAGTCGTCACCCCCCTATGTATGGAATCGGATTAATGCTGTACGTGGTACTCGACGGAGGCCTCCTCCCCACCCTGACCCCGCCTCCCTTGCCTGCTCTTTAATGGAGGACTGGGCACGAGCTTCCTCCCCTGAGGCACTTCCAGATCCGATGCAGGAGGCAGTGCAGGCTCGCATCGATGCGTCTGAGCCTGTTGTTCGTGCTACTCTTACCTCCCCTGCCCTCACTGATCATCACATCACACAGTTCGAGCTTGACAGTGCTCGTCTCTCGAGAAAAGACACCTCTCTTGGGGATGATCAAAAAACCTACTCCGTCCTCAACGCCCGTACTAATATTCCTAACGGCCCATTGCTCGCTCTCTACAATATGTCTTATGAACATGGGGTTCTCCCGTCTAACTGGAAAAATGACACTGTTATCCCCATCCCTAAGCTGAGAGATCCTGGGAAATATCGACCCATTAGTCTTACCTCCTGTGTTTGCAAGATGAAGGGAGAGGATACTCCATCGTTTCCTTCACACCAGAGGTGGCTTCGACAACTTCTTCAATGGTTTCATTAAACATCGCAGCACAGTACACTCCGTTGCTTCCTTTTATTGCAATCAGACTGCCCACGTTTCCGTCTTCCTTGGTATTTAGGGAGCCTTTGATACTGCTCAGCCTGCCCTTATTTTAGCTGAACTTGCGCGGTTAGTGGATAAAGGGAGACTTCTTAGATGGATTGCCTCGTGCCTCACTGGGCGTCAGGCCCGGGTTCGCGTTGAAGGCTCTATATCTCCTGTTCAAAAAATGAACCTCGGCACCCCTCAAGGTGGAGTCCCGAGACCCACCTTGTTTAACACTTTCATGCACCTCATTGCATCTCTCCCGTGGCCGACAGAAGCTGTCCACTCAGGATATGCCAACGATGTCCTCCTCCAAGCCCCTGACTACCTCAGTATGCAGGAAACCCTTGATCTGGTGGCACGGTCGTGTTGTGCCTCCCCCCCCTTCTCTTATCAGGAACACCCTTGAACTGGGTTAATGAGACAAAATACCTTACCTAGGTGTGCATGTAACTCGCACACGTTGTCAGATACTTGAAGTCGGCTATCTTCGAGACATATGCTTTCGGCGTCTCGCTCCCCTCTCTACCATGTGCAGGGGTTCCCTTGGTGCCACCATCCTTGTAGTTCTTACCATGTACAAGTCGTTTGTCCGTTCCTGTGTCAACTACGCAGCCCCTGCCCTCGTCAACATTAGTCGGACTGCTGTCAACCATCTCGAAGTTATCCAGAGGAAAGCTTCTCGTATCATCCTTGGGGCCCCTCAGTGGACACGCTCTACTTCTCTATATACAGAACTTGGTCTTTCCCCCTTACAGGATCGTGTCCAGGAGTTTTACCTGAAAACTACCGTTTCCATTCTACGGGGTCCTTGGGGTAACTATGTCCAAGCCAACTTACTTGACTCCTGCTGCCCGAGGCCAACTTCCGTCTAGAAGATAGTGGTGATGATCATTTATCCGAGCCCTTCAAGAACACGACCTCCTGCCTGATATTATTGTCACCCCTGCTGTTGGTTCATCTTTTTCTCCAGGGCTGGATTTTCAACCTGAAGTGATTGCCCTTGATGGACCGCCCCCGAAATCCCACGTGAACCCTGCTATTCTCTGCAAATACCATCTCTCCAGGATCGCCCGCTGGTCCCCAAGTAGGGTCGTTCTCTACACTGATGGTCTGTTGACCCTGCTACAGGTAGGGCCAGGGATGGTGTTTACATCTTCCGTCCTGATGCACCTGAGCCTATCAAACTTTCTCTCAGAGTTTCTGTCGGGGCATCCTCCACTCAGGCTGAAGTGATAGCCTTCCTTGCTGCCCTTCTCGCTGAGGAAGAAGCAGATGGTTTCTGCCCCTTGCTTGTCTGCTGCGATTCCAGGTCTGCTCTCGAGGGGATAGCAATTGGATCAGAGGAAAATAAGGACCTTATCCTCCGAATACGAGGGTTAACATCCACACTTCAGGATGCAGGCCGTCCTGTGACATTCCTATGGACACCCAGTCATGTCGGTATCTTGGGGACTGAGGCAACAGATGGCCTTGTCAAGACTGGCTGTAACAAGGCCACACCTAACTACGTTGTTCCTCGAACACTTTTATATCTTAGGACCCAAATTCGCCGCAAGCAGAGAGAAGCTCGGGAAGCAGCCATCCCCGTGAACTACCTGCCCACCTGGTACGATATCCTCCGTAAACTTCCTGACCTCTCGTATGTCTATGGGAAAGGGTAGCGGAAAAGAGACGTAATTACTGCCTGCATCATCATTGGGTATGACTTTGCTTGGGAAATTGGTATCCCCGCATCAACTGAGCAACGCTCTTGTGTATTATGCAGAAGACCCGACAGCCGCACCCTTGTCCACTACCTCCTAAGATGTCCACAAGCACACAACGCTTCCGTGACGCCTGCTGGACCACCACTCCACTACCCCCTGACGGAAACACGATGATCCTCCCCATAATGGCCAGATTTTATGTAAATAATATTGATGATGTGTTGAAGGAATATCCTTCCTTCCTCAGGCCTTAGTAAGCCCCTGTATAATATTTATGTACACTTGTGACACTTGCCAGATGCTGCTGGTGTTATTGTACAGGGGTACCAAGTGACAGCACTGGGATCCCGGTTCCTCTACCAAGGAATAAATATTGAAATTCAAATTGAATTGAACGAAATAAAAAGCCTTAGGTTATGTTTATTTAGGTTTTTTATTTGTTTCATATATATATATATATATATATATATATATATATATATATATATATATATATATATATATATATATAAATATATATATATATATGTATATATATATATATATATATATATATATATATATATATAAATATATATATATATATGTATATATATATATATATATATATATATATATAAATATATATAAATTTATATATATATATATATATATAAATATATATATGTATATATATATATATATATAAATATATATAAATTTTTATATATATATATATATATATATATATATATATATAAATATATATATATATATATATATATATATATATATAATATATATATATATATATATATATATATATATATATATATATATATATATATATATATATATATATATATATATATTGTTACGAACCACGCCATCTATTGTCATGATCTTCCTACCCAGCACCACGAGCAACGCCATCTAGGGACGAAACCCGAGTATGACTAGTCTTAGTCACCACTCCGGGTTTCCCTTCTCTATATCCTGGTTGTTGTGTCACCTCCTCCAAGTCTTCCTCATCAGCTCCGGATCGAGGAGAGTTCAGTTCACTCTGGGAAGTAACCACACTAGGATCACCTATCCTCGAAACCTACAGCACAGTGACTACCTACCATCTTCTTCAATACTCAGCCTTACTCGTGAGACACCTCAGCACGGCACTTGTGTATTTGTAATCCTATATTGCCTCCCACCTCCACTTGCTTCAGATTGTTGTATGTTGTATAAAAATGTATATACTGTTAAGCCAATGTTGCTTATGTTTAAGTTAAGTATGGTTAAGGGTAATTTATAGGAAGCTGGATATTTTGTTAAGGAATTTATTGGACTTCATTATACACAACAAAAACTTGCATCCTTTGTCTACCCTTTTATGTCCGATTGTCTTTGTTTGTTTAAGTTTTTTTATTGTTGTTGCTTGTTGGGATCTGGGTAGACTTTTAACTATATTCTTAATCCCCAACTCGTAACAAATGGCGACCGTGACAGGACCCGACCTTAAGTGCCATATTTCTTTCCCCATTGTTACTCCTTGTTAATTATTCCTCCCAGTCACTTTTCTTCACAATTGCTTTACGGTGGTTTAAAGTTCCCTTCATATGTGTGTGCATATATTGGTATTATTGTACAGTAAGAGTGACAGACGTAGGATATTAGGTTCCGAGTGTCATAAGGCTTACCTGTTATTACACGTTGGCAGTCGTGTAGTAAGTCTTATCGAGTGTAGGGAAGAATCCGGATCTGTTAAATGCTGTACCCTCGCTCCAGAGTAGGCTGTTCCATAGTCACTAGTTTAGGGTGAAGTGATATCTTGGGATGCCCATCTTTATCAGGACCCCATAATTATATAGCCTCAATTATTGTTCTTCTCATTATCTCATTTGGGGTCAATAATAAAGTAACTCAAGGGTTGTTTATCCGGATCTTTATATTAATGCCGTAATACGCCCTTCCTTTTTCAAGTATCTTTCCAAGTCTCTTATCCTTATCTAAGGATCTTATCAGAAGAACAATATTCAAAAGTGTATTTTCCCTAGGTATAACTTGGGTAGTTTCCGGGACTTTCTGGTTATCCACTGCCGTGATATTTTCTAGGGTAATCCACATATCTTCTCTTTTTGGCCATTAGTTAATTTATCTAGTTTTTCTTAACAATGGCCACCTCAGGTTTTGATCTCCAGGATTTTATTGAAAATCCTTCCGTAGCTAAATTACGTGTTAATATCCTGAAGAAAGAATGGAAAAGTATAGCCACCTATTACAATATCCCATATTGACAGCAACTGACTAAGGAAATGTTAAAAACTCAGGTAATTGAAATGTTGATTCAACAAGAAGTTTTAGAAGAATCCGCTGTTGACCAATTAACGCCCATGTCCAAGATACTTCAACCACTATCCACCACCCCTCCTCACTCAGAAATTGCCTCAGGTCTGGCTAGCCCTCAAGAAAAAACACAAAGAGTAGACGCCTTAGAACTAGAACGAGCTAGGTTCGAGTTCCAAATCAAAATGAATGAACTCGAGTTGGAACAGGCCAAATTGGAGCAGGAGGAAAAGTTGGAACAAGCCAAGTTGGAACAGGCCAAGTTGGAGCATGAGGAAAAGTTGGAACAGGCCAAGCTGGAGCAGGAGGTTAGACTGAAAGAACTACAGGTGAAAGAGACAGAAGTCACCTTAACATCTGAGTTTAAATCAAAAGAAGTGGCCTTAAAAAAGAGACTAGCTGCTTTTAACCCTGCTAATGCTTCTTCCCTTGTTCCCGAGTTTGATGAATCCGATATGGACGGGTCATTTAGGACTTTTGAGAAAATAGCCGGGAAGAATGAGTGGCCTAAGGGCCAGTGGGTGTCGGTGTTAGTCCCTAAATTATGTGGTTAGGCTCGTAGAGTTTATAACTGTTTAGACCAGACTGATGACTATGATAACGTAAAAAAGAATATCCTCACCTCTTATGCTATCACGCCAGATAGAAACCGGCAGAAGTTTCGTAAACTAACCATAGCTTTTTTCACACCTTTGTTGAGTTTGCTCAAGAAAAGCTTAGGTTTTTCAAGAAGTGGTTATAGGCTACAGAGACCTCCACATTTCAGGATTTGTTAAACTTGGTAGTCCTGGAGGAGTGGAAGAGCAAGATACCATTTCACATCTTGAAGCATGTGGAGGAGAGTGGAGAGGTTAATTTAGGGTGTGCGGTTGAGCTGGCTGATGCGTACGCCTTGCTGGTGGAGTCACTGGGCAGTAGGGAACGTGGTACTTTCCGGTATGTTAGGTCCTCCTCTGATGATAACCTTGGGGACGTGAGTGGTAGGTCGAAAGGTCCCACATCTACCCCCCCTGATGCAACCAAGTTTTATTGTTCTTACTGTAAAAAACCAGGCCATACGTAAATTATTACCTATGGCCAATCAGAAGTTTAAAACATGCATAGAAGTTATCGATATTAAATATTTATCCGTATTCTTCAACTAGAATTGTTCGGAGCTTTGTTTTTACACTGTATTGTATAACACAGATGTAGAACTGCGTCTGACTGATGGATGTACATATATAACACAGATGTAGGACTGCGGTGACTGATGGATGTACATATATAACACAGATGTACAGCTGACTGATGGATGTACACTCTCCCAAAAAAGTATCGTCCCTTTTCTCACCAATACAAAGTGTCACAATGGACTAATATATCAGATCACTAATTGTGATTCCTGTATTATGTTGGTAGGCCTGCCTTCCTAGTATCTGTGAGGTTGCCAGTTATTATTTCTGGCATTTTTTGTAATTATGGTGAATCACTATGCTCCATCTTTAGTAGAATAATATAATGATATTAATGTAGCTTACACAGACAGATATCGCCTCGTAATGTTTATTAGATAATGTTCCGTTGCCAGCACGAATCATGTGATGATACGTTATGTTCATAATTGTTACCTCATCAATTGAGGTAGAAGTAATATCGAAATGTAGTAAATCATAATATCATTGTAATTGGATATGACATCATAATACGTCTGTAGTTACTATATTTGCAGATTAATGTAATATTGGATCATAATGTTTCATATTTCGTTCTAATTCCATCGTAACCTCGGTTCACGATAACTTAGCACCATATTCTTATTTGGAAACCCATTCCCTGTGGCTGAAAAGAGTATCAGCGGGGTTACTCATGACGTTATTGGTTTTGCATATACTGTAGTATCACAATCCATCCTATATCATATCATTATGTATAGAATTGGTGGTATACTCTAGATATCATGATGATTATCAGGTGCAAGAAGAAAGAATGAAAGGCGCAACTCACAGTCAGAAATACCAACCGAACTGAGACTGTTGTGCACTTGTTAATTTCCAAATATATCAGACCCGGGGAGGGCCAATACTTTTTTGGGAGAGTGTACATGTATAAAAAAGATGTACGGCTGACTGGTGGGTGTAAATGCATAACATAGATGTGCGGCTGACTGGTGTGTGTACAAGAACCGTTACATCCATCTCTGAGATCATCAAGTCTTGTTACTGTGTGATGCAGGAGGTCGTAACCCAGCCCAGAGCTTCCCGCCCTGATGCCACCTGTGACATCAAACACCGTCAAGCACCATCATGCAGTATCAGAGAGCATCAAGTAGCGTCAATCGGCATCAAACACGATCAGGTTTCAAGTGCAATAATGCATTATCGTCAGAAACAAGCCGAATCACAGAACTTTAAGAATCGTCAAACACCAACCAGCGTCACACATGAACAAGTAGCATTATGCCGAATCAGTCATGATAAAATAGCATTGGATTCCTGGCCTGTCCTAACACCATATTTATGTTGTTTAAGTCAAGTTACAAGATCTTTACCTGTCTGGCCTAAGTAAAACATATTACATTCCTTGCAAGGAATTTTATATATGCAACCAATTGTGTTGATGGGGGAGTTCTTGATTAACATTTGCTCTGTTTGTTCATTTCAGGGATAACAAGCATTGCATTGACTGGGATAATGCCTCCTCAATATTACCTTGTAATTTTATTTGACAGTAGCAACATCATAGAATCTAGTCTCATTAAACATACCGAAGCATTCAACATGAATTTGAGTAATGGCATGTACAAACTAGACAATTTTGTAATTAAGAAGATTTGTAACCAGGTGAGAAGGTTGGGTCATTATGGTGTGTCATAGGAGGGAAGATCAGCTAAAACTAATGGCCCATCACGTTTTTGGTAGATTTTAGTGTATATAAACAGAAAATAATTTCAGTTTCAATATTTTGCAACCTTTTGCTAGGTAAATTTTAGCGTGAAATTTATCGAAAATCTAACGTACAGCTGCATTAGTGCATTACAATTAAATAGTGAACATTGCTTTCTGACTTCATTCTTTAACAACCCAACCAACAATATTTTTTTCTGTTTCAGATTCTCATGCATTTATAAGTTGATAATATTTGCGATGGCTGCTTGTGTCAGGACGAGGAACCAAAAATCCAGCCATCTCAGTCACTATCTTGGGTCTGGGAGAGAGCCCCTGAAGTCGGAGTTGCCTACATTGAGAGATGCTTTGAGATACGGTGTTTTAATCAGGCAAATCAATGAAAAGAACCAAAGAACTTACACAAACAAAGACATTGCCAGTGATATGACCAAAGCTGTCTTGGCACAGTACACTCTGGCTAATGCTCAGTTCAAGCCTCCAGTCATAACAAGTCAGAAGAAGATTAGTGAGAGACTGTTAGCCAGTTGGGAAAAGGCAAGAGATATCTCTCTTGGGAGAGGAAAACTTGCAGTTAAGGACAGCTTTGCCAAGCAACTAGACCAGTTATTTGACATAATTACTTGCAAGTGCCCAATTGTTCTCTGTCCTGAGTTTGGATGCGATCGTGACTGTAAATCCGAGGCCCACATCTCCTGTATTTGCAAGCGTGAATTGAAGATTCCTGTGATCGAACTGGCATTTGTCAAAGCACAGAGAGAGAAGACTGACAGTATAGGGGCTCTCATGATTTCTAGCCAAGATATTCCGGAGTCCAAGAGACAGGAGGCTGCCACAGAGAGACAGAAGAGGAGAAGAGTTGCCGAGGAAAAGAGACTTGAGAAGGCCCAGGGTGAGGTAAAAATGGCCGATGATTCAGAGTTTAATGACTTCCCCATGGCTGATCCGAGTGCTGACCAGGAGAATGGTGACTTTGTCCCTAACCCAGAAAATAATGATCCCAAACCTTCCAGGCATAACATTCGAAATAGGAAAGATATCCCGAGCATAGCTCTGGCCAGCATGCGACACCACACTGGTCTCAGAGAAACTGCAGAGATAGCAACAGCTGCCTGGATTGACGGTGGTTTGATAACACCTGATGATGTTCACCTGGTGATAGATCATAACAAAGTAAGGAGAGCTCAGGAGAAACTTGTCAGTAACCTAGAAGAGGAGTTTGATAAGGGGATAAGAGAAAATGGAATCAATTGTTTGTTCTTTGATGGGAGAAGGGATGACACTAAAGTGTTCATGAAAGTTGGAGATTCTGACAAGTTGTTCCCTGCCATGGTGAAGGAGGAACACTACTCCTGCTGCAGTGAACCAGGAGGGAAGTATTTGTGGCATTTCACTCCAGAGAAAGATGACATCAGGAAACCAGCTGAGATAGTGGCAGATAACATTGTGAACTGGCTCAGAGAGAGGAACGTAGACCAGACCCTGCAGGCCATTGGAGGGGACAGCACCAACACGAACACAGGGTGGCAAGGGGGGGTCATACAGTGGATAGAGCGGAAGATTGGGAGGAAGCTGGTCTGGATTATTTGTGACCTCCACACCAACGAGTTGCCACTCAGACATCTGATCCAGGAGCTGGATGGCAAGACTCTTTCAAACAACCCATGGTCTGGACCTCTTGGCAAGATGCTGGACTCTGCCACTGAGTTAGAAATAAATCCGAGCTTTGAAAAAATCACAGTTGGCCCTCCACTCGTTGAGCTTGCACATACTGTCATTGACGACCTGAGTACTGACCAGAACTATGGTTACATGATTTGCAGTGCCATCAAAACTGGGGTCATGCCTGATAGACTTGCTTACCTGCAGATAGGTCCAGTCTCACATTCTAGGTGGCACACAACGGCTCTCAGGTTCTGCAGAATTTGGGTCGCTCATCATAAACTGAAAGGGAACCAGCTTCACAACCTGAGGCGTGTTCTCTTCCAGCTTGAGCTCCTGAGGAGTCAGCCAAGGAAGGTTGTTCAGATTGTGGAGCAGACTGTGAGGAGATCTTCCTGGTATGCTCATCCCGAGGCAGTTCTGCAGACAATGCTCTGCAGTAAGGATGAGGAGGAGAGAAGCGTGGCAGTCAAAAAGATCTTGGATATGAGACTTATGAGAGGATCTGGGCATGACGAATCAGTTGGTGACGATTCCTTGAGGGTCAGGAAGACTCCTGAAGTCAATGTAGGTGCCAAGACCCTCACTGATCTCATAGATCTGGATAACATCCAGGCTGGCAGTGAGCCCCCTCTTACCTGCAGCCTCACCAATGTTCAAGTCAGAGCTTTCCTGGACAACCCCATGCATGTCTCTGCCTGGCCCTCGCACACCCAGAGTATAGAGCGTTGTGTACAGCAAGTGAGCGAGGCCAGCAGTCACGTGTACAGCCAGGAGAGGAGGGAAGGCTACATCTGAGCTCAGGTGGTCAGCAGGGAGGTGATGAGTAGAAACAGAAGGAAGAAAGACATGTTCTCTATGGTGTGCAGTAACACCGGGTCGTAGTAGTAAAACCGGTTTTTGTATTTGATGATTTTGTTTTCTAAAGGAATATTAAATTTAATAAATGTCTCAAGATCATTCGTTTCACTATTCTGGATCATTTTCATCCTAATAAATTCACCTGATACATTTACTTTACTTTAAATAAGCTATTTAGTGGTGTTGGTAAAAGGGTGGGAATACTGAACTTTCATAAGATTTCAAGTTAAAATTTACCTTGCAAAAAATGAAAACTTTTCAAATCTGAAGATATCACATGGGCCGATTTTTCAAACTCAAAAAAAAAAAAATTCGCCTCCGTATGATACACCCTATTGGGTCATCCTTACCGTCTGACCTGAATTACCGACCGTTGCAGTGCTATTTAAAGATTAGTAGGGTTATTGCCTAATACCTGACCATTGTGGACCTGATCTCACCCTCCTCTGTATATATACATAAGAACATAAGAACACAAGAAAATAAGGAGTCTGCAATAGGCAGGTTGGCCTGTGCATGGCAGCTCCTGTCGAGAGTTACTACCACTCTCTATCATCCATGAATCTATCTAGCCTCCTTTTGAAACTTTCCAGAGTTCCCTCACTTACTACAAAGTTGCTAAGCATGTTCCACTCGTCCACCACCCTATTTGTGAACCAGTTTCTTCCTATCTCCCTCCTAAACCTAAACTTATCCAACTTGAATCCGTTGCTCCGAGTCCTATTCTGCTCGGATATTATAAGAACTTTATCTATATCCCCTTTATTGATTCCTTTTACCCACTTAAATACTTCTATCATATCTCCCCGCACTCTTCGTCTTTCTAAGGAATGCAAGTTAAGTTTCTTTAGCCTATCCTGATATGGAAGGTTTCTAAGTCCCGGAATCATTTTTGTCATTCTTCGCTGCACCGACTCTAGTGAATTTATATCCATTCTATAATAGGGGCACCAGAACTGAACCGCATAATCGAGGTGTGGCCTGACTAGCACAAGATATAGTTGCAATAAGACCTCTGCACTCTTGTTACTTACACCTTGCTTTGTACTTCTCCTTAGTCTGTACTCACCCCTGAAGATGTGAATTACACGAAAGCGCTTGGGAACTTCGTGTTTTCTTCTTTCCTTGTGGTTATCAGCATATACCTAGATCACGCGCACCTACAGTTATATGGTTATCAGCATATATATATATATATATATATATATATATATTTACATATATATATAAATATATATATATATATATATATATATATATATATATATATATATATATTTACATATATATATAAATATATATATATATATATATATATATATATATATATTTATTTACATATATATATAAATATATATATATATATATATATATATATATATATATATATATATATTATTTACATATATATATAAATATATATATATATATATATATATATATATATATATATATATATATATATATATATATACATATATATATATATATATATTTATTTACATATATATATAATATATATATATATATATATATATATATATATATATATATATATATATATATATATATACATATATATATATATATATATATATATATATATATATAAATAAATATATATTTATATATATAAATATATATACATATATATATATATAAATATATATATATATAAATATATATATATATATATATATATATAAATATATATATATATATATATATATATATATATATATATATATATATATATAAATATATATATATATATATAAATATATATATATATATATATATATATATATATATATATATATATATATATATATATATATATATATATATATATATATATGCAAGTAAATCACTGTAGGTGCGCGTGATCTAGGTATATGCTGATAACCACCAGGAAAGAAGAAAACACGAAGTTCCCAAGCGCTTTCGTGTAATTCACATCTTCAGGGGTGAGTACAGACTAGATAGAGTAATGCAGAACAAGATGAATATATACAGAGGAGGGTGAGACCAGGTCCACAATGGTCAGGTAATGACCCTACTAATCTTTAAATGGCACACAACGGTTGGTGGTTGGGTCAGATGGGACAGTGACCCGCCCTCTCACCTGATCACAAATCTTCTTAATTACAAAGTTGTCCAGCTTGTACAAGCCGTTACTCAAATTCATGTTGAATGCTTCGGTATGTTTAATAAGACTAGATTCTATGATGTTCCTACTATCAATTGAATTACATGGTAATATTGAGGAGGCATTATCCCAGTCAATGCAATGCTTGTTATCCCTCAAATGAACAAACAGAGCATTGGATTCCTGGACTGTCCTGACACTGTATTTGTGTTGTTTAATTCTAGTTACAAGATCTTTACCTGTCTGGCCTAAGTAAAACATATTACATTCCTTGCAAGGAACTTTATAAATGCAACCAATTGTGTTGTTGGGGGAGTTCTTGATTAACATTTGTTTAACAGTGCATGAGTTTTTAAATGCCACATTGACGTTCCAAGATTTTAGCTGTGCCGGAATGTGTGAGAAATTTTTGTGAAATGGTAATATTAAGATATTCTTATGGTCATGGGTGGGCTTGGGATCAGTTCTATAAAAAGTTTTCTTAGTAATGTTTAAGCATTTGTCTATGAAAGATCTAGGGTATTTAAGGTTTGAGCCAATATTATATATATATTTGTATTCCTCATCGATGAATTCCGGACTGCAAATTCTCAAGGCACGTAAAAACATTGTTGTAAATACTGACTGTTTGACTTTATTATGGTGGGCAGAATAATAATGAATGTATGAACACACATTGGTTGGTTTTCTATAAATACTGAACTTGAAAGTGTTACCCATTCTGTGTATCAGACAGTCTAGGAATGGCAATTTACAGTCTTGCTCTAATTCCACAGTGAATTTTACCACCCTCAGCAGTCTGGTTTAGATATGTTGATGATGTATTATGTCTCTGGCCATGTAATGAGGACCTAAAAGTTTTCCTACCACAACTTAACAACTTAGCCCCCTCGATCAAATTCACTGTGGAATTAGAGCAAGACTGTAAATTGCCATTCCTAGACTGTCTGATACACAGAATGGGTAACACTTTCAAGTTCAGTATTTATAGAAAACCAACCAATGTGTGTTCATACATTCATTATTATTCTGCCCACCATAATAAAGTCAAACAGTCAGTATTTACAACAATGTTTTTACGTGCCTTGAGAATTTGCAGTCCGGAATTCATCGATGAGGAATACAAATATATATATAATATTGGCTCAAACCTTAAATACCCTAGATCTTTCATAGACAAATGCTTAAACATTACTAAGAAAACTTTTTATAGAACTGATCCCAAGCCCACCCATGACCATAAGAATATCTTAATATTACCATTTCACAAAAATTTCTCACACATTCCGGCACAGCTAAAATCTTGGAACGTCAATGTGGCATTTAAAAACTCATGCACTGTTAAACAAATGTTAATCAAGAACTCCCCCAACAACACAATTGGTTGCATTTATAAAGTTCCTTGCAAGGAATGTAATATGTTTTACTTAGGCCAGACAGGTAAAGATCTTGTAACTAGAATTAAACAACACAAATACAGTGTCAGGACAGGCCAGGAATCCAATGCTCTGTTTGTTCATTTGAGGGATAACAAGCATTGCATTGACTGGGATAATGCCTCCTCAATATTACCATGTAATTCAATTGATAGTAGGAACATCATAGAATCTAGTCTTATTAAACATACCGAAGCATTCAACATGAATTTGAGTAACGGCTTGTACAAGCTGGACAACTTTGTAATTAAGAAGATTTGTGATCAGGTGAGAGGGCGGGTCACTGTCCCATCTGACCCAACCACCAACCGTTGTGTGCCATTTAAAGATTAGTAGGGTCATTACCTGACCATTGTGGACCTGGTCTCACCCTCCTCTGTATATATTCATCTTGTTCTGCATTACTCTATCTAGTCTGTACTCACCCCTGAAGATGTGAATTACACGAAAGCGCTTGGGAACTTCGTGTTTTCTTCTTTCCTGGTGGTTATCAGCATATATATATATATATATATATATATATATATATATATATATATATATATATATATATGTGTGTGTGTGTGTGTGGGGTGTGTGTGTGTATCTTTTACGAACTTTGAAAAAATTGCGACTGACTCACTTGTCATTTGCACGAGTTTTTAATTAAACTCTGGTTGTTTATGATTTATTAAACAAGCAAACAAGCTTTTCATAATATATGTTCCTTATTCCAGATCAATTTGAGAAACTTCTATTTATTTAACAAATTAAGTAATCTCTTTGATGACTGTAATGATATGAATAAACCAGCTTATATCTCTTACCTCCTGTGGGCTCAAGGTCATAGTCAAATATTGACCAGACAGGCCCCAAAAGTTAGATCCAGTAAACAGCCACAGCACCGCCCTGCCAGCGTCAACATTACCAACTTCCTTTATTAGTCTGTCTCGTGTTGGTCACGACTTAACCTGGCCAACTAACCATTCAACCCATTTTCTCTCTCTTGATCAACACAACAGCTAACCATATCTTAATAGCAATTTTGGCCCCAATTAACCTGTTTACTTGTCGGTGTGTGCGAAAATAAAACATATTCGTGTGCTTCACTTACGTATATTGCAAATGTGATTCAAGTCCATTGCACACATCTGCATGTGAAATAAGTTAAAATATATATAAGGTGAATAAAAAAGGTTATTGTCAAACGCAACATTACGTATATAATCTATTACTGAAAGAAAAAATAAATGTGCTTATTTGTTGTCGACATGAATTATGCGACAGTTCAATATTAAAACAGTAAAACACAATAGCCAATAAAACTCCGCTATGTCCATTCCTGTTTGAACATTACCATGGTAATTCTATATTAAAAACAAATATTCAGAAAAAATCCTTTTGATATTTATGACTGAATATTTGTTTCTTTCTGTCTACCTGTCTGTTTATCTTCCTCTCCTTACTCGGACTCTTTATCCCTCCTCTCTCTATCTTTCTCACAGTACAAGAACGGAAACAGCCTACACATGTGTTTCCGCATCATCAATACTTAACGGTGCCGACTGAGACGACACGCGGGTGCGAGTCTACTAGGTATACTGTATATGTAAGTGTATGTGGTGGTGGTGTTTTCACTGGTGGTAGAAGGTTTACACAGTGATGTTGGTGGTCTACTTAGAGGTGATAGGTGAATACATTGTGGTGCTGGTGAATGCATGCACAGTGGTGATAAGAGGAATATATACCTGTACAGTGATGGTAATGGGAATATATACAGTGGTAGTAGTGGGAATTTATGCAGTGGTGTTAGTAGGAATATATACAATAATGGTAATGGGAATATATATGGTGGTGGTATTGGGAATATATACAGTGCTGGTAATGGGAATATATACAGTGCTGGTAATGGGAATGTATACAGTGCTGGTAGTGGGAATTTATGCAGTAGTGGTAAAAGGAATATATAGTGGTGGAAATGGGAATATATAGAGTAGTGGTAGTGGACATAAACTACTATCAGCCAACATCACCCCAATACACAGGAAGGGTAGGAAAAGTGCAGCACAAAACGACAGGTCGATGAGCCTAACATCCCATATATGCAAGCTTCATTAGAAAATTCTGAGGAGCACCATCATCTAATACCTGACTGAGCAGTGTCATCAACGCCTCACATCACGTCTTCGTGAAAAGGAATTCCTATCTAACAAATTCCTCACGTTCCTTGAAACGGTAACAGAATACGCGGACCAAGGCTAACCAATGGATGCGTTGTACAGTCAGCCAAAGATGCAGCTACCCCAACCAAGGTCTCGTACTTGCCGTTTTACGTGGCAATACTTGGTAAAGGAAGGCTGCATGCAATGGTGATTTTGATTGGTGGATCTATTATCAGATGTATCACTGTCAGGATAAATATTAAACAAACCAAAGGTCGCAGTTTTATAATAGTAAACAATTCATTATTATTTTAGATCAGGAGAAGTTTCCAAATTTCAACCTCCCCTTATAGGCACACCTTCGCTGCCATTTTATTACCTTAATAATAGATATACTAATACAAAAGTAGCTACCCAAGCTGAGTTAGTTATGCAACATTCAGTGATTGTTGCTTTATAGTCAACATACGCGACTCTGGTTGGCTTTGGGACCGATGATCTCGTTCCCCTGAGGCAAAGCAATGCAGACCTAAATAAAGAGAAGGACAGACTATATCTCGACCAGGCTACAACATAGCTTCTGGGCTGTTACTTCTGTTTCGATAACACCTCGGCCAGTCTTGCTTAAAAGCGTCTTGCTCTTGGTCCCATCCCACTAAAAGTTGTGAACTCCTCTTGTGTACAGCCGTGAGAGACAGATTAGGGTGACCTGCGGCCATGGGGTCGAATATCTTGATATCATAGAAGGCTCACTGTCCCCTCCTCCAAAATCCTCAAGCACTGACGTCCACAAGGGCTTTGTTTGATGTGTTGGAAGTCATATGATGGAAATTCGCACTGTACAATGGAAGAAGAGTATGTTCACTGTGAGATCCCTTACTTCGTCATCCCTCATGCATACGAATCCTCCCTTCTTGCACACCATGGTGTGCTCAATGTCGTAGAATGAGCAACACACGCATTGAGTGGGCATACCTTCCACCTTCCTTAGAGCAATGGCATCTGCAAATTCTTGTTTGTTAAGGCTGAAGCCCTTTGCTCTTATTGGTAACGTTGTTAGCCAGTTCGAGGCGCCCACCTCCTGCACTAGGGCTACTTTCTTTTCTCATGTTCGCTGACAATTGCTGCACCAATTGTTGATGTTTATCACTTAGGGTGTGCTGCCATTCCGTCGTAATGGAATATCTAATCTTGTTTAATTCGTTGGTGTCCAACTAACTTGCTGCATTCAAAGCTACTGTGATCAGTGAGCGCTGCCGTATTTCCCATTCCTCCCAGTCTCGGTGTTAGTGCAAGGAATGACCTTTCTGCTTGGGTTAAATGAAGGTTTTTTTTCACAAATGTTGGAATAAATGTGACCCTGATGGCTTCTTCCAAAAGATGACGATTTCGGGGATAGTGAGCATTAGGTATTTCCAACAATGCTTGACTCATAGGTGAGTGACGCAAACGCCGCATGTGGCTCAGTTATAACGATAACAGACAGAGCTTGTAGTTGATCTTCCTTCCCGCGAGTTTTTTTTATATTTTACTGTAAACATATCACCTTATATCTCTTGCTCACTGAGGTCCTTAACAACTAAAGATCAAAGGAAATATATTAATGTACTGCTCGTTTCCTCCCATGACCAATCCTCTTCAGGACCATCAGAAATTCCGTCCAGTTGAGATTAAGAAGAAAAGAAGAGAGAGAACACAAGATGACCGCCTTCAGACAAACTGAGAATGACCAACGATTATAATTGGAATCTGATCAGCTTCGGGACAGGAACTGACAGACATAACAACAACGAAACAACTAAACTAACTTTTAACCAATTAAGCTATGGTTCACTTGATTTGCATGCGATTCTGATCACAGTTTATCCACACATACACACACTCACACACACACATATTTCCGGTTACGGTCAGTATCCTCCAATAGCGGTAGCCGGGTATAGCTATATTCATTTAACTTTCACTTACCATTAACCGTTACTTCAGATATGAAAATAACTTCGTGTAGGTGTTAGTTGTTTCTTTTGGCTGTAGTGTCTATGAACGATTCATTGGAGTAATTATCTATATCTAACAAAATGTATATGCTGAGAGTTTGCGTTTCTATTATGTGTATTTAGATCATCAGCTCGTGTCTTACTACACAGCAGAGTCATACCAATACGTTGTGTTACCCTTTAAAACACAGCCCAAACCTCCACGCTAACACCTCTCTCTCCCCCACACAGTACCTCACTCTCTTTTCCTCCACCACTCAGTCCATCACTTTCTTTTCCTCCAACACACAGTCCCTCTCTTTCCTCCACTACACAGTGAGTTAAGAGAGGAAGGTGTTTGTACCGTGCAGTATCCAGAATGATGTTGACAAAGACGCAAATTTCCCATGTTGTAGGTAATTTTGTCCATTATTAATCCCGACACAAACAGTGATGTGAAGGGAACATGATCCAATGGAAATCCACCTTCTATTCACATAAGGCTTCTATTCATGGACATTTGAAATTTCCTTATGATAGACTCTTTTCATAAGTGACATAGTAGTTTTCAACAAGATTATTTATGCATTTGTAAGCATTACTAATTATTTTTTTCTGTAGATTCTCACTGGATGAATGTTATATACAGAATGACCAAGAACCAGGGATAAACTTAAGGAAAAGAAAAGAAAATATGCATTCACAAATTATGATAGCTGATAAAAATTGACCGAAGTAAATGAAGGCTTTTTATCTCTTCAATAAACCAAGTAAAGTCTGACCTGTTGAAGGGGAATAACATCAAGAACCAGCAGATATTATCGTCAATAGAATTTAACTCAGCTCTCAAAAATATGTAATTATTAACTGAAAATGTGACTGAAAACAATTATTGGTTAAAGTTGAAGCCACAGTCTGGTATGTTACTCTCTTATGCTGTCAAGACTAAAATTCATCTGAATACATTCCCAGAGGTAATTAGGCCCAAATATAAAAAAACATCTGAAAGGGAGAACACAAAATCGAAATCAGTTCAGCAAAATATGAACTAATCTGGTTACACAGTGAATGAATCCCGTTTAAAAATTTAAAGTCCGAATTATTCGTGAACCATTGACGGATTTCACATTAAATGAATGTGTTGAAAGAGTTATGGAAATCACCATAATATTACAGAAGGGATTACATAAAAAAGGAAAATTGGCCATTAGTGAGGCTATGATCAGCTGAAAGGCGTTAAGACTGTACATCGATGTTACGAGTTGGGGATTTAGAATATAGTTATACGTCTACCCAGATCCCAACAGGTAACAACAAAAAAACAAAAAAGACAATCGGACATAAAACGGTAGACAAAGGATGCGAGTTTTTGTTGTGTATAATAAAGTACCATAAATTCCTTAACAAAATATTCAGCTTATACACTACCCTTAACCAAACTTAACCTAAACACGAACAGTATATACATAGTAATAAAACAATAGTGAAGCAATGTGGAGGGGGGAGAGGCAATACAAGATTACAAATACTTAAGTGAGGAGCTGAGATGGCTGACGAGCAAGGCTGAGTATGGTAGAAGACGGTAAATAGTCACTGTGCCGTAGGTTTCCAGGATAGGTGATCCTGTGGTCGCTTCCCAGAGTGAAGTGTTCTCTCCTCGAATTGGAGCTGACAAAGTAGACTGAGGCGGAAGTGACGCAACAACCAGGATATGGAGAAGGGAAACCCGGGAGTGGTAACTAAGACGAGCCATACTCGTGTTTCGTCCCTAGATGGCGTTGATCGTGGTGCTGGGTAGGTAGATGAAGACAATCGGTGGAGGGGTTCGTAACACACCCCCCCTCCAAAGACCTTCGTAGCGCGGGCGCGAAGGAGGTGATCACCTGGTGCGTCTGGAGAGTAGCTGCTACATTTCCACTGGAGCTCGGGATAAGGAGTCTGCAATCAGGTTTTCCACCCCCTTTATGTGCCGGACTTGTAGATTATAGGGCTGGGTGAGGAGAGCCCAGCGGAGGATTCGCTGGTTGGAGGTCTTGTTGGTTTGGATGAACGTGAGTGGGTTATGGTCGGTGAAGACCAGGGTTGTTTGTGGGCAAGACTGGAGGTAACATTCAAACTTCTTTATTGCCAACACCAGAGCCAGGGCCTCCTTCTCTATGGGCGAGTAGTTGGTCTGATGTTTTTTCAACTTGGCAGAGTAATATGCCACAGGGTGAAGGACATCAGTGGTTGGGTCGGGTTGTAGGAGCACAGCCCCCACTCCGACACCACTAGCGTCGATTTGCAGATGGAAGGGCAAGGTGTAGTCAGGGGGGTGGACTACAGGCTTAGAGGCAAGGAAGGCTTTGAGGCGGTGGAAAGACTGGTCGCACTTCTGGTTCCAGATGTAAGGGACCGCAGAACTGGTAAGGTCTGTGAGGGGTCCGGCCACGCTGGAGAAGTTACTGCAGAACCGACGGTAGTAGCCGCACATCCCCAGGAAGCGCATGAGTTCCTTCCTCGTCCTTGGAGTGGGGAAGGACAAGATGGCTTCAACGTTTGCGTCCTTGGGTCTCACCATACCATGCCCAACGATATGTCCCAGGTAAGTCACCGAGGCCCGGCCAAAAGCAGATTTAGCCAGGTTTATGGTGAATCCAGTCTCTTGCAGTCGTGCAAACAGTATCTCCAAACGCACCAGATGTTCGTCCCAGCTGTCCGACACCACCACCAGGTCATCCAGGTAGGCGAACGTCCCACCTAGGTCCTGAATAAGGTAGTTGATGGCCCTCTGGAATGTGGCCGGAGCATTAGAAAAGCCAAACGCCATAACTAAATATTGAAAAATACCAAATGGAGTTACAAATGCCGAGATTATTTTTGCCCTATCCGTGAGTCCTACTTGATAATATCCTTTCAACAGGTCTATAGTACTGATAAATTGGGCACAGCCTATGCTGTCTATTATATCTTCAATCAAAGGTAAAGGGTAGGAGTCTGAGACAGTGACCTGGTTCACTTTACGATAATCTGTACAGAAACGAAAGGTGCCATCGGGTTTTGGAATGAGAAGGCAAGGTGAAGCCCAGGGGGAGGTACTAGGCTCAGCTAAGTTATGTTTTAACAAGAAGTCTACCTCCTTTTTCATAATCTCTTTTTTTTGTGGATTTAGTCGATATGCTGATTGCCTAGAGGGTTGTACATCATCTGAGATTAGCTTAATATCATGTTTAAGTATATTGCAAAATCCTGGGAGGTCTGACGTGACTTTAGGAAATGTTGATAATAACTTAGTGAGATCTTTTGCTCGAGATGGATTCAGAACAGAAAAATACTCATCCAAATTGTTGAGTATGTGACTGTTAGCAGGGTTCTCTTTAGGTAGAGGGAAGTCTAAATTCTCCAATAGGTCCATGTCATCTGTCTCCGGCCCTGACAAAACCGTATGCAATACAGGTAGGCTTACAGCCTCTGGGATGTCTTCCTCTGACTGCCTGGAATGGTAAAGTTTCATGAGATTAATGTGAACAAGTTGTGAATCTTTTCTGCGATCAGGAGTATGGACTATATAGTTGAGAGGAGATAGTTTATTAGCAACTATATAGGGACCAGTAAACTTGGTTTTAAGGGGAGAGCCTGGAATGGGTAGAAAGAGTAACACTTTGTCACCTGGAGAAAATGATCTTTTAACTAATTTAGGTTGGGACTTCACCATTTTCTCTTGGACTTTTTTTAAGTTTGACTGAGCAATGGTTCGGACTTCAGTTAATTTGTCCCGTAAAGTGTCAATGTATTGGGAAACTGTTGCGGGCTTAATAGATGGAGTGTCAAACCACTGCTCCTTTACTATTTTAAGGGGTCCCCTAATTTGTCTCCCATATAGTAACTCGAACGGGGAGAATCCCAATGACTCCTGGGGACATTCCCTGATGGCAAAGAGTAACAAGTCTATGCTTTCATCCCATTCCTTTTGGTGTTCTATACAGTATTTTTTGATCATTGATTTGAAAGTTTGATGGAACCGTTCCAAGCAACCTTGGGATTGTGGGTGGTAAGCCGAAGATGTACAATGGTCCACACTGAGGTCTTTCATCACCTGTTTGAAAAGATTGCTCGTAAAATTGGTGCCCTGATCGGATTGGATCTCTTTAGGAATGCCCACTGAAGTGAAAAGATGCAAAAGATGTTTGATTACGTTTTTTGAAGTGATGCTTTTAAGGGGAAAAGCCTCAGGATAACGTGTACTGGTATCCATAACTGTGAGCAGGAATTGATTTCCCTTCTTAGTCTTTGGTAATAGGCCCACACAATCCACAACAATCTTTTCAAATGGGGTAGAAAATACTGGGATGGGCTTAATGGGAGCTGCTGGTATACTTTCATTTGGTTTTCCTACCATTTGACAAATAAGACAAGATTTTAGGTATTGTGACATCCTTCCTAAGTCCAGGCCAGTAATAGTGTTGGAGGAGCTTTTTATATGTTTTCAGGATTCCCAAATGTCCTGAAATACCATCATGGGCAAGGGCAATTAATGCTGGTCTGACTGAAGCTGGAATTACCACTTGATGTATTTCAGACCACGTGTCTAGATGGGCAAGCTCAGAGGGCCTATAGGCCCTCATCAAAACCCCTTCATGATAATAAAAACACGGAAGGGTGTTAAAATCTTTACCCTCAACTGCTGCATGATGAAGTTTATTCAAAGATGGATCAGATTGTTGGGCTTTAATGAGCTCATCCTTACTTATCGTCTTATTGTACAGATCTTCTGTGGGTAGGAAGATATTGGAGGTGGTTTTAGATGAAGAGGGCCCATTTCGCACACTCTGTGACCGGGTGACAGCACAAGATGGGAAAAGATGAGGAATAGTTTCTTTAAGGTCAGTGGTGGAGTTGACAGGTAAGGGAGAGTCGACTGTCTTTATGTTAGGAACCACTAGATCTCCTACCAAGTCATTACCCAATAATAAATGAATGCCACACACAGGCATTGGGTCTTTCCTTATGGCTATTTGCACTTCCCCAGTAATCAAGGGACATTGGAGGTGCACTTTAGCTAAAGGATAGGAAGAATGGGACGAGAGATCTGAAATTAGAACACTCATTTGTAAATGCGGTAGATATATCAGGAATGACGTTAAACAGGAGGATAGATTGTGCTGCGCCCGTATCACGTAGTATACGAATAGGGAAAGAACGAGACCCCTCTATGATTGAAATTTTTCCCTCATAGGTGAATGAAGAGAAGAGATCCTGATGGGGCCTTTCCACATTGGTGTTTGCTATTGGTTTGGATTTGGGATCCAGGGAACTACTTTTAGCAATTCGACACTTTGGGTGTTTACAAGTCTGGATCGTATGGCCTGGGATTTTACAGTAAGAACAAGTAAGCTTGGTTGCATCGGGGGGAGTAGGTGTGGGACCTTTCGACCTACCACTCACGCCCCCAAGGTTATCATCAGAGGAGGACCTAACATGTCGGGAAGTACCACGTTCTCTACTGCCCAGTGACTCCACCAACAAAGCATACGCATCAGCCAGCTCAGCAGCACGCCCTAAATTAACCTCTCCACGCTCCTCCACATGCTTCAAGATGTGAAATGGTATCTTGCTTTTCCACTCCTCCAGGACTACCAAATTTAACAAATCCTGAAATGTGGAGGTCTCTGTAGCCTCTAACCACTTCTTAAAAAACCTAAGCTTTTCTTGAGCAAACTCAACAAATGTGTGTGAAAATGGTTTGGTTAGTTTACGAAACTTCTGCCGGTATCCATCTGGCGTGATAGCATAAGAGGTGAGGATATTCTTTTTTACGTTATCATAGTCATCAGTCTGGTCTAAACAGTTATAAACTCTACGAGCCTTACCATATAATTTAGGAACTAACACTGACACCCACTGGTCCTTTGGCCACTCATTCTTCGCGGCTATTTTCTCAAAAGTCCTAAATGACCCGTCCATATCGGATTCATCAAACCCGGGAACAAGGGAAGAAGCAGTAGCAGGGTTAAAAGCAGCGAGTTTCTCTCTTAATGCCACTTCTTTTGATTTAAACTCCGATGTTAAGGTGACTTCTGTCTCTCACCTGTAGTTCTTTCAGTTTAACCGCCTGCACCAACTTGGCCTGTTCCACCCTTTCTTCATGGTCCAACTTGTACTCCAACTTGGCCTGTTCCAACTTGGCCTGTTCCATCCTTTCTTCAGGGTCCAACTTGGCCTCCTGCTCCAACTTGGCCTGTTCCAACTCGAGTTCTTTCATTTTGATTTGGAACTCGAACCTAGCTCGTTCTAGTTCTAAGGGGTCTATTCGTTGTGTTTCTTCTTGAGGGCTAGCCAGACCTGAGGCAACTTCTGAGTGAGGAGGGGTGGTGGATAGTGGTTGAAGTTTCTTGGACATGGGCGTTAATCTGTCAACAGCGGATTCTTTTAAAACTTCTTGTTGAACCAACACTTCAATCACATGATTTTTTAACATTTCCTTAGTCAGTTGCTGTGAAAATGGGATATTGTAATAGTTGGCTATTTCTTTCCATTCTTTCTTCAGGATATTAACACGTAATTTAGCTACGGAAGGATTTTCAATAAAATCCTGAAGATCAAAACCTGAGGTGGCCATTGTTAAGAAAAATAGGATAAATTAACTAATGGTCAAAAGATAAGATAAGTGGATAACCCTAGAAAATATCACGGCAGTGGATAACCAGAAAGTCCCGGAAACTAACCAAGTTATACCTAGGGAAATTACACTTATGATTATTGTTCTTCCGAGAAGATCCTTAGATAAGGACAAGAGACTTGAAAGAGGTAGGGCGTATTACGGCATTAATATAAAGATCCGGATTAACAACCCTGATATACTTGAAAGAGGTAGGGCGTATTACGGCATTAATATAAAGATCCGGATTAACAGCCCTGAATGAGATAATGAGAAGAACAATAATTGAGGCTTTATAATTATGGGGTCCTGGTAGAGCGGGGCGTCCCAAGATATCACTTCACTCTAAACTAGTAACTATGGAACAGCCTACTCTGGAGTGAGGGTACGGCATTAAACAGATCCGGATTCTTCCCTACACTCGATAAGACTTACCACACGACTGCCACGTGTAATAACAGGTAAGCCTTATGACACTTGGAACCTAATATCCTACGTCTGTCACTCTTACTGTACGATAATACCAATATATGCACACACATATGAAGGAAACTTTAAACCACCGTAAAGCAATTGTAAACAGAAGTGACTGGGAGGGGTAATTAACACTGAGTAACAAGGGAGGAAGGAATATGGTACTTAAGGTCGGGTCCTGTCACGGTCGCCATTTGTTACGAGTTGGGGATTTAGAATATAGTTATACGTCTACCCAGATCCCAACCGGTAACACCAAAAAAAACAAAACAAAGACAATCGGACATAAAAGGGTAGACAAAGGATGCGAGTTTTTGTTGTATATAATAAAGTACCATAAATTCCTTAACAAAATATTCAGCTTATACACTACCCTTAACCAAACTTAACCTAAACACGAACAGTATATACATAGTAATAAAACATAAAACAATAGTGAAGCAATGTGGAGGGGGGAGAGGCAATACAAGATTACAAATACTTAAGTGAGGAGCTGAGATGGCTGACGAGCAAGGCTGAGTATGGTAGAAGACGGTAAATAGTCACTGCGCCGTAGGTTTCCAGGATAGGTGATCCTGTGGTCGCTTCCCAGAGTGAAGTGTTCTCTCCTCGAATTGGAGCTGACAAAGTAGACTGAGGCGGAAGTGACGCAACAACCAGGATATGGAGAAGGGAAACCCGGGAGTGGTAACTAAGACGAGCCATACTCGTGTTTCGTCCCTAGATGGCGTTGATCGTGGTGCTGGGTAGGTAGATGAAGACAATCGGTGGAGGGGTTCGTAACAATCGACTAAACATAATTTTTATTTAAGCGGAGAGTGCAGTAATATTCTTTAATTTACACCTCAGTGGTAATACCCAAAAAATTAAAAATAATCCGACTTGTGGTGCGGCTTGTTATGTTGTAACCGTAGGCCATGAGAATACTTGTTTGTTTCTAGCTATAAAAATTGCTACATCAGCAACACCAACAAAACACACACACAAACACACACACACACACTCTGCATTTTCAAGAGATAGTTATATTTTAGTCCAACTATAACAAAGTCAGAGAGCAACACCCTAACCATTAGCAGATATGAAGAAAACTATAATTAAAATGTAATACACTAAGTGTGAAGATAAATTAGGTGCCATGTCCTCCTAGAATAACATAAACACTGTGCTAAACTTCTATTGTATCTCTACCATTAGACGAAGATCTTTAAATATCAATCAGCTGTGACACTATACAGTAGATAATTTCCTGCTGCTAAATAACAAATTCACTGAGTATTGCATTACTCTGAAGTCTTTTCTCATTTCATGATGATTTATCACTGAAATTTTATTCATATTTTGACCATATTTTTACTCACCATGCACATCCTTTGTTTGTGATAGAAATGTTCTTCAGGTCTTAAATGTTTATGACAAAAATGTTGTTTCGGCGTTAATTGCTCTCTTAACATGTTCCACACGAAATATCGAGCATCGTGTGAGTTAAGAGAAGTACTTGTGCTCTATAGGAAAATTATATCTCCGAGCATAAAACCCTAATTATTTTACTTAAATATAACCATAAAAGATAGTCCTAATGCATGGCGTATTCTTAGGATAGGAGGATTCTTTAGTTTTTGTATTTAGATATTACATGGTAATGTATGCAGAAAATCCGTACAGTCTTCAGGCGGGTAAGTCAACAATTGCACTGAGAGCCGGCGGTCCTTGTTTTGTTGACCTACCTTTCTGGAGTAATGTGAGGCAACAGTCCTGATGTGGCTGAGTGCTGACCCAACCTCCCAGGGTCAACTTCTTCCTCCCTCCCTGGACACTACCCAAACATGAAGCCTAGTCAACCTCCAGGAGTGAGTGAGGACTTGAAGCTCATCCTCAACAGTGATCTTTACAATGTAACATCACTGCCTCACGTAACTCCCAGATGACGGATTTTATAATTTTCTCTTCGTCTGTATCATCTCTCTCTCTCTCTCTCTCTCTCTCTCTCTCTCCCTCCTTTCCGTACCTCATGCTGCCTCCCACTGCGACGAAGAAACAAGAAGACAATTATTTCTAACACTAGTTATTCCAGTCACCATCTTGTTAAGTGTCAAGATCTTCACTGACCTACGTAGAACCGTGAAATATAATCTGTTTATCTTTCTGTTTAAGATATTAATAGTGATATTGATATTGAAACAGTTTATTTAGCCAGAAAAACACAGATATAAAGTGGACACTAACAACAATGTTAACATGGTTGGCTGAGCCAATTTGGAGCGTGAGCTCTCTCAGTAGCACTAAATATTAGGGTGACAATAAAAAGTGAAAGTTTTTATTTTTAGATGGCCATTGGTCCAATACTGCGTACCCATGAAAAAAGAACACAGGCGAAATCCTGGGTCATTTGGACAATATTTAGAGGTGGCTCAAGCCATTTGAAGTTAACACTACTGAAATTATTATTGATTTTTTCTAATTTCTTTATTTATGAACCGATTACTATGAAACTTTGCAGGTATATGTAGAATGCAAATTCAAACTAAAGTTGTTCCTAACATTTTTTCTAAAAATGAGTAATGAGTATTTTGGCTGGTGCAGCTATTGGCAATGCAGAGGGGAGGGAGAGGCCGGTGTCAGTCCGGGTAGGGGGAAGAGGTTGTGTGCCAGTGTCTGACTGGTACAGTAGCATCAGTTGTGTGTGAGACGTGACGGTGGGTGTGTGTGCGTCGCTCTTGTTGCAGTATTACTGTTAGTACCATTGTCTTTGTCTAAAATCAATGCATCAATTTAGGTATATAACACTTTAAAAACTTTATACAAGTGATCTTGCATGCCGTATGCTTTATGGGTGCTGTTGTTTGCATAACAGTAACAACATAAGTTACATAAATGTTTTTGTTTGTTTCAGGTTCAATGGCGAGTACACGTTCAAAAACTGAAGTTTGGCTCATTGGTCAACACATAACCGAAATCACGGGTGCACAACTTCCTTCAAGAGGAGATGTTCTACGTCTGTTTTTCCACGGTCACAATGAACATAAGAAAACAGTGAATGATTCTGCGAGTGAAGTTGCAGCATCGGTTATTAGTTTCTGGAATAAAGCACGGATTCCTACCATAACTGAGAAGAGTATTGGACGAAAGGTAGTGGATCTTTTTTTAATGTGGAAGGGACTTAAGAAAAACTGCACTCGCACTACAGACACACAACGTAAGAAAGAGGAAACTTTTTGTGATGAGTTAGAGGACCTCTTCGATGTTGCCCACCCCAAGGCAATGCAGCTCTTGACCATCAAAGATGACCGAGCATTCCTGGCAGCGCAACGAGAAAAAGGGAGAAGAGGTGTAATGGCAGGAGTAGACAAAAAGATTGCTTGTTCCATGAAGCGTCGGGAAGAAAGCAAGAGTAAGCAATCTCTACAACAGAATCAAGCCAGTTCTGCTCTTGAATATGATGAGTTGGGTTCTTCGTCTGAAACAGAATCACAATCAAGCTCGTCATCATCTACAAGTTCCCTAGCGATATCACCAGTGGTATCTTCTTCCAATCGTAAACGTGCTACTCTCAAAGTTATCACCCCTGAATTGTCAAGTACATTGGACCGCACTGGGATCAGTCACCGCTCTGCTCTCCGGATCGTCAGTGCCACGGCTGCTAGTCTAGGTCATGACCCAATGGAACTAGTTTTAAACTATGAGACAGTGCGTACTTCGCGAGCGACCCACCGTTCTGGGATTGCCAACGAAATTAAAGAAAAATTTCAACCTAGTGAAGTGCTCACTGTGCACTGGGATGGAAAAATTATTCCTGATGAACAAGGAGCGAGTGTTGACCGAATCGCCATTCTTGTCTCCGGAATCAATACTGAAAAGCTGCTTGGTGTCCCGAAACTATTGTCAGGGACTGGACAGGCCATTGCTACAGCAGTCAGTGCAGCGCTGGAAGAGTGGAAAATATCAGAGAATGTTTCAGCACTCAGTTTTGACACAACAGCTTCAAACACTGGGCACTTGTCGGGGGCATGTGTCATTCTGGAGCAGAAACTCGGCCGCCGTCTTCTGCATCTCGCGTGTCGTCACCACATCCTTGAGCTTGTTGCCGAGAAAGCGTATGTGGAATGCATGGGGCCTTCCTCTGGACCAGATATTACTCTCTTCTCTCGCTTCAAGCATAAGTGGAAGGACATCAGTCAAGATGACTACAGCCCTCTCTCAGACCTCCCTCCAAGTTTGTACGAGAAACGAGATGACCTCATCTGTTGCTGGAAACATCATCTGGGCAAGAAGCAGCAGCCACGTGATGATTACCGTGAGGTACTGGAGCTAGCAATCAGGTGTCTCGATGGAGCTCTACCCAAGTTTAATCTCCGACGGCCCGGAGCACTTCACCGAGCACGGTGGATGGCTAAGCTCATTTATGTCATGAAGATCCTGATTTTTGCTAATCAGTTTAAACTAACTGCTCGTGAGACATTAGGCTTGAAACGATTCACATTCTTTGTGCTAGAGGTGTATGTCAGTGCATGGTTCACGGCCTCCGTTCCATCCTCCGCTCCTGCTAATGATTTGCGGCTCCTCCAAGACCTGTCAGAGTACCACGACGTCAAAATATCAAGAACATGTCTCACAGTCTTCGGTCGTCACCTGTGGTACCTCAGTGAAGGCTTGGTGGGTCTTGCACTCTTCGATCCACAAGTTAATGCAACAATGAAGACAAACATAGTTCGGGCAATCGTTGAGAGGAAGGCGACAGAGGATTCACCAAAACGTGCTGCTCTTCCTGCCACATCTTCCCTTCCCACAAAGCAGCTCTCAGACTTTGCTTCTAGAGGATCAAACTTTCTATTTGAAAGTCTCAAAATGAAGACTTCTTTTTTGTCCAAGGAACCTGACACATGGTCTGATGATGAAGACTTCAAAACTGGCGTCGCAGTTGTGGGTGGTCTCAGAGTCATCAACGACACTGCAGAGAGAGGGATTGCCTTGATACAGGCATTCAACAGCAAGATCACGAAGAGTGAAGACCAGCGTCAACATCTGCTGCAGGTTGTTGAAGAGCAGAGGCGGTCACAACCAGGGACATCAAAACAGGACCTTACAAGCAAAAAGCGAAAACAATGAATGGGTTGTCCACACCTCTCCCACCCATTGATGTAAGCGTGTTCACTGCAGTTTCATTTTAAAAAGGAATTAATCATTTATATGTACAGTGTACACATAAACTTGCTCAATATGTAAATTTTAAAATAAACCTGCATATTATGAATATTCGTATTTTTTGCCTATAAGGATAAAACTTCAATTGACTTGAGCTACCTCTAAATATTGTCCAAATGACCCAGGATTTCGTCTGTCTTCTTTTTTCATAGGTACGCAGTATTGGACCAATGGCCATTCCATTTAATCAATTTTAGAAATTCACCCCTATGCACTATTGTCACCCTACTAAATATACATATAATGTATATTAACTCAAGGAATATATATATATATATATATATATATATATATATATATATATATATATATATATATATATATATATATATATATATATATATATACATATCATGTAGATCCACAAAGGAGCACCTTAGCTTTCGTCTCAGCCCTCTCTCAAGCCTCTCTCAGTCCTTGTAATTCAGTTGCATCCGAAGATGTCTTGAATAAAGACGAAAGTTAGGGTGCTCCATTGTTTCCTTTTTCCTGTGTGAGTTTATCATTATATATATATATATATATATATATATATATATATATATATATATATATATATATATATATATATATACTTTTTTTTTTTCTACGGAGAATAGCCCACTCGGGCACTGGTCACTGACCCACATCGGGGCCTGGGGGGGGGGGGGGAATGTAAATAATAATAAAAATAATAATAATAATAATAATAATAATAATAACAATAATAATAATAAAAATAATAATAATTCATAGTAAATAAAATTTATAGTAAAATTAATAATTAGAATGATAATGATAACAATTATAATAATAACACTGTAATAATAATAATAATAATAATAAAGAACTACAATGACATACGAAAATGAAAATTAATCAAGAGTGGGAAACGTTATATGTATAGTTGTGTTGTCAAAGTAAGAGTAATAATTGAGACCCTGCAATTGTATGCAAATGAGGCAGAAAGACAGATCAGCAGTCTGGGACTTGGTCACAATTATTGTGTTGCCCTGTAATATATAGTATCATCTGGATTAGTACACATAACATGGTGTTAGTAAACACATATGAGAATGTTACCACGATTATCATCTTTTTATTTTATTTTATTTTTTTTTTCATTTATATAATAAGTATATACATATTTTAGAGTTAATACACAGTAATCTGATAAAGTGAGTGGAAGCAATACACACAACATGGGCTGAATAAAGATGAAACAAGGGGACAGGCACAGTCAGGATAATGGCTTGACGGCAAATAAATAATAACTGCAATGATAATTTCTCTCAACGTCACAGTATATGATACAATGGTTTTGATGATACAGTAAAAGTAAGAGTATAAAAGGGAGCGTAGTCTTTGCTTGGATGGGTTGGGGCAAGTTGTTCCATACCTTCACACCATGATATCTTATGAAGGTCTGAGACTGAGAGGAGCGCATAAGGGGGGGGGGGGGGGGTGGTATTAGCAGGTCTGGGTGTCTTAAATTGCACATCTCTGGTTATTTCGGAACAGAAAATAATTATTCTTAATCACGTAACTAACTGATTTATAAGCACATAAAGCACACCAGTTAATATCCTCAAATTTTAACATTTTCAATTTAGCGAATTGTTCGTTTGTATATATATATATATATATATATATATATATATATATATCCACAATGAAAACGTGGATAAGACAAATCTTGATAAAATCACACGGGAAAAGGGAAACAACGGAGCACCTTAGCTTTCGTCTTTATTCAAGACGTGTGATTTTATCAATATATATATATATATATATATATATATATATATATATATATATATATATATATATATATATATATATATATATATGCTGACAAACACAAGGAAAGAAGAAAACACGAAGTTCCCGAGCGCTTTCGCGTAATTCACATCTTCAGGGGTGAGTACAGACGAAGGAGAAGTACACAACAAGGTTTTCTATAAATACTGAACTTAAAATATTTATAGAAAACCTACTAATGTGTGGTCATACATTCATTATTATTCTGTCCACCATAATAGAGTCAAACAGTCAGTATTTTGAACAATGTTTCTACGTGCTTTGAGAATTTGCAGCCCGGAATTCATTGATGAAGAATATAAATATATCAATAATATTGGCTGAAACCTTGAATACCCTAGATCTTTCATAGACAAATGCCTCAACATTACTAAGAAATCTTTTTGTAGAACTGATCCCAAGCCCACCCATGACCATAAGAATCTCTTAGTATTACCATTTCACAAAAATTTCTCTCAAATTCCTTTACAAATAAAAATCTGGAACGTCAATGTGGCATTTAAAAACTCATGCACAGTTAAACAAATGTTAATCAAGAACTCCCCCAACAACATAATTGGTTGCATTTATAAAGTTCCTTGCAAGGAATGTAATAAGTTTTACTTTGGCCAGACAGGGTGACCGGATAAAACAGCAACGGACAAAACCCCAGTCTCATATATAAATATCAAATAAAACACTTTTATGTTTAGGTTAGGTAAGGTTAGGTTAGTGTTGATAAATGACAACCCCGTTGGGATTTTGTCCGTTGGGGTTTTGTCATGGAATTTGAGTAACGGCATGTACAAACTGGACACTTTTGTAATTAAGAAGATTTGTAACCAGGTGAGAAGGTTGGGTCACCTTACCCTCTGACCTGTCTACCGACCGTTGCAGTGCTTTTTAAAGATTAGTAGGGTCATTGCCTAATACCTGACCATTGTGGGCCTGATCTCACCCTCCTTCGTGTTTTCTTCTTTCCTTGTGTTTGTCAGCATATATATATATATATATATATATATATATATATATATATATATATATATATATATATATATATATATGCAAGTAAATCACTGTAGGTGCGCGTGATCTAGGTATATGCTGATAACCACCAGGAAAGAAGAAAACACGAAGTTCCCAAGCGCTTTCGTGTAATTCACATCTTCAGCGGTGAGTACAGACTAGAGAGAGTAATGCAAAACAAGATGAATATATACAGAGGAGGGTGAGACCAGGTCCACAATGGTCAGGTAATTAGGTAATGACCCTACTAATCTTTAAATGGCACACAACGGTTGGTGGTTGGGTCAGATGGGACAGTGACCCGCCCTCTCACCTGATCACAAATCTTCTTAATTACAAAGTTGTCCAGCTTGTACATGCCGTTACTCAAATTCATGTTGAATGCTTCGGTATGTTTAATAAGACTAGATTCTATGATGTTCCTACTATCAATTGAATTACATGGTAATATTGAGGAGGCATTATCCCAGTCAATGCAATGCTTGTTATCCCTCAAATGAACAAACAGAGCATTGGATTCCTGGCCTGTCCTAACACTGTATTTGTGTTGTTTAATTCTAGTTACAAGATCTTTACCTGTCTGGCCTAAGTAAAACATATTACATTCCTTGCAAGGAACTTTATAAATGCAACCAATTGTGTTGTTGGGGGAGTTCTTGATTAACATTTGTTTAACAGTGCATGAGTTTTTAAATGCCACATTGACGTTCCAAGATTTTAGCTGTGCCGGAATGTGAGAAATTTTTGTGAAATGGTAATATTAAGATATTCTTATGGTCATGGGTGGGTTTGGGATCAGTTCTATAAAATGTTTTCTTAGTAATGTTTAAGCATTTGTCTATGAAAGATCTAGGGTATTTAAGGTTTGAGCCAATATTATATATATATTTGTATTCCTCATCGATGAATTCCGGACTGCAAATTCTCAAGGCACGTAAAAACATTGTTGTAAATACTGACTGTTTGACTTTATTATGGTGGGCAGAATAATAATGAATGTATGAACACACATTGGTTGGTTTTCTATAAATACTGAACTTAAAAGTGTTACCTATTCTGTGTATCAGACAGTCTAGGAATGGCAATTTACAGTCTTGCTCTAATTCCACAGTGAATTTGATCGAGGGGGCTAAGTTGTTAAGTTGTGGTAGGAAAACTTTTAGGTCCTCATTACATGGCCAGAGACATAATACATCATCAACATATCTAAACCAGACTGCTGAGGGTGGTAAAATATTACTTAATAGTTTCTTTTCAAAGAATTCCATATATAGGTTGCTTAATACAGGTGAGAGTGGATTACCCATTGCCATACCAAATTTTTGAGCATAATATTCCCCATTGAATTCGAATTTGCAATCCTTAATACATAGTTTGATGAGTTCGATGAAGTCGTCTTTCGAGACGGGCAGTGAAATGTTATCCAGGGAATCTATGAGGAGCTCTAGTAAATCATCAACTGGGACCTTTGTAAAAAGTGACGTTACATCAAAGCTGACCAGTTTAAAATCATGATTAATGTGCAAGTTATTGAGTTTATCAACCAGATCCATATTATTCTTGATATTGGAGTTAGAAATGTTGCCAACTAGGGGGTTTAGTAAGGAAACTAACCATTTAGATAGTTTATAAGAGATTGACTCAACAGAGCTAATGATGTGTCTTGCTGGGTTATTGGGCTTGTGGGTCTTGATTAAACCGTACATGTAAGGCAGTGGAGGGGACGTTGAAGTAAGATGTTTAATGAGAGTAGCTTTGCCTCTCAATAGGGACTTAAGTTTTTTGTTGAACTGGGTGTTGACAGTGTTGAGAGGATTATTTATGAGTTTAGAATATGTTGTAGTGTCACATAAAAGGTCATTCATTTTTGAGATATAGTCATCTTTGTTTAAAATCACTACTGTGTTGGCTTTATCTGCTTTAGTGACATGTAGATCCTTATTTTTCTTTAGGGCTTGGAGTGCTTTGGTGAATCTTTCTGGACAGTTTGGAACACAAGGCTTGGACATAGATGCATACACAACACCTTTACACATGTTCACTTCTTCACTTGTCAGATTACTGAATTTCTCCAAATTGCAAAATGCTCTGGCTATGTCAACACTGTCCACTCCCTTGTTGGAACCATCAAAACTTAAACCATAGCCGAGGGCACACAAGGTATCATTGTCTAGTTGTTTAGAGGAGGGATTCACTACACAGTTGTTATTGGCATCCTTAGTCCAATCACTATTTCTAATAAGGAGTGCCAATTTGTGGTCTATCTTGGCTTGAAGATCAGAACGCTCACGTCTCAGGTTATCAAAACAGTAGTCCAACATGAACTTTTTCCAATAACTCGGTATGGTCATGTTAAAAGCGCGCTTTTTTTGTCTTACAATACGGAAGGCTTCATCCACTTCAATTTTCTTTATTTCAAAATGTTTCTTAAGGATGATTTCTTGGAACTCATCAAAGGGGCGGTCAGACATCTTCAGGACACGTTGTGGGAGGATTGATCTAGGCATAACTTTTTCACTGAGGCATGTCTGGAGAAATTTCAAACGTATTTTCAATTTGTGGGCCTTGATCATTCCGGCACAGCTAAAATCTTGGAACGTCAATGTGGCATTTAAAAACTCATGCACTGTTAAACAAATGTTAATCAAGAACTCCCCCAACAACACAATTGGTTGCATTTATAAAGTTCCTTGCAAGGAATGTAATATGTTTTACTTAGGCTCCTGAGGAGTCAGCCAAGGAAGGTTGTTCAGATTGTGGAGCAGACTGTGAGGAGATCTTCCTGGTATGCTCATCCCAAGGCAGTTCTGCAGACAATGCTCTGCAGTAAGGATGAGGAGGAGAGAAGAGTGGCAGTCAAAAAGATCTTGGATATGAGACTTATGAGAGAATCTGGGCATGACGAATCAGTTGGTGACGATTCCTTCAGGGTCAGGAAGACTCCTGAAGTCAATCTAGGTGCCAAGACCCTCACAGATCTCATAGATCTGGATAACATCCAGGCTGGCAGTGAGCCCCCTCTTACCTGCAGCCTCACCAATGTTCAAGTCAGAGCTTTCCTGGACAACCCCATGCATGTCCCTGCTTGGCCCTCGCACACCCAGAGTATAGAGCGTTGTGTACAGCAAGTGAGCGAGGCCAGCAGTCACGTGTACAGCCAGGAGAGGGGGGAAGGCTACATCCGAGCTCAGGTGGTCAGCAGGGAGGTGATGAGTAGAAACAGAAGCAAGAAAGACATGTTCTCTATGGTGTGCTGCAACACCGGGTCGTAGTAGTAAAACCGGTTTTTGTATTTGATGATTTTGTTTTCTAAAGGAATATTAAATTTAATAAATGTGTCAAGATCATTCGTTTCACTATTCTGGATCATTTTCATCCTAATAAATTAACCTGATACATTTACTTTACTTTAAATAAGCTATTTAGTGGTGTTGGTAAAAGGGTGGGAATACTGAATTTTCATAAGATTTCAAGTCAAAATTTACCTAGCAAAAAATGAAACCTTTTCAAATCTGAAGATATCACATGATTCTGCACATAGAACTACATCATTAATACCATGGGCCGATTTTTCAAACTCAAAAAAAAAATCGCCTCCGTATGACACACCCTAGTAATACGCCCTTCCTGTTTCAAGTATCTAAGGGTTGTTAATCCGGATCTTTATATTAATGCCGTAATACGCCCAAGAGAGATATCTCTTGCCTTTTCCCAACTAGCTAGCAGTCTCTCACTAATCTTCTTCTGACTTGTTATGACTGGAGGCTTGAACTGAGCGTTAGCCAGAGTGTACTGTGCCAAGACAGCTTTGGTCATATCACTGCCAATGTCTTTGTTTGTGTAAGTTCTTTGGTTCTTTTCACTGATTTGCCTGATTAAAACACCGTATCTCAAAGCATCTCTCAATGTAGGCAACTCCCACTTCAGGAGCTCTCTCCCAGACCCAAGATAGTGACTGAGATGGCTGGATTTTTGGTTCCTCGTCCTGACACAAGCAGCCATCGTAAATATTATCAACTTATAAATGCATCAGAATCTGAAACAGAAAAAAATATTGTTAGTTGGGTTGTTAAAGAATGAAGTCAGAAAGCAATGTTCACTATTTAATTGTAATGCACTAATGCAGCTGTACGTTAGATTTTCGATAAATTTCACGCTAAAATTTACCTAGCAAAATGTTGCAAAATATTGAAACTGAAATTATTTTCTGTTTATATATACTAAAATCTACGAAAAAAGTGATGGGCCATTAGTTTTAGCTGATCTTCCCTCCTATGACACACCCTAGTGCCCCACGCTTCCACAGTAGCGAAAAACCGTGGCATATGGTAGACATGTCCATTCATTCTCTAGCCTTGACCCTTGTCTAGTGCCTTGTCCAGTCTTCTGCAATGCCCTAGGGGTATCAGGTATTAGTGACACGTTTAGTTAGGCCTAGGAAGGGATCCTGGTGGTAAGGAATCTCCTGTTTGGTAGGAAATAACTATTTTGTAGGGATTGTTGTATATATATATTTTGTATGTCTATGTAATATAGTTATGTTAAGTAATATTCGTTTGGTCTAACTCCTTACGGTATATTTTCACCCTTCCTGCATCACTCTTATTTTAATATATAATCACTTATTCCCTTAAATTCTTGTTTGCTATAGTCAGTACTCCCTTTAGAACATAAATTGAATTAATTAATTATCTTCCCTTTTGTGACTTACTTATTTCAACTTGTTCATACTTATTCAAGTACATTTAGTTGAGTAGGTTTTTGTGGGGATAATTATTGCCGTGTGCCCTATTTGTTCCTTTATTTGTTAATAACTTGGGGTAGGTTTCACTCCCTAGGTATAAAGGGTAGTGGGATCGCGACAAGTGGGGGGCCTGTGTCCGGGAACTAACCACCATTGTTGTGTCATATCAAGTGTTGTTACTCGCCAGGTGTTGTTTCATCGCTAAGTATTTTTGGATGCAAGTTGCTGTGTTCACAGTGTTCATTATATTGCTCTGTTATTGCTTAAGCTACTGGTGAGTTAACCCTTATCTTGTGTACCAGGTGTTTGGTTAATCCCTTGCTGTGTTTCACAGTTGAGTGTATTTTAATATTATTAATTAGCTAGCTAGTTAGCTTAGCTGCCACGGTTACTTTTTTTTTCGCTACTCGATTTTGAGTTCAACATGTTTGACCTGGAAAGCTTTTTGGCTTCACCTTCAGCCGAAGTACTGAAGGGGCTTACTAAGGCAGAGTGGCAATCCCTCGCTGCTTATTATGAAGTAGAAGGCCGCTCTTCCATGAATAAGGCTAGGTTAGAAGAGGCTGTCCTCAACTACCTTATTGACAATGAAATCATAGCCCAACCGTCGGGAAATTCAGAGGAAATTGTTACAACAAGTAATTTGGCCTTACAAGTTGAACTCAAGAGACTGGAGGTGGAGCTGGAAACTCTCAAACAACGAGGTTTGGCTCAGGGAAGTAATACTTCAACATTCAGTGTAGACAAATGTCTCAACAGTGTTCCTAAATTTAATGAGGAAGAACCAGACAAGTTCTTCTCTCTTTTTGAGAAAATTGCTCGACTTAACAAGTGGCCTGTTTCTCAATGGTCTCAACTTATTTATAGATCTTTCACTGGTAAAGCATTAGATGTGTTTTCTGCCCTCTCTGAGGATCAATGTCTAGACTATGCCCTTCTTAAGTCCGCGGTTTTGAGCGCTTATAAACTTGTTCCTGAAGCCTACAGGCAACAGTTCCGTAACTGCCGGAAGACTGACAAACAAACATTTGTGGAGTTCTTCAGGCAGAAACAGGTCCTTTGTCGGAGGTGGATTGAAAGTGAGTCTGCCCATGTAGAACATGACAAGCTTGTTGAACTAATCCTGCTAGAGGAGGTTAGAAAGTGTATCCCAGGCGACATTCGAGCACACTTGGATCAGAGAGGTATCTGTACCCTGGCTGATGCTGGTCCAGTGGCTGACCATTATTCCTTAACTAATAGAAATGTAAATTCCAGGTCTTATGCTCCCATGTCCCAGTCCTTCACTTCCTTCAAGCGGCCGACACCAACATCTACATCGGAGTCCCTGCCTCTTGTCATACCGACCCGACCCTCAGGTTCTGCATCATCTACCCCGGGTGAGCCAATGGTCCATGGGACAGGTGGATCTACTCCTACTGGTGAGAGAAACTCTGGTTGCAGGTACTGTAAGAAGCCAGGACATGTCATCAGCGACTGTCTCAAGTTAAAGAAAAGAAATTCCTCTCACCAAGGATCCCCCGCTCTTTTGGTCAGGGTGGCCGAGCAATCGGAGAAATTATTGGAGCCCTGTGTCACTGCCCTCAGTCAGACTGTTGCCCTGGATGCTTCCCTCTCTTCTGTGATATCAACCTTTGAACAATTTTGTTCTCCTGGTTCTTTAGCTTTGGATCAATTCAGTCAACCCACTTCTGTTAAGCTCTTGAGAGACACAGGCTCAGCCTTATCTCTTGTTACTAAAGAAGCTGCTCCATTCCTGGATTCATACTATACTGGTAGCTGGGTGCTTGTGAACGGTTTGACCGGTGGGTCGCGTGTTCCCCTTTGTCAAGTGTACCTGCGGTCATCCATAAAGTCAGGCTATGTCACGTTAGGAGTAGTAGATAGCTTACCTGTAGAAGGGGTCTCTCTATTGATAGGAAATGACCTCGTTGGCGACATGATGTTCCCTAATGTTGTGATCTCATCTTGTCCCACTGCCGAGAATAATACTGTGCAGTTAGAAGTAGACTTTCCAGGGTTGTTCCCTGCGTGTGCTGTGACCCGTAGCATGAGCCGCAGTACAGAGGTAGAAGAGACTAGTGAAGTTGATGAAGTTTCCCTCCAGGACTGTGAGAAGTCCGAGGATAATCTTATCCAGCCGGACCATACTGATCTTGGTCTCAGTGAATTTTTTGAGGATTCCCCACAACCAGATAACCTCCAGATTAGTTCTGATGGAGATAGGAACCCATATGTCACTAGTTTTGGTTCCTCTCCCATCACTAGGAGTAAGTTTATTGAGCTACAAGCAGGGGATCCTGAGCTGGTAGGCTTTCTCAATAGGTCAGTTACTGAGACAGAAGCTGAGCAAGAATCAAATTGCTACTACACTAGGTCTGGTGTATTAATGCGGAAGTTCCGTCCCTCCAATTCTCCTGCCAATCACCCTTGGTTAGTTCATCATCAAGTTGTTATTCCCAAACCTTTGCGGCAGGACGTACTTAGTATCGCTCATGATGGGGTGGGTGGTCATTTAGGAGTTAGGAAGACCTATGCAAAAATTTTATCCCAGTTCTTTTGGCCTAGGATGAAGAAAGACGTCAGCTCTTACTGTCGCACTTGCCACGATTGTCAGGTAGCGGGGAAACCGAACCCCAGTGTTAAGCCATTCCCTCTGCAGCCTATCCCAGTCACTGAAGAGCCCTTTAGTAAGGTGGTCATAGATTGTGTCGGTTCCTTACCTAAGACCCCTCGAGGTCATCAGTTCTTGCTAACCATTATTGATTGTGCAACCCGTTATCCTGAAGCCATTCCCTTGCGCCGCATCACAGCGAAGAATGTTATCAAAGCCTTAACCCACTTCTTCACTCAAGTAGGCCTTCTTACAGTGGTGCAGTCAGATCAGGGTTCCAATTTTACTTCCTGGTTGTTTAATCAGGTAATGCAAACCCTGGGAGTCCGGCAGTTGAGGTCTTCGGCCTATCACCCTCAGTCACAGGGGGTGGTAGAGAGATTTCACCAAACACTAAAACTCATGTTGCGCACCTTCTGTCTGGAGACTGGGAAGGATTGGGACGAGGGAGTTGACCTGCTTTTGTTTGCTGTTCGGGACAGTAAACGAGAGTCGCTAGGATTCTCGCCCTTCCAGCTCGTCTATGAACATGAGGCGCGAGGGCCTCTTAAGGTGTTAAAAGAGTGTTGGTTGAGTGATCAGAGCGCGACGCCCTTAGCTTCATATGTGGTCCAATTCAAGGAGAAGTTGCGTCTGGCTGTAGAACTTGCCCAGTCCAACTTAAGGTGTGCTCAGGTGAAAATGAAACTGCATTTTGATAAGGCCCATCAGGCAAAACCTAGAGAATTCCAAGTGGGGGAGCAGGTGTTGGCCTTCCTGCCCTTACATGATCACCCTTTTAAATCCAAATACAGTGGTCCATATGAAGTACTAGAAAAACAGGGGTCCGTGAAATATGTGATTAGCACCCCTGAACGGCGTAAGAAAAAACGCCTTATCCATGTCAATCTTTTAAAGTCATATCATGTTCGTAACGAAACCCTGGGAAAAGCAGTTGCTTGTGTTGATCAATCCTTGCCAACTTGTATCATTGTGCCAGAGTGTAAGGATGATTAAGATCTGTGTTTTTCTGAAATAATGAATGGGTCTAGTGTAAAAGTTGAAAAGTCGACTATCTTGGAGGACCCCAGTGCTAAGTTGTGATGGTTACAAGTGTTCCCTGAAGAATGCAGTGATGGGTAGGGAAACACCTGGTAACACTGAAGTCCGTTTATTATGGATGAGAGAAATACAAGTGGTGACTAAAGTGTGCCATGCACGGCTCACACAGTCAGACTGAGACTGCCTTGCCATATGGCAGCCTCGGGGCAATGTTGCCACATAACGTGCAGTGTGCCACTTGATTATATATATAAATGCTACTCGGCACAGTAGCTTATGTACAGGGTTGCTACTCGGCACAGTAGCTTAGATACATAACCTACATCTCCCTCCCCCCTCACGCTCATAGTCTTTGTCTTGAGCGGACTTCTTAGTCCTAAGTCGCTCCGAGCGTAGAGGTGCACTGTGGGGCGGATCCTCGTGAGGTGTAGGTGACTCGTCCTCGGTCAGGGGGCCAGCAGCAGGGGGTGGGACTGGCCGGAGGAAGCGGCGGTTCCTCCACCAGACACGGCCGCTCGGCATCCTGACCTTGTAGTCTCGCGACCGGCCGACGCCGGGTCGTCGTCGGGTCCTGGACGCGGACAAGGGCACCAATCTACACTGGCTGAAGAGGGCGGGCACGGTCGTCATACCGAGCCTTGGAGTTCTGGGCACGAGTAGCGGCGCGGCGGTCGCAGCTCTCGGCTCTGGTCTGCCAGTCCTTCGCAAAGGCCTTGGTGTGTGCAGGAACGCAAGAGCGGAGAGGGTGACCATACAGGATCTGGGCAGGGGAGCGTCCTGTGTGGGTGGGAGTGGACGCGGGTTCTGGGCAGCTCCGTGCGGCAGCGCCAGGCGCGTCGCTCATCGACTCACGCACCCTGCTGACGGTGTAACGAGCAGCTGAGATCTGCTCGGGAAAGTCTCTGGGCACCACGCATAACTCCTTCAGGTGCTCCCACGACAACAAGGGTGTAGCGAGAGTAGGCTGCACGTCGATCCCTCCGTTACACGACCTGTCGCCGTAAGTGATCTCCGCTTGAAAGGAGCCCACAGCGTCGGGCATCTGGGAACCGTCCGCATTGTAGTACAGCAGCTGCAGCGGTGGTCCCAGGTCACGTTTGGTGAGGCCCAGTTTCTGGAGGTGCTTCAACCCAATCACCGTAATATCAGAGCCGGTGTCCGGTATCACCTCGATGTGACCCGACACATCACCGTGTGTGATGGCGACGAGGATGGTAGGGGAAGGGGTAGCCCTGGGGCGTGTGGTCGATTCCACCCTCCTGATGTGACTCCGCTGCTGCTTGGGGCTGCGTAGGCCATCTGGAGGGGGCTGTTTGCGAACCACCCAGAGGGAAATGCGCTGCTTTCCTCCTCGTCTCGAGCTTTTGGGCTTGGGTTGGCGGCAGCACTTGTCGTAGTGTCCATAGCGACCGCAGGCCTGACACTTGCGGCCTCGTGCAGGGCACCTGTCTGTGTTAGACCAGTGGCCCTTACGGTCACATCCACTACACAGTGCGCCGGCGGCCGGGCATGTCTTGGGACCATGCTGCTTTCCACAGCTGCCACAGGAAGCACTAGGCAGAAGCGTGGAAGAACGTGCGGCAGCCTTCACGTTGTTGGCCGCCTTCTTACCCTTCTTGTATTGTGAGATAGCTCTCACAGCAGGTGGGGCCCGTAAGGCAGAGGTGGCGGACTTGGTGGCCTCGTATGACCGACATTCAGTCACTACCACCTGGAGTGTGGAGGAAGCATCCAGGTGGATGAGTCGCTGCACCAACTCTTCCTACCTGACACCTGTCAAGATTCCGTGGTTGATCCAGGCTTCCTCACATTCCCGGCTGTGCGCCTTGCAGACGTCGATCTCCTCTGACAAACTCTTCAAGCGTACAAAAAAGTCGTCAAAGGAGTCGTTCTCCGCCTGCTTGCAGCTGGTGAAGGCGCGGCGACGCAAAGCCTCGTTATTCCGACCTTTAACGTGCTCCTGTAAAAGGTCGAGCACATCCGTCACTGAAGATGTAGAATCGGGAGGCACTTGCAACGTGTGCTCCAAAACTCTCTGGGTCTCCAGCGACAAACACATCCGAAGTTGGATGAGCTGTTTGTTTGGAGGCATGCTGTCAAGGTCCACCATCGTGGAGTAATCTGTCCAACGCCGCCTCCACTCACGAAAAAGCTGAAACGTGACGTCTGGTGAGAGGGCAGGTGGGGGTTGAACAGATGCCTTGGGAGCTGTTTGTTTGGAGGCCAGAGTACCTGGAGGACGCTGGTGTGGTGGAGGAGGGAGGATATTGGCGCCTTGAAGCGCGCTACCCACGAGTGAGGGAGGGTGGGTTAGCGCCAGGGTCACCAATAGTGCCTTAAAATGCGACTTTTCCTCCTCTCTTCCTGTCTCCTCCCTCTGAAGTTCCATCTCTCTACGTCTCTCGTCCCGGTCGTCCATCCACCTCAGAATTGTGGCAATGTCCGTCACTGGAGGTGGAGGATGAGAGTCTGCGCCCGGTGGAGGAGAAGGTGGTGGGGAGTCGTGTCTCCCATCTTGACGTTGTCCCTTCTTACCGCCCATCTTTGTGTGTGCGTGGACTGCACTGTTTAGTATGTAAAGTGGCGCCTCAACAGCTCGAACCACATATATATGACATAAACAGCGCAGAAATAACGCAGAGTCCACTGTTCTATCCGTGAGTGAGTGCGTGCGTGTGTGTGTGTGTGTGTGTGTCTGAGACAGCAGATGCATTTCGTGGTGGCCTTAATGCCGGTGGCTAGAGACGCAGCGGGGGGGGGGGGGGGGATGAGACCGTCAGTGTCTTCCCGGATGTCACACGAGAAGGGTGTACACCTGCGTGCTCCGTGGGTACCACAAAAAACAGGCCAATGCTCAACTCTCAGCTCTAGACACACACTAATACACTGACACTAACACTACCACCGTCACTAAAACGCACTGTGACGGAGCAACACTGCACATCGCGGCGAAACACAGCGCAACACAACACAACACACTATGAGTCGACGCTCATCACCGGCAGACGTAACTGTCTCGGCATAGTTCACACACTTTGTAAGTCCACAGATCCTACCCACTGCGCCATGATGGTTACAAGTGTTCCCTGAAGAATACAGTAATAGGTAGGGAAACACCTGGTAACAGTGAAGTCCGTTTATTATGGATGAGAGAAACACAAGTGGTGACTAACGTGTGCCATGCACGGCTCACACAGTCAGACTGAGACTGCCTTGCCATATGGCAGCCTCGGGGCAATGTTGCCACATAACGTGCAGTGTTGCCACGTGATTATATATATATAAATGCTACTCGGCACAGTAACTTATGTACAGGGTTGCTACTCGGCACAGTAGCTTAGATACATAACCTACAAGTTGTGCCATCTCTCTAGTGACCAAGCCAATAATATAAAGTCTCTATTACAGCAGTATCTTATTATAGTTGGTGATTACCCACTCTCCTGTTCAGTGCTGGAGCATGACGTTGAGACCAGGGGAGCCAAGCCAATCCGACAGCGTCCCTACCGTCTTAATGCCTTCAAGCGGGAGTGTGTGGGAGCCGAGGTACAGCGTCTTCAAGAGCTAGGCCTCGTCGATCCCAGCATCAGTCCATGGGCATCCCCTGTTGTTCTAGTTCCAAAGCCGAATGGGTCAATGCGGCTGTGTGTGGATTATCCCAAGGTGAATGCTGTCACTGAACCCGATGGTTATCCCTTGCTACGCATCGACGACGTGATCGACGATCTTGGACAGGCAAGGTACGTGACCAAGTTGGATCTCCTCCAGGGCTACTACCAGATAAGACTGACTGAACGCTCCAGGGCCATCTTTGCTTTTGTCACTCCTGAGGGGTTGTACCAATTCACAGTCCTTCCGTTTGGTATGTGGAACACCCCTGCAACCTTTCAACGCTTCATGAATTTCATCACTTCTGGTCTGGAAGGTGTCCGCTGTTACCTAGACGACCTTATCGTCTTCAGCAGTTCCTGGGAAGATCACATGAGTCGTTTACAAGCCCTCTTCTCCGTACTGGCTGCAAGCAAGCTGACGGTGAACCTCGTCAAAACTGAGTTCGGCCATGCCCACGTCACTTTCTTGGGGCATGTGGTCGGACAAGGGGAAGTCCAGCCTATAGCAGCCAAAATTGAGGCAATTCAACAGTATCCAGTGCCAGGCGATAAGAAGAGTGTGATGAGGTTGCTGGGTATGGCGGGGTACTACCGCCGTTTTTGTCCAAACTTCTCCTCCGTTGCCTCTCCCATGACTGACCTGCTGAGTGGCAAGAAAACCTTCAAGTGGACTACCGCTTGCCAGGAATCTTTTGAGAATCTTAAATCCCTGCTGGCAAATGCTCCTGTACTACTTGCACCTGACCTCCAGAAACAGTTCACTCTCCATGTCGACGCCAGTGAAATTGGCGCAGGTGCTGTGCTTCTGCAAGAGGGTGAGAGTGATCAAGTGCTTCATCCGCTGTGCTATTTTTCTAGAAAATTTAACAAATATCAAAGAAACTATGCCACCATTGAAAAGGAGGCTTTATCACTGATCATGGTGCTAGAAAACTTCAAAGTATATATTGACAGCACTGCTTATCCCGTTCAAGTGTTCACTGATCATAACCCACTTACTTTTGTTGACAAGATGAAACATACCAACCAAAGACTTTTGAGATGGGCTCTATCACTTCAGCCCTATAACTTGAACATTTCCCATATCCGCGGAAAAGAGAACGTGTTGGCTGATGCACTTTCTCGAGTCTGATTATTTAGAAACTATGTCTATATGCAAATTATTTTTTGTTTTATTGTCATTGAGTACCTTGTGTTTATATTATGAATTATTTTGCTTCATATTGATTTAAACTGATTGTGTTAGTTATTACTTTCACTGTGTAGCTGTATATCCATTTTCGCTTCCAGTTAGTTCTAAACTCACTTTTTTGGGGGAGGTGTCACGTGCCTGAGCGCTCGGGAACTCGCATAGCGTGAGGCATATGTTCACGCCTACATTTCACACAAGCTATTAACTTGTTAATTGTACTTATTAAATTATTATTGTTCTTAGTTACTTAGGTTAATTGTATATTTATGTATGTTATTAATATGCATCACTGTGTTACTCTGTTAAGTCAACTCAAGAGTAGTATTAATTAATTATATAAACTATCCAGCAAATGTCCTGGATCACGTCATATGAGACGCGCTCCTCGGCGTGCCCCACGCTTCCCCAGTAGCGAAAAACCGTGGCATATGGTAGACATGTCCATTCGTTCTCTAGCCTTGACCCTTGTCAAGTGCCTTGTCCAGTCTTCTGCAATGCCCTAGGGGTATCAGGTATTAGTGACACGTTTAGTTAGGCCTAGGAAGGGATCCTGGTGGTAAGGAATCTCCTGTTTGGTAGGAAATAACTATTTTGTAGGGATTGTTGTATATATATATTTTGTATGTCTATGTAATATAGTTATGTTAAGTAATATTCGTTTGGTCTAACTCCTTACGGTATATTTTCACCCTTCCGGCATCACTCTTATTTTAATATATAATCACTTATTCCCTTAAATTCTTGTTTGCTATAGTCAGTACTCCCTTTAGAACATAAATTAAATTAATTAATTATCTTCCCTTTTGTGACTTACTTATTTCAACTTGTTCATACTTATTCAAGTACATTTAGTTGAGTAGGTTTTTGTGGGGATAATTATTGCCGTGTTCCCTATTTGTTTCATTATTTGTTAACAACTTGGGGTAGGTTTCACTCCCCAGGTATAAAGGGTAGTGGGATCGCGACAGCCGCGTAAAGCTGTATACTGCGATGCGTCGCCACATAGCATGGATGCTGTTATAGTTATGACATACTTGTAGTGTCTACTGTTAAGTTTTACACAACTTTATTGTGTCTTCTGTACAGTTATGATGCACTTTTACTGTCATTTTTATCAGGTGATATACTAAGAGTATGCCAATCCGTAATTCTGTGTCACAGTGATGTGTGATATATATTTTTAAATCAATTTTACTAATATTATTGATCCTTGGATGATATCCACATCATCATCTCAACAATGTTTGACAAATAGAGCCAGTTCTCTGTATTTACAACACCAAAAGTTCATTGATCAATGTTGTTTCCCTTGTGAAAGAAACTGACTAGCAACAATTCATCACGTATGTACAAATCTCATATAATAAGTCAGAATTATTTGTCTGTCGTTGAGCTGACATGGCCGCTAGTGTGCATGATATGTGTATTAATAATGGCTAAATTTAACTCCACAGTGGAACACGAACATGTTGCTTTTTCCACAACGATATTATTCATAAATACAGTGACTCAAACACCTCTCTTTCTTACCCGTCATGCGAGAATTACTAGGCACGCAGCCCTAGGAGACAGCTGGTGTGAATATATCACCTTCCTTTTTTAGATAACCTACACACGATATCATAAATTCCAATTATCATACACATACAAAATTTATACTTCCATTGTCAAAAATATTATTAATGATTTGGCTTGAAGGAATATACTTCACTTTACTTTCGTCATATGTAAGATGGGGGGCAAGGAGGGAATAAGTTATCCTCTGGCATATTATCTAGTTTCCTGCCATATAGAACAAATGGAAATCATGTAGGCAAATCAGCGAACCAAATTATTAAAGAATAAATTCAGGATGCGTAAAGTGGATAAAGAAGTAGAGATTTTGACTTACATTACTCCACACACACACACACACTTGTCAACCGTCAGTGAGACAAGACGTGCCCCGAAGGCGCTCCCGGTTTTAGCAGCCAGGCCGAGTCTGTTTGGCCCTGCCACTCCCCCTGCTATATCCCAACGCCCTACCAGCCTTACTACACCGGGATCTATTCAGCAAAACATTCTAGTGATTAGTGAACGATTGATTACGGAGCAGTGTTCCTATAGTGCACTTAAGGAACTTTCTCAGCAAAGCATTCAGGTCATCAGTGCAATAAGTGATTATCATACAGTGCTCGATAGTGCACCCCAAGGAAAAGTCAGACAGTGGGCACTTTATCGGTCACCTTTAAAGTGCCAGTGACAAGGACCACCGCGGTGTTTACATATATCGTGAAAACTGTGTCGGCGACCCCAAGCATCAGGGACAAAGACCCACGGTCTTTACGACTAACAAATATTAACAGATGTCTACCAGTGTCAGTGGCCCTCAAAGTGCCGTCAGTGACAAACACTTCCGTCCGCCCACAACAGATATCAACAGATGGCCACCAATCACTTACTCCCGACGCACTCTGTACCATCTAAAGCGTGGGAACGGTTATCCTGATGGCAGTGTTATCGCGCGACTCAAGTCACTGAACATATTCCACGCACGTAGCCGTAGACAAAGCCGTCATACACATAAGCCCATTAGAACCGTAACCTCCACTAGGAAACCGGAGAAACCCACCCCTGACAGACCATACCACCACACTGAAGTTCCACGGATATGGTATGATCTTCCGTCTTTACTGCTATCCAACGTCACTTCCCTAGCTAACAAGTTCGACGAGCTGGCAACTACAGTCAGGCCAGCCGCCGCGAGCGTCGTTGCCATATGTGAGGCTTGGCAAATTGTGCATGAAACGTGTCATATTGAGGGATATCAACTCTTTCATCACCTTCGTTCACATAGACGCGGAGGGGGCGTTGCCCTCTTCTGTCAAGATGACCTACGCCCGTCATGCCTGGATGTCCAAGTCCCAGCAGATGTGGAAGCATTATGGGTACGTGTTGTGCCACGGGCCCACCCGCGCAACACTGCTTCCATCACAATCTGTGTGGCATACCATCCGCCTCGCTCACCCACCAGAGACACTCTTATTAATCATCTCATCACCACCTCAGAGTTAGGTACCCATGTGCCAAGTTAGTATTATGTGGGGATTTTAATGAAATTGACACCACTGATATCCAGGACCAGCTATCACTATCACAAGTTGTGACCTTCCCCACACACGGTCAAAATACCCTTGACCTTATCTTAACTGACTTAGCGGACCAGTACCAACCACCTCAACCAATGCCTCCTATCGGGTGTAGCACACACTTATCAGTGCTCTGGTCCCCAGCTGCCACTCCCACTCAAGTACAGAGACACTACATCAAGACCTACAGGCCGATTACTGACTCTGCAGTGCGCCTCTTCGGGCAGTGGATAGTTCTCCATCCCTGGACTGAAGTACTTAGCGTGGATGACGTGGAAACCAAACGGATAAATTATACCAACATCACCACAGAAGCTCACCACCACTTCTTCCCCGAGAAGTCCGTCAGATCTCACCCAGCTGACTTGCCCTGGATCACACCTCGGATCAAAAGACTTATGCAACAGAGAGACAGAGCCTTTCATCTCAATGACCACATCCGCTGCAGGTCCCTTCGCAACCGAGTCATCCGCGAAATACGCACTGCAAAGAAGTCCCACTACCCAACCAAATTACAACACCTGAAGCAGACCAACATCAGTCAATGGTATGGTAAGCTTAAAGAACTCTGTGGACTAAACAATAAGACACACCCCCTCCCCTTCCTTTGCCATCTCACTAATGTTGACGCAGCTGAGCAAACAAATAACCATTTCGCTACTATATGCCAGACGCTCCCCCGGCTTGACACAACCACTCTCCCTCCTTACCTACCAGCCCCCCTTCCCACTGACTTAGTAGAAGAATTTGAAGTAGCAAAACGCCTGAACAAACTAAAATTTAAACGCTCTACCACCCCCATTGACTTACCAGTGAAACTCTTCAAGGAGTTCTCCCCGGAGCTTGCTAAACCCCTATGCTCCTTCATCAATGCTTCTCTCAGTCAAGCCAGATGCCCAGCTGACTGGAAGACCTCTTATGTATCACCAGTGCCCAAGTCAACCAGCCCACAATCCTTAAATCAGCTACGACCTATTGCAATCACCCCAATACCCAGCCTTATCTGTGAAAGTTTTGTGTTCGACTGGGCTTATGCTGATATTGCAGGAGTCGTAGACCCTCAGCAATTTGGCAACATGAAAACTTCCTCCACCACTCACTGTCTTGTCAGCTTTCTCGATTACATATACCGCCATCTCGAGAAACGAAAAACGTCTGTAGCTGTCGCCTTCATTGATTTCACTAAAGCGTTCGACCTAGTCGACCACAATATAATCATCAACAAAGCTATTGACCTCGGGCTTCGGAGAAGTCTTATACCATGGCTTACAGACTTCCTCAGTGACCGACGCCAAGCTGTACGCTTCCGAGGGGCTGTCTCCACCTTTCAGTCACTCACCTGTGGCGTCCCCCAAGGCACCAAGATGGGACCACTCTGCTTCCTTATGCTCATCAATGATGCCCTAAGAGAAACCCCTGCTCGCTGGAAATATGTCGACGACTCCACCATTGGGATCAGCGTCAACAATTCTGCTCCCAACTATACCGCCCTTCAGGATTTATTGAACAGTCTGCAAAACTGGGCCACCAACAACCATGTCACCATCAACCATACCAAGACCATGGTTATGCCCATCAACCTCTCCTCCGACATTGTCCCACCTCCTTCCATTACTCTAGGTCCGAACACACTCCAGGCTGTAGATTCCACGAAGCTCCTCGGCGTCACCATAGACAACAAACTAAATTGGAAACCACACGTCAGTGAAGTGGTCAAATCCTCCAGTTTCCGTCTCCACCTCCTCCGCCGACTCAAGTCCCTCGGAGTTCCTGCACACGAGCTCCTCAGTGTTTACACAACATTCATACTTCCCAAGCTCACCTGTGCCTCCCCCACCTGGTCTTCCTCCCTAAATGCCACACAACGTAAACACCTAGAAAAAGTGCAAAAGAGGGCATGCAAGATTATTCTCTCCCCTTCCTACTCCACATATCAAGAAGCGCTCAACACACTGACCCTTTCGACTCTCACTGACCATCACCACGACCTCATCTGCAAATTTGGTAAGAAGCTTCTACGCCATCCTCGACACCGGCTCCTACTACCACCTGAGATCCCTAGTCCGAGAATTGCTGTTCGACACCACAACCACATCCAGCCCATACGTGCACGAACTGATCGCTATAAGAACAGCCCAGTCCCAACCATTGTAAAAATTATCAATAACTTGTAATAAACCAGTGTATTCACTCCCAGTAAACACTACTCCTTGCACTGTCACTATGTTGAAATGAACTGTAGTTTGAGCTTTTCCCCAATCTAGTTATTATATGTCTTATTTGTGTCACTTATGTTACTTGTATATTATTTGTAATTCGAAACCCATTCCCCAAATATATAACTGTATATTTTCAGCCTTCTGGCTGCCAAGCTCTTTCAATAAACCGTTAATTATTATTATTATTATTATTATTATTACATCTTACCAATACACCTTTTCGCATATCCGTTGAGACATTGTTACGTAACTATTTGACAAATTTCATAACCGAATGACAGAACACATATCGAATGACAGTCTAAAATAACTGTTGGTGGTATGTCATTCTCCAATTGTTACATTCTCAAACTATATGTAGACTGTCGGTTTATTGTTCACGTCTGTCAACTTCATAACTTATGTCAATCACTTCCGTTAGCATGAACGAACAGTTATTTTAGATTGTCATTCGATATGTGTTCTGTCATTCGGTTATGATATTTATCAAATAGTTATGTAACAATGTATCAACGGATATATGAAAAGGTGTACTTTTTATAACGTGACTCAAGTCTTTCCAATTATCACACTGATCGCTCGCTATGTTGTTGACAAGGATTAAGTAACAAAGTCTACAACTCTGATGTAGAGGGAGATTGTTGTATCATTACGTGAAGTTATTTTTAGGTGCTGAAAACCTCAATAGCAAATTACCTTTCTCGGCTCGAAAAAATAATAGATTAGATTGAGAAAAAAAAAGTCCACTGAGGAAGAGAATTCAAGCGAGGAAGAGAGAAGGAGTGAAGGAAGGGGATTGGTGGAGGAAGAAAGAAGGAAGAAGAGGGGGAGGTGGAAGAAAAGAGGAGGGGGGGAGGTAGAGAGAGAGAGAGAATAGGAGGGGGAGAGGTAGAGGGAGAGAAGAGGAGGTGGTAGAGGGAGAATGAAGAAGGATTTGAGGGGGGAAGGAGGAAAGAAAGAAGAAGGGGGAGGTGAATGAAGAGAGATGGAGGAGAGGGAGAAGTAGAGGGAGAGAGAAGATAGAGGTGGAGAGCTGGAGGAAGAAAGAAGGAGGAGGGGGAGAGGAGGAGGAAGAGAGACCGTGGGGGGAGAGGTATAGGGAGAGGAAATGAGGGACTGTGTGGCGGAAAGAGGGATGCAGGATGGATGCCTGTGATCAGTGTGCTGTGTTATACGAGGATAAAAATGCTCGGACGACACTGTGCATTAAGTCAATATTCTGTGTAGAGACACGTTCTATTGGTTTTAAATTTATAGATGATAATTCACCTATGTTAGTGAAACAAATATATTTCATGGCGATATTGTATATTTAATAAGCCTAAATGAATTAAAGATAAATTTAAATTTTGAAGCTCAATCGAGTATAGAAAATATTGGTATGAGCTCCTTATAATTCCTCGCTCCTTGGTACAGGATAATGAACTGGAAGGTATAGTTGTTATACTTAAGTTCACTGCGCAAAAACTGGCGGGGCGTCAACAAAGGAATTAAATACAAAACACGATATTAATTCATGAACTGGCAACAGTTGTTTGAGATTTAAGTAAATTTATTTATACCCTGCTACCACGGTGTGTGTGTGTGTGTGTGTGTGTGTGTGTGTGTGTGTGTGTATAATTCCTGGTTGCATGTTAACTTTGAAATGAATAATGGTACAGTGACTGATGGACATTAAAATTGCTTTACTGTTGGTGTAATTGTGTGAGGCGCTCTTTCACCGATGTACTGTCCCCATTAAACTCTTAAGCTACCCTATTGTGTCGTCAGGAGCATCTGCAGGTGGTCTTTTTGTGGCCTACCCCTTCTTAATATCAGCAGCGTCCCTGTGTGTACGTAGCTCTGATTATTCTGTTGGTTCCTCAAGATGATATTTAACAGAAGGAGATTCATCACAACTCTCACAGGAGTACGTCACCAGGTTTTAAGGATCTCATTGTACGAGTACGAAGGAGGAAAAATCATGGTAGAGATGTCAGTTAGTGTATTTGGTAATTTTGTTAATTATGGTCCCGATGAATCTCTTTAGCCATCATAATGTGAGTAATGAACATGTGCTAAGTAATAAAATGGCAGCGACATACTGTAAGTACAGTCAATCATAAAATAAATGCCACCTCCCCTTCCCACCCCCTCCCCACCCCCCTCCCCCCACCCCGGAGAGATGTCTTGATACACGTGGCCTATCAGTTCTGGTAATAGTGTACAGTACCGGAATTAGGGGGACAGAGTGATGGGAGTTGTTTGGGTGGGGGGGGGGGGGGGGAGGGGAGAAGGAATAATTATATTACCATTATATATTACCCTGTATATTCTAACATCCTAATATCATCACTAAAATTACCTCATTCATCGCATTATACTTATATCTAAAGTAAGCTTATTCTGTGAAAAGGGAGAGTGTATTCGTAAACTTACTCGACAATGGTTTGAAAGAGTGTGTCGGGTAGAGGTATCTCCTAGTCGTTGAGGAGGGCAGAAATGTCCGAAGAGGCAGTATGGTATCAAACATCGCGAGGAAAGGATTCCCTATATATCAATACGAATGACTCATGCAAAGTCAAAAATGTGTCCAAGAGTAGAACCCTTTCTCACTCTATCTGCCCAGACAAAGGGACGGAAAAATACAATGTTGCACTCTATTAATAAATATAATTTAATACATCCCCCAGTCACAGGTGTTTACTTAATAAAAAGCAAACTGAAAAATTAACATTTTGCATTTGCTGTAATCATTGAGGCAATATATTCCTGCAGGTTACCAGGTTAAAATATGTGCATAGGCCATAGGGTTGAAAATTTTATTGTTATAGGATCTTAGAATATAATGCGTAAAAATAACATAATTATGCTCTTGTAATAGCCTCGTTTAGGTATGCATGAAACGAGACATGAATCGTGGCAGATCTCGTGGAGAAGGCAGTGATCCACCTCCCACCCCTACGTCAGAAGCAGTACATTGTTTAGTAGAGCGGATAATGGAAAAATCGTGGAAATGGTGATACAAGCATGAAATTTGGCATGATCATACCCTAGGCCCTAGGGTATGATCATGCCCCTAGGGCCTAAGGGCTACTTGTCAAATCTGCCTGATTGGCCATTTGGAAATCCAAGATGGCGGCCATTTTTCAAGATGGCTGCCAAATTGACCTTAGAAAGATGATTTATTTTATAGAAATTGATGTAGTTGGTCAATCTAAATGATCTTAGTGTCGATATGTATGTTTTCAAGCATGCCCAGATGATTTATTCTGTTTCTGATATTCTCAGATATATATTTGTCTTATTTATGACTGATTTTATGTACTGGTTTTATGATTTTCCAACTAGGTGAGGGTAGCATGCAGACTCGCAGAGGGTCTCTGCATGTGAGGGAGTGATTGTCGGGCACTACCAGGGCACACTGGTGACATCACTGCTGTGCAACCCAGCATGGGATTCAGTGTCAGCTAAGAAAAAACATGTCATAGTGCAACAGCTTAGTGTCTCAAATGCTGCTTAACCAAACCCCAGATCAGTTAAGCAGCCACACCTGAATTGAAAGGATGTGCCAGCCCGGGAGAGCCGAGCCAAGGATAACGGGGTTTTAGTTATCTGGATGGTTTACAGATCGCACGGGACTAATGACACTGGATGAACGATCGGACTAGGTGTAGGGCAAAAGGCACGAACCTAGTTGTATCCCATACAAGAAAGTGCTCACCAGGGTGGTAAAAGGATAAACCCTTGGTCCTGAAGATCAAAAATAGTTATGGGCACAAAATCTACCAACAAATCATTCCTCACTGACTGGGCAAAGTGTTGTCTTTGTCAATAGGATGAGAAGGAAGATATTAAGACTCCACATGCAAATCCTGCCAAAAAAGGAGATGACGGTTACAAGAGTTTGGCAAGGAATACTCCTCTATTTCATTCAATCAATGCACTGCCAATCAAGCTTGACCCAGCAAGGCTTGTTGAAGATGATGGGAGAGAGGAGACCTTAAGGAGAAACAAGGCACAGTATCATGAGAGTTGCAGACTTCTGTTCAACAACACAAAGTTAAATAGAACTCAGAAAAGGCAAACCTCTGCAGTCGCTACTAAGGAGAGCAGCAGTAGCAAGATGCCACGAATGGTCAGAGACCCCAAAGCAACAGAATGCCTTCTATGTGAGGAAGAAGCTTCGGGAGATGACATAAGACGTGCAATGACAATGAAACTTAATATAAGATTGAATGATTGTGCGAACACACTTAGCGATGGAAAACTCCTTGCTAAACTAAGTGCAGGAGATGTTATGGCACAACAACTGAAGTATCACCCTCGCTGCCTGGCAGACCTGTGCAACCGAGAAAGAACACACCGAAATGCTCATGAGCAAGAAGAAGCACAAGAGCTTCATCCGAACAAGGACGCATACCCAACTGCTTTCTCTGAACTGGTCACTTACATCACTCAGATGAAAGCTTCTAGTGAAGGTACTGAACCACCTATTTTCAGACTTGCTGACCTGGTCACACTCTACAGACAGAGACTTGAGCAGCTGGGTGTTGGATCGCCCATGTTCATATTATTCGACTGAAGGACCAGCTGCTTTTTCACACACCCCAGCTGCAAGCTCATCACCAAGGAAGAGATAACCTACTGGCCTTTGAGAAGGATGTTGGCTCAATCCTGACACAAGCAAGACAATACGGTGACACGATCCATCTGGCCAAGGCTGCTGGGATGATACGACGGCACATGCTTCAGCACAAGTCATACTTCAGCAGTACATTTCATACATTTCTCCAAAAACTGGAAAAGCTTTCTGCGAGATGACAAAAACAAGACAGAACTATTCCATTTTCTCGCGGAGAAAATGTGTGAAGAACAGACGACAAGCACGGTGGTTGTGACAAAGAGAGAAGATGCCATTAGCAACACAGAGAAGTCCCTAGAAGCTCTGGCTCCATGCTGTCATGAGGAAGCAGACACACGAATATTTGTGCATGCTAGGGATGCAGCAATGGAATGTACTCCCTCATCATCAAAGTCAATGACACTGACGTGATCATCATAGAAGTATCTGTACTGGCATCACTACAGGATCTAGGTCTTGATAAAATGTGGATTGCCATTGGCCAAGGAGCCAGTCGTCGATGGATTCCAGTTCATGATGTAGTTTCTCCGATAGGGCCTAAGAAAGGCTTTCACTGACTGTGACGTTGTGTCTGGCTCCCGTGGGAAAGGAAAGAAATCTGCATGGCAGACATGGAATGCCTGCGATGAAGTTACAGAAAAATTCACCAAACTTAGCCAATGTCCAACAACAGTTGCTGATGTTGACCTGCAGAAGCTGGAGAGATTTGTTGTCCTCGTGTACGACAGATCTAGTGCAGCCCACTGGTGTAGATGAGGCAAGACTAAATCTCTTTTCCCGCAAGCACAGACCATATGACTCCATTCCACCAACCCAGGCAGCCCTGAAGGAACATGCAAAGCGGGCTGCCTACCAGGCTGGTATCATCTGGGGCCAGGCAACAATTTCCAATCCAGAAACCAACAGTCCTGTCAACTGGAGATGGATGCAGAAGGGAGAGGCATGGCAGATACGTTGGACGACTCTTCCCCTAATTGCGACATGCTGTCAGGAGCTGGCCAAATGTTCCTGTAAGAAAAACTGCAACCAGAGATGCAAATGCTTTCGCTCTGGACTTTCTTGCACAGCACTTTGCAGCTGCATATGTGAACAGCAGTAAATGCACAAAGATGTACTGTCAGGAGAAGTCGCAGGAACCAGTGCTAATAGTGAGTACTTTTTTTTTAGTAAGTTCTTTTTTGTTATTTTTTTGTACTAAAAGTGTTATTTTATGTGGATAAAAATGTTACAATGGACTTAAAACTAAAAACAATCACCTGAGAATGCTTAAGAACCTACATATCGACAACAAGATCACTCAGATTGACCAACTACATCAATTTCTATAAGAAAAATCAACTTTTGAAGGACAATATGGCCATCTTGGATTTTCAAATGGCCAATTAGGCAGACTTGACTAGTAACCATTAGAGAATTACCATGCCAAATTTGGTGCTTGTATCACCATTTGCATGATTCTCTTGAGAAATTGCATTTAGCTGCCCCACTAGTTACCAGATCGGAACTGTCACCAGTTACAAGAGCTCTCGTCTGTGAGGGCCCGGTTTCTTTTATGAATGACTGTACAGTACTTCCCTGAAAAACTTTAATTTGGTAAATTTTATCAACCAGCGCAATACCTTGATAGTTTATCTTTAAATTACAGCTCTTACGATAACAGGTTTTGTCGATTACAAAATCATTGCTAAGGAAAAAATAATGTTTACACATTTTCATTATTAATTAAGCAACATTATAACTATCTCAATCCTGTATGGAATTGCCATAAAATAAGTTTTCTTAAGAGTGAGCAAACTTACTCGTCATCTCTGCAACTCAGCTAAAACATGAATAATTAAATAAGAGAGGAAGAAGCGGACAGAATGACACTAGACAAGCAGACAGAAAGATCTTCAATCTCTAAAACAAAATTTTTACTGCTATTACTAAGAAAGCATAGTGTCACCTTCTGTAATAGTAAAGTGGGTTGAAGGATATTTGGGGAGAGAACACAGGCAGATAATACTAATAAACAACACGAAATAAATTATTTCTTATAAATTAATTTCTGTTTCATGTGGCGTATAGTATAGTTGAAGTGTATGATTGTATTAACTCTAAAACTCCACTTTGTGTTAACAATGATTAGTTAACTTGCCTCTAAGGTCCAGGTAATGACTTTATCTACATTATCAGATTAACCCATTAGAGTGATGGAGTTTTCCTGCTGCACCAACACTACCGCCAGTGGTCTTTATAGCTGTGTATACCACCACCATGTATACCACCACCATCACTGTGTATACCTCCACCACCGCTGTGTATACCACCACTATGTATACCTCCACCACCGCTGTGTATACCTCCACCACCGCTGTGTATACCTCCACCACTGTATATGCCTCAACTACCGCAGTGTATACCTCCACCACCACTGTGTATACCTCCACCACTATTGTGTATTCCACCACCACTACTTTATATACCTCCACCACCACTGTGTATACCTCCACCACCACTGTGTATACCTCCACCATAACTTTGTATAACTCCATCACCACTGTGTATACCTCACCACCACTGTGTATACCTCCACCACTGCTGTGTATACCTCCACCACCACTGGGTATACCCTTACTACCAACATGCATACCTCCACCAACACTGAGTATACCTCCACCAACACTGTGTTTATACTGTAACCACCATTTTGTTATCACCACCACCAATGTGTATTCCTACACCACTTGGTATACTTCCATCACCACTGTGTATATCTCCACACCAGTGTGTACACCATCACCACTGTGTATGCACACTCTCTTCATCACCACCGTTGTATACAAACACACACACACACACACACCACCATCACTGTATACTCACATCCTCACCACCAAAACACCCTCACCGCCACCAGTATTTTAACTCCAGGTGAAAACAGACTAAAAGCGGGTAGTAGTTAGTATTAATATGACATATAACACTACACAAGGACGTCTCTGCTTAGGATTACGGTGGTCTTTGTGTACTACAAAGCTTAGATGACACCCGGACAATTCATCACCTTGTAGTCAATTGAGACCTGGGTCTTTTGCAGGAAGAGGATGGCTCTCTCTCTCTCTCTCTCTCTCTTTAGGGCAACGTACACTATCATATGGAAAGATTGTAGTAGATTTGATTTGGAAGAGGCACGTACAGATGCTGAAAGACGGCTTTTAAAGTATGCCATAGTGTGTGCTCCTCCTTACACCTTCCCCCCCCCCCCCCCCCCCCGTCTCCTTCTGCTGATTGGTACAGTTGCGGAAATGTTTCTACACCGGCTGTAGAAACCTTTGTCTCCAAAAGGCTAACCTATATGATCTATAGCAAACCTATTCACCAATCATGTCTGTCGTTACACGAACAATACCCATTCATTCATAAATAGCGATACTTCTACCGCGACGTTGCCGTATGGAGACACAAGTTACCACAGGGGTGTGAAGAAACACATTTCCGCAACTGTACCATCCAGGCTCTCTTTAACTTGCTTCCTTTTTTGTGTTTTTTATCTTCTAATTTTATTGCTTTTATAGTCATAATGGTCACACATATTATGCAGGGCTTTTATATCATAAGAGAATAATAATAATTATGCGAGTTATATATTGGTGTAAGTTGATCCAAGTGTTGTTCTGCCTTTGTACAGTCAATAATAAAATCGTGTGCGTAAGTAATGATAAAATGGGCTTCCCTGAGCTACAAAAATACGTTTTGTTTAATTAGGATCCTTGCAAATAAATTTCTCCAACAAGGGTTGTTTTATATGCAGATATAGCGGAATGTCAAATGAATTTATATTCAATTATGCTAATTTATAATAGCAAATATGTTCTGCTGTACCTAGAATATCAAATGAGCAAAGCCTGCTGCAGCTACTTTGTACTCTTATGAAACAGTGTAACACCGGAACATAAATGTCTTGATAGCAAATATTTAATGAATAGGTTTTTTTTTTAGTTAGAGAATCTAGCTGGGGTTCGAGCTTTCCAGAAGAAACTGGAACTTTTCAAGGAAGATCTCCAGGGAGAGCTTCACTTCATAACCATATGCATGCCCACTGCCCAGTTCACCGAGAAACTTATTGATGATTTCAAGGCTCGCTTTTATGATATCTCTCCTGGAAGACGACTACTGCTGTTCACTCAGAACCTCTTCTTGGTCACAAACGTCTCCGAATTTTCAGAAGACGTAAAACACACATTCAAATGGGTATGTACAGCAGCAATCCAAATGGAACTAATTGATCTCCAAGAAAATGTGGTCTTGAAAAAAAAAGATTGATAACTGTGATTCCGTCACATTCAGGACACAGGAGGTGTCTCAAGCTAGTTCACCTCATCTTCAGATATTCGCATTGCATATCCTCACAATGTTTGGTTCTACTTACAAATGTGAGTCTGAATTCTCCGCCATGAATTTAATGAAAAATAAATACCGCTCCAGCATCACCAATGAACACCTTCATAATTGTCTTAGACTAGCTATCATATCATTTGTACCAAAGTTCAAAGAATTGGCTAAAAAAACATGAAATGTCACTGTTCACACTAATGATGAGTAATCACTCAATAAGGTCCACAGTCACATTTACATGTACACTCAGGGTCAAAACTAATCATCCCCTTTTCTTATTCAACATAGAGAGATGAATAATTGCCTTTGAACCAGTATGTACATTTTATAACTGAAATTTTTGTTTTGTGTGTGTGCTACAGAGAGATAGTTTATTTCTTTTCATTCATCATCCCTTTTTTCCTCAACAAGAGTAGAATGTATGATAACTTTTGACCACAAAAAAACATAGATTACCTGCAGTGTTTTATTGTGTTACAGATAATATATATTTTTTCCTTTTTTTCATCACCCCTCTCTTCCCCCCACCCCCCCCCCCCCATCTCTCTGAGGTTGCCTCTTCAGGAAGATGGATGGATGGTTACTTTATATGGCTTCTTTTGATCCACGGGCTCCTGTTCATTTCTTTAATTCATTTGCACTGTCAACAGATTTTGAGATTATAAATGCATGTAGATGGAAATATACTGAAATGTGTACTCTTCACTTGTTTGTTATTGCCTCATATTAAATGAAGTCTCATCCGGACCTTGACCATCTAGAAAATTTGTGTGACTGGACCTTCACATATAGTAATTGAGTATCCCTGGTCTATAATATTGATTGCAACCATAAAATTCCCAAAATTCTTTGGGTGGCAACAAGTGCAGTAATGCCAAATCCTCAACTCATGAGAGAGTAGACTTGTCTCTCTATAACTACAGTATGAGTGATAGTATTGGAAAATAATTGAAGAAAATCACTCGAAGTTTAAATTTAAAAGAGGAAAACTTGCAAAACCTCGAAGATATGCGAAGACATAAACTCATCTCCAAGACTGAGAGAAAAGGACAACTCTTCGCCTGACTTTTAATTTACGGCCCTCCTGGTATGGATGAATCTGTACATTTATTACTGTTACATTGAATCAAAATTTAAAACACTCATTTCCTCACATAGATAATCACTTACTGAGGCCCACACCTTTATTTTCTTCACCCTTCATCGCTTTACATTAATTTCCTATCTGTCTCATTTATTCTTGAATTTTCCTCCTCGTATTTATTGACTTTTACATATTATATTATTTTATCTTCTTCCCTTTCAGTTTATTAGATTTTTCACATTAAATTTTTCTAATCCCTTTATTCCTTTCACCTGTGTATTCTCTTCTCTAATAATGTATTTATTTTGTATTATATTATTGTTTCAAGCTTTGTCCTCTTATTTTTTTTCGTTTTGACTTATTTTTTCTTCTCATTTTCTTTTAATCTCTTTTCATGATGAAAACAGTCCCTGTTCAATTCCAATCAGTAATAATATACCGGTTCATTGTTATTACCTTATTACAATATATAATTTGATCTACTTATAGTAAATGGTAAAAATGGCAATTTCTTCCACCATCTACTGGGACTATTTCCAATATTTAATGTACTTAAAAGTTAAACATGTTTATTATTGCAGGTATACAAGGAATTTTCAATCACTCTTTAGTTTACTCTTATTTCTTTTTGAATAAAAAAACACAATCACTATCAATGACATTCATTTTTATGTTGCTTTGATTCAAGACAACAAAAATCACGCTTTTCCTTACTCTCGTACGCCATGAGGTGTTTTGTTGATGTACCTGCGTTGTAAAGCCAGACACCTTGACGGTAAGGAGGCTTCTCCGTAATCTAGAATGTAAATAAGGTAGTGATCACCATGAGAGAGGAAGTGGAGGGAGAGGTGGAGATGGAGTCAGTGGGACGAGGATAGGGAAAGACTTTGCTGGGAAGTTACATGAAATGGAAGTGTGAAAATAAACATAGAATAAGCTGAGAGATAAAGCTGTAGAGATCAAGCATGCGTGAAAACTAGATAACATGAGGTTCAAGGGTGGGCAGGAACGTCCAGTAGAATTTTTTAAACTAGATATTCACGAGTGAATGCAATATCTCTCCCTCTCCCGTCCTATTATTCGTGACCTTTTCACCCCCTGCAGCTTCAACAAAATAACACAAATTCTAAATCCGTCGGCATCCCCTGGTGGGGTTGTCAAAAAGTATGCTTGTGTAGAGTCGTGCTTAATTTGGCCAAAGTGTAAAGACATGGCAGGAGTAAAAAACGCAATTTTGTGATTTTGCGGGAATCTTTCCTTTGTGAGTACTGGCAAGTTTACCAGATATTTTCTTGTGTGAATGATTTGGGGAAAAATATCTTCATTTATTGTATCCTTACGATAACTGATTAATATTTCTTGGAAGTGCAAACCAACATATTAAGTTTTCCAGTACTTAACCCAGTAAAAGTATAATGAGGGCATGTACAATTAAAGACAAAAGTTGTGTGGCGGTTTTGTCCGAAGATTAAATACTGTATAACTCGTGAAACATTATTTGAAACCTACCACAAGGCAGATCGTACCAAAAGTTTTAGCCATTCGGCATATGTTTTCACCAAATTTCGCGACACGACTTTTGACTTCCATTTTACAGTCGGCCACAAGAATAAGTATACACCTACGGTTCGTGTTTGAGACAAAATATCTGGTAACACTGTCTTGAACAGAACAGACAAAATTACAAAATGACCTGTAATTTATGTTTTATTCCTACATACAGGTGATGTTATAAATACATTTGTTGTGAATGTTTTACTCGTGTCTTGTGTTTATATTACTTGTAATATATTGTATCCAATGATAGTAAACTTGTTGCCGAATGGGATTGCAGTTATCGTACAGCTCCCTCCTCCTCCCCCACTTTTTCTCTTACCCTACTTTGTTTTTTAGTGATGTTTGGATTAGTAACGGAAGGAAGAGGAGTAAATAGAAGAATAAAGAAGGGGAAACTGAAAATAGTTAAGAGATAATAGGTGGGGGAAAGCTGAGTTTCATCTTGCTTCTGGATGCGCAGTTTCAATGTTATCAGACCATTTTCGGACTTTACAGCTGCAGTGTGTATACTTATTCTTGTGGCCGACTGTACCTTACCCGCTTAAGAAATTAATATAAAAGTGAAAGGGGCAGCGTCGTGGCGTTCTTTAATGAAGGTACAGTACAGTACATGACCAATAATTTTCACAATAAACGATCATTAAGAAGATTGTTATAGCTGGAGAACATTAAAGATAGAAAAAAAATGCATAATTAACTCGCCTTTTGTCTTCCCTAAACTCTGTTGTTTAATCCAAGTCAGATTTGACCAGAGACCCTTAGAGCAATGTTATGGATTCGTTTTTTTCAAGCAGGTCTTGCGTAATAAATTAAACCACTTCGTTTTATCATAGGTAAATATGTCCCTCGAGTAAATGGAAGCTGGCGGCGCGTACAGAATGTCTAAACGTTACACAAGGCAAAGGCTGCAGCAAAAGATCAATTAATTCATATAATAGTCACGTGTTCTTGCCCATGACTCTAAGGATATGGAGAAAGGAGCGAAATATGGAAGAAGAAAATATAGCAAAGACGTGAGAGAGCGCAGGCGAATAATGATAAATAAAGACAAGTGAAGGGGAACGACTTGGCTGCAATATGGTCATAACCACCAAGATTACGGCTCAATAATCCATTCTGAATATACTCCCGCGAAATTTTACCGCCGCAGGAAAAGACAATAAGAAAATAATATATATATATAAATATATATATATATATATATATATATATATATATATATATATACACAAAGAAGTATGTCTGTGTATGTGTTTGTTTGTGTGTTTGTGTGTATGTGTATCCGCACGAGAATCTCGGAAACTACTTTACCGATCTGTAGTGATGAGGGATGGTGTTATATGTAGTGATGATGATGGGTGGTGTTATATGTAGTGATGATGATAGGTGGTGTTATATGTAGTGATGATGGATGATGTTATATGTAGTGATGATGGATGATGTTATATGTAGTGATGATGGGTGGTGTTATATGTAATGATGATGGATGATGTTATGTGCAGTGATGATGGGTGGTGTTATAGGTAGTGATGATGGATGGTGTTGTATGTAGTGATGATGGATGGTGTTATACGCAGTGATGATGGATGATGTTATATGTAGTGATGATAGGTGGTGTTATATGTAGTGATGATGGATGGTGTTATATGTAGTGATGATGGATGGTGTTATATGTAGTGATGATGATTGGTGTTATATATAGTGATGATGGATGTTGTTATATATTGTGATGATGGGTGATGTTATATGTAGTGATGATGGATGGTGTTATATGTAGTGATGATGGGTGGTGTTATATATATTAATGATGGGTGGTGTTATATGTAGTGATGATGAGTGGTGTTATATGTAGTGATGATGGATGGTGTTATATGTAGTGGTGATGGATGTTGTTATATATGGTGATGATGGGTGGTGTTATATGTAGTGATGATGGGTGGTGTTATATGTAATCATGATGAGTGGTGTTATATGTAGTGATGATGGATGGTGTTATACGTAGTGGTGATAAGACAATAAAATAATAACAGTTTAATGCTAAAAAATATACTTTGCTGTACCGTTGTAGTGAAAAACATGGTGGAACTTACATACACTGCAAATGAACTATTGATGGAAGAAGAAGTTTTGGGGACTGAACAGTGAGACAATGTGGAGCCTCCCTGAAAGTGGCGTCCTACCGTGGCCTAGCGAATGAGCCGCCCGTCTGTTTGTGGGTGGGTTTGTTTGTTTGCGTGCTCCCACGAGAATCTCGGAAACTACTTTACCGATCTGTAGTGATGATGGATGGTGTTATATGTAGTGATGATGGATGGTGTTATATGTAGTGATGATGAATGGTGTTATATGTAGTGATGATGGATGATGTTATATGTAGTGATGATGGATGGCGTTATATGTAGTGATGATGGATGATGTTATATGTAGTGATGATGGCTGTTGTTATATGCAGTGATGATGGATGATGTTATATGTAGTGATGATGGATGGCGTTATATGTAGTGATGATGGATGATGTTATATGTAGTGATGATGGATGTTGTTATATGTAGTGATGATGGATGGTGATATATGTAGTGATGATGGATGATGTTATTAGTGACGATGGATGTTGTTATATGTAGTGATGATGGGTGGTGTTATATGTAGTGATGATGGATGGTGTTATATGTAGTTATGATGGATGGTGTTATATGTAGTGATGATGGATGGTGTTATATGTAGTGGTGATTAGACAATAAAATAATAACAGTTTAATGCTAAAATAATATACATTGCTATACCATTGTAGTGGAACTTACATACACCATTACTGAAATATTGATGAAAGAAGAAGTTTTGGGGAATGAACAATGAGACAATGTGGAGCTGCATGGAGGGTGGCGTCCTACCGTGGCCTAGAGAATGAGCCGCCCAGACCAAACTTGGCATAGATAGCAAGTGTTTCCTTGCTTCTCTCATAGACAGTTCTATGTTGGATGCTCCAGAGTGGGAACTGGCAAACATCTGTACAGACTTGATGCTAATGGCAAAACCAAAAATGTGGTCTACCCTAATGCACTACAGTGAGACAATGTGGAGCCGCTCTAAGGGTGGCGTCCTACCATGTGTGTCCGCAGGAGAATCTCGGTAGCTACTTTAACGATCTGAAGTGATGATGGATGGTGTTGTATGTAATGATGATGGATGGTGTTATATGTCGTGATGATGGGTGGTGTTATATGTACTGATGATGGATGATGTTATATGTACTGATGATGGATGGTGTTATATGTAGTGATAATTAGACAATAAAATAATAAGAGTTTAATTCTAAAAAAAATATACTTTGCTGTACCGTTGTAGTGAAAAACCTGGTGGAACCTACATACACCATTAATGAAGTATTGATGGAAGAAGAAGTTTTGGGGACTGAACAGTGAGACAATGTGGAGCCTCCCGGAGGGTGGCGTCCTACCTCTGTCTAGCGGATGAGCTGCCCGGATGGCAGCGATTCTGTTAGTATATATATATATATATATATATATATATATATATATATATATATATATATATATATATATATATATATATATATATATATATATATATATATATATATATATATATATATATATTTATATATTATTACGAACCACGCCATCTATTGTGTCATGATCTAACTACCCAGCACTACCGAGCAACGCCATCTAGGGACGAAACCCGAGTATGACTAGTCTTAGTCACCACTCGGGGTTTCCTTTCTCTATATCCTGGTTGTTGTGTCACCCCCTCCAACTCTTCCTCATCAGCTCCAGATCGAGGAGAGTTCAGTTCATTCTGGGAAGTGACCACACTTGGATTACCTATCCGGGAAACCTACGGCACAGTGACTACCTACCATCTTCTTCAATACTCAGCCCTACTCGTCAGACACTTCAGCACCGCACTTGAGTATTGTAACCCTATATTACCTCCCACCTCCACTTGCTTCAGATTGTTGTATGTTGTATAAATATGTATATACTGTTAAGCCAATGTTGCATACGTTTAAGTTAAGTATGGTTAAGGGTAAATTATAGAAAGTTGGATATTTTGTTAAGGAATTTATTGTACTTTATTATACACAACAAAAACTCCCATCCTTTGTCTACCCTTTTATAGTCCGATTGTCTTTGTTTGTTTAGTTTTTTTATTGTTGTTGCCTGTTGGGATCTGGGTAGACTTTTAACTATATTCTAAACCAGTTTCTAAATCCCCAACTCGTAATAATATATATAAGATAATATAGACAAATAAAATAAGTCGACTGTCTCAGTCAACTGACATACCCCAACACCAAAGATACACTTCCTAGTTTTGGGATCTCACTTTACATTCGACTGAGGTAGTCCGATAAAATATTATCGTTTCCCATAATGTTTTTACAGCAAACTTATAATTCTGTAGGTATAGGAACCACCTTAATTATCTAGAGTTTTCAGGTTTCTTCTTATTAATGTACTCTAAAGCTGCATGATCTGTGCAGAGTTTAAATTCTTCACCATGTATGTATTATCTTTCTTTACAACAGAATATCTACTTTCTCGAGGTTGAATTTTGCGACTGGCAAATACAATAGGTAACAGGCATCTATCAAACTGCTGAAGGAGTACAGCACCAAAAGCATTGTCAGAAGCATCCGTCTGAACCACAAATGAACAGTCAAAGTCAGAAGCTCTGAATATGGGAAGCAGTCATTACATTTGCCAGCTTTATAAAAGTTTCTTCATGAGATGTTTGCCACCTTAATTTATTAGGTTGTCTTTTCTGAAGGAATTCTGAGAGACAAGACATGCTGTGACTGAGGCATAGTGAGGCATGAACTTTTGATACCACCCGACTATTCATAGGAAAGAACGAAGTTACTTCTTAGTTGAGGAAGTCCTATTGTGTGACCCAAAAATGAAACTAAATCAAAGCCCAGCAAGCAGATTCACGGATTTTGGTAAAGAGTTCCTAAAGGGTGATCATATGTTGAGTCCATGTCACTGAATGTATCAGCACATCGTCCACATAGTGGTCTACGTTCCTCTGTCCTCTCAGAAGACTCCTCATCATCCTGTTGTAAGTGGCAGGACAGTTAACGAGACCAAAAGGCATGACACAAATACAATGAAAACCACGAAGAGTTGTGAAAGTTGTGCACTCTTTAGATGATTCTTCCATACGTATCTGCCAAAAACCTTTGCTAAAATCAATCTTTGAAAAATACCTCTTACCTGCTAACTTGCACACTATATCACCAAGTTGATTCAAAATTTCACTGTCAAATTTTTTAACCTTATTTAGCTTCTTATAATGTACGCAAAATCTGTAGGATCCATCTGGTTTAGCTACTAATTCTACAGGAGCAAAAAAAAATAAAATAAATATGACCTTTCTATAAAGCCTTTTTTTTCTACTCCAATCTCAACAGCATCATGAGTTGCATAAGGCATAGGGTACGGTCTTTCTCGAATAGGCCAACTTTCCTGCAACGTAATGACATGTTTCATTAAATTAGTGCAACCAGGTTTGTCTATGAATATGTCTGGAAACTCTGATACTAATTCTTGCAATTCTATCCTCTCATCTTTATTTCAAATCAGGGTTTGTTCTCACATCTCTTAAAGATTCCGTTCCCTTTACCTCTGACAACTGTAACAATTCGTCATCATCATCTATCTTTCATGTAGATCCACAATGAAAACGTGGATAAGATAAATCTTGGTAAAATCACACGGGAAAAGGGAAACAGCGTTGTTTCCCTTTTCCCGCGTGATTTTATCAAGAATCATCATCTATGTAACAGTGTAGAATAACTGAAATGGCTACAATTTCATCATGCACCTAATATTTTCTTAGAAGGTTGGCATGGGACACCTTACATTTGCCATCTCCTAGCATAACTCTGCAGTCACATTGTCTTTTTTTTTTTTCTTTTTTTCTTTTTTTTTACGGGAATTAGACCAATCGGGCACAGGTCGAACGGCGAAAAAAATAAGAACATAAAGAAATTAAATATAGAGAAGAAAAAAGTTAGACTGTGTTAATCTACACCACGAAGATACCGGAAAACCAGCTTTTTAAAGTGAGACAGAATGTATATGTATGTAAACACAGAAGAAGACAGAGCATTACACAGTTTGGCTGTGTGAAGAAAGAAGGAAGTACTTTAACTGGTCATTCTAGTGTGACCGACATCCACGGAGATACAGTGGGCACCGTGGGCAAGACGTGTGTTAGGATCCCACGGCTTTGCCGGCGGTACACAGGATGCCAAATCCACCGAACATTGCCCGTTAAAGTACCTGTGAAAGAGAGAGAGTGAAGCAACATTGCGGCGAAGAGAAGGGAAGAAAGATTGTCGACTAAAGGAGGAGAGTTAATAAGAAGAAATGCATTTGATTCCACCCTATCTAACAGTTGGACAGAAGAAGAGCCACCCCAGATATGAGAGCAGTACTATCTCAAATGGACCCTTCCAACTTAACAAAAGTTTGTTGGTATGAGTTGGTAACAGTATTATCACTGTATCCCCTGTTTCCAATGTATGTTGTCTAGCTTTCTTGTCATAATAGTGCTTTTGAATTTTACTATACGTAGTTATTCAAATTTTCATGTGTAAGTTGACAAACTTCCTCTAGGCTGTTCCTAAATTTCATCACATAGGTATAAGTGTTATATATTTCTTGATTTTGTTCCTTACATATTCGCAAATTTTCTAAAATACTAAGAGGACCATTTACCGATCGCCCATACAACAGTTTGAAAGGTGAGAAGCTTGTGCTAGCCTAAGGAACCTCCCTATAAGCAAACAACACAACAGTTAAGTATCTATCCCAGTCAGTAGAACTTTCTTGACACATCTTCTTAATGTGTTCTTGGAACAACATGTTGCTTTATGACAACGTAAGGCAAAAACAGACAAATAACAGCATCATACAGTAAGTCATCTTCGGCAAAACAAAAAATAAATTATTTTTTGGGTAAAAATGTTTGCCTTCAATCAAATTACTGTGTTGAATATTATTATTATTATTATTATTATTATTATTATTATTGTTATTATTATCATTATTATTATTATTATTATCATGATTATTATTATTATTATTATTATTATTATTATTATTATTATCATTATTGTTAGTATTATTATTATTATTATTATTATTATTATTATTATTGTTATTATTATCATTATTATTATTATTATTATTATTATTATTATTATTATTATCATTATTATTATTATTATAATTATTATTATTATTATTATTACTACTACTACTACTACTGCTACTATTATTATTATTATTAATATTATTATTAATATTACTATTATTATTTCATCTCTAGTCATGGTGGGTAGTTTCTACACTCTAGCATTATGGTTTTGTTAGTCACACTTTTATGAGAGAACAATATTCAATTCTCAGCTGACGTTAGGTGGTGTTATTATGATCAGGTTGTCGTATATGTCTTTGTTTGTTATTTTCTTTGTCAATGTCGTTGCCGTAATTATTATCAAAGTATTGGTTGAGATTATTAACATCGGTGCTGTTGATCATAGTCTTTGACGTTATCGTCATGTTGATATTGCCATAATTATTGTTTCTATCGTCCTTATCGTTCATCGCCACTGTTATTATTATCGATAATGTTGACTTGTATTTCTAATGATAAATCTTTGGTTTAAAATCTCTTTCCATATTTAGTTATTCTGTTGATGCATTATTCGTGCTATCTTATTCCCTGGGCTATTTCATGGTAGTCCAATGTTAAGGAAACAGCGACGAGCGAACAAATCTTAAGAGAACATCAGTGCTTCTGATAGCTAGTTCGTGTGGGTTAGTGATGCTTCGAAAGTTGGTGTTATAGCGCAACAAGGATAAACGATCATCATTACTTTTAAGTATATCCTGAACAAATAGGCGAAATAATTTTCTTGAAGAATTTCCTTGTAAAATTAAATAATATTTTTTTTCCTCATACTTAAATCACCTAAACGGCAGTATATCGTGTCACTGTAAACTGTTCTTGACTCGGTGAATAATTTGATTATTTCAATAGTAAGATTAGAGACAACATTAATAAATTAAAATTAAATCTTAAAGTTACGTAAATGGCTGTTTGAGAATAGTGGGTTTTCGGTGACCGACTTTACTCTGGGAGTTTACGTAAGATCCGTCTGGGCAATCTGGATATACAAATCCGATCTCACCCGACAAGAAAAACTATATGAGCATGAAGGCAAAAGTTATCCCCCCCCCTTCCCCCACGAGCATTAATCATTCTAAAGATCCTCTCTCTCTCTCTCTCTCTCTCTCTCTCTCTCTCTCTCTCTTACATTTTGTTTTATATATTTATTTTAGAATATTATTGCATATACTGCATTATTTTATACTAAAATTAACTATTTAAAAATGTATTGATGTCAAGGGTGATAATTGTGCTGGAGATTTTATCTTCCTGCACTGAAGGACCAAGACTCCTTCTCAAGGCATTTCTTGATAATTTGTAAGACTCACTACGTGTTTCATTATTGCGCGTGTTCTATTATTTGCATCTGTTACCAAAGTATAGATTTCTGCAATGAAGATAAATTGAGATAATTAACCATCTCCTTAAAATAAAGTCTGTAACTGACATAAAAGAAAGATACTCGTATGAAAGATATCTTCGTGCAATTTTCACCCATGTGTAATGAATGATTATAGCAAAATGTCTCACACAATACAACAGAGATCCTTGAAGTGCTCGTCAAGAGAGAATTATGAACTAGATGGTAATAAAACGACACCTGACCCAGTAGTAAATCAGGTACTTTAAATTATTGGGATTTATTCCTCTCTCACTCAGGTTATATTTTAAGTGTCAATAAAAATGAAACTTCTCAAGAGCCAGTCAACATGTAGTTTGATGGCCGCTTTACGATGGGGTGGAAAATTTTTCGTTAATGGCTCATACTTTTTGTCTCAAATTATTTTGCACGTAAAGCAATTCTTTGGTATGTCGTCTTTCATAAGTTTTGGGCATTCTGAATATTTTTTTCTTTATTTCATCTCGATCTTAGCAATGTATCGATTAAGTTCTAATGATGTAACATCAGCGAGTACTATATTATTGTTTACAACTTACCTCTTAGAAACAATTCTTCTTCATCGAATATTATATGCAAGGGTTAATGCTATCCTTGTAATGAAACTCATCACCCACCATGGACGAACAGGATAAGTAGTCTGTGGGGGGTCCAGGCACATCTGAGAACTGCACCTCGGCGAGACAAGATCTTTTCTGCTCTCGAGGTACTACTTGAACCTAACGATGGTGACCTGTGACCAGGCGAAGGTCGTAAGACTGTACACAGTCACACGCCCTTCGCGCAAGCTACTAAACCTCCTTGTTCTAAGGAAGTTTTTTGACTCCTTAGGAATCAGGGAGGGTGTCAATGGTCGTCCGCAGAGCGAGTGGTGGCCTTATCGTCACCTTCGCGGAATGGGGACAGACCCAGCAAATAGCCAACATAACAGAAATAACGGGATCCAGATACTAGTGGAAGCTCGCACAGAGGACAACTTGGTGTTGGGAGTCATCTCCCACACCGAGATAGTACGGAAGCTGACCAGTGCAACTGCACTGGTTGGCTACCTCAAGAAGCTACCAAGCACCGTATTGCTGGGATGGGAGAACATCTCAGTAAGACCGTATGAAAGAAGACCAACAAGATGTTACAAATGCCAGAGGTATGGCCTTCTGGTGGGGAAGTGTTGTGCTCGGGAGGTCTGTTACAGTTGCGGGACACCCGGGCACCAGCACACCAACTGCTCGGCGGCCGCCAAGAAATGCGCAGCTTGTGGTGGCCCTCACTCCTCCTCCGACCGGGAGTGTCCCAAGTGGAGGGTGGAGTGTAGGGTGGCTAAGCTGCGAAGCAAGAAAAAACTGAGCTACAAGGAGGCTCTCCTTGTAGTGAAGGCCGAAGAAAAGAAGAATCAAGACCCCAACAAGACCACAGAAAAAAAAAATCATGACCCCAAGAAGACCACAGAAAAGAATGCAGAATTAAACAAGACCGAAGAAAACGATTTTTTAAGACTAACATTAACACCGTTTATAGACGTTTACGAGAATATACCAGAACAAAACTAAGACGAAGAATGACAATTGAAAAGTAAAAAGAAAAAAAAGAAGAAGTCCAAAGAAAATGACTGCAAACAAACAGCTTCGGCCGAAATAGCCTAACGGCGAAGTGGCCAGTAATCCCCAAAACAAGTTCAAGGTCCAAGCATTTCGACCAGGCAAGAAGGATGTAGCTCAGAGCCTCAGACCGACATTTCCACAACCTAAAATTATTGTGCTAGTACATTTGCGCCTATTGGAATTGTTCTAGGGTAAGGCTGAGTGAAAATGAAGGTGGTCGAAACGAGGGGATGTGAATTGTTAAAAATGTCAGCTTCCACATTTTGGATGTAGTTTTCCCCCCTTTTTAATTTGTCTCATATTGATAGGATGCGATGCGATGGCCTCCTCCGCCTATGGTCATACATACCCATTGTGACCTCTATTATTTATTCCTTTTGCGCTATCGCTCACAGGATTAGTATGCGGTGCACAATAAACTAGGCACTGTATATGGCAAAATTCAAAATATACATTACAGCCCTCTTAACTACACACGCACACACACACACACACACAGCCTTCGGGATGCAGAACTTTTTTCAATAAACCGTTAATTATTATTATTATTATTACACACACACAGACCGCTACACACACAATAAATGATCAGTATCGGTGAACCTCGATCTGAATCCTGACAAAACAATACGCTTTATACTTCGTCAGGCTGCAGTGAGGGAGAAGAGGAGATTGATTATGGAAGTTGTATTTTTGTTTCATATTTCATATTTATGGTTAATTCACCTTTTATTTAGTAGAGTACTGTGTTTATATTTACCCCCCGTCTCCTACTTCACCTATACCACCCACCGATGGCTCACTTAACCAGACATCATAACCAAACGATAAACACTCACCAACAACACGATATACAGTAAAGATAGCTACCACAGTATTACTGAACAGTTAGCTCTATTGAAATATAAACAAATCACAGTGATTTAAACGAATATAACAATATGTATGCGTCTTCCCTTCCCGCCTTCCCCCGCTTACTGTACTTTGGTTCATTACAGTACTTAACCATGTAACTCATATGAACAACACGTCCCAAGAGTGTCACATTTCTTTTTATCCGCATTCATCTTGGTTCCCCACCTACCCCTACGCTATTCCCTATACCCCCCCCCCCCTCCTCCTGGCCTCACATAATCCCTTTTCCAATAGTCTCGAAATCGTTCTCATATGGGCCCTTGAAGTTTACTCGACCACACGGAGATGTCAGGGGAAACTTCTCAGACAGCTGTCAGATACACTTGAAAAAATATAGTTTGAAGAGAGATAAGAGCGTTTAATTTTCACAACTATTTTTCTTTTAACCAACCTAAACCTGCAGTGCTCTTCTATGGTACTGGTAGTGTGTGACAGTGGTAGTGTGTGACAGTGGTGGTGGGGTGACTGGTGGTGTGTGACAGTGGTAGTGTGTGACAGGGGTGTTGTGTGACAGTGGTGGTGTGTGACAGTGGTAGTGTGTGACAGTGGTGGTGGGATGACTGGTGGTGTGTGACAGTGGTAGTGTGTGACTGTGGCAGTGTGTGACAGTGGCGATATGTGTCAGGGGCGGTGTGTGACAATTTTGGTGTGCGTCAGTAGTGGTGTGACAGTGGGAATGTGTGACAACGGTGATGTGTGACAGTGGTAGTGTGTGACATTGGTAGCGTGTGACAATGGTAGTGTATGACAGTGGTAGTGCATGACAGTGGTGGTGTGTGGCAGTAGTGGTGTGTGACAGTGGGAATGTGTGACAATGGTGGTGTGTAACAGTGGTAGTGTGTAAGAGTTGCAAGGTGTAACGATGTTGGTGTATGGACAGTGGGAGTGTGTTACAGTGGTGTATATGACAGTGGTGGTGTGGTAGTGGTGCTGTGACAGTGGTCGTGTGTGACTGCGGTAGTGTGTGACAGTAGTGGTGTGTGAGTGGTGGTGTGTGACAGTGGTGATGTGTGACAATGTTTGTGTGACAGTGGTGGAGTGTAACAATAGTAGTGTGTGTGACAATAGTGGTATGTGAGAGTGAGAGTATATGGCAGTTGCGGTGCATGTATGTGGTGTGTGATAGTGGCGGTTTAAGAGCATTAGCAATAAGTAACATAATCTAAAGTTAAATACAATTCAATTATGACTCGTACTAATGTTATCATTGGGGATATTCAACGAATAATAAGAAAACTAACCTATAACTTCTCACCAGAAATATCAGCACCGTGTTAAAAAATTAAGTAAAAAAATATGTCGACGAAATGAAAGTATCAATAAATTTCGAAATTGGTGGAAAAAAAATTAACGTAGGAATTTTTGATCGTGGCATGGCAATTTACGTTTGCCACCTAAACACGAAAACAACCTGGATTTCCTATAATATTCAGAATTAAGCAACGTCTAAGAACATAAGAACATAAGAAAATAAGGAGTCTGCAATAGGCCGGTTGGCCTGTGCATGGCAGCTCCTGTCGAGTTACTACCACTCTCTATCATCCATGAATCTATCTAGCCTCCTTTTAAAACTTTCCAGCGTTCCAGCACTTACTAAAAAGTTGCTAAGCTTGTTCCACTCGTCCACCACCCTATTTGTGAACCAGTTCCTTCCTATCGCCCTCCTAAACCTAAACTTATCCAACTTAAATCCGTTGCTACGAGTCCTATCCTGCTTGGATATTATAAGAACTTTATCTATATCCCCTTTATTGATTCCTTTCACCCACTTAAATACTTCTATAATATCTCCCCGCTCTCTTCGTCTCTCTAGGGAATGCAAGTTTAGTTTCTGTAACCTATATTGATATGCTAGGTTTCTAAGTCCCGGAATAATTTTAGTCATTCTTCGCTGCATCGACTCCAGTGAATTGATATCCATTCTCTAATAAGGGCACCAGAACTGAACCTCATAATCGAGGTGCAGCCTGACTAGCGCAAGATATAGTTGCAATAAGACCTCTGCACTCTTATTACTTACACTTCTAGATAAAAAGCCTAATACTCTGTTTGCCTTATTTCGAACATTAACGCATTGTTTTCTAGGCCGTAGGTCCGGGCTTACAAGTACCCCTAAGTCTCTTTCACAAGTCGACTACTCTAGGTGATGTTGTTAAGGCTGTATACATTGAGAGTATTTCTTCTTCCAATATTCAGTACAGTACGCTGTACTTGCTGGTGTTGAATTTCATTTGCCATTTTTCTGACCACTCCTGCAGTTTATTTAAATCCTCCTGTAGTGCATTTGCATCCTGCCCTGAATTAATTTGCCTCCCTATTTTGGTGTCATCCGCAAACTTGTTTATGTCACTGCTGATCCCAGTATCTAGATCGTTTATGTAGATTATGAACAAGAGTTGGCCTAGTACTGACCCCTGGGGAACCCCACTGGCTGTGCAGCTCCACTCAGATTTAACACCATCTACGCTGACCCTCTGCGTTCTATCGGTGAGCCATGATTTTATCCAATTTAAAACTTTCCCCTCGATACCATGAGCCTTAACTTTTCTGAGAAGCCTCTGATGCGGTACTCTGTCAACTGCTTTGCAAAAGTCTAAGTAAATAACATCGTAATTTTCGTCATTGTCTACAACCTCGAAAACTTTCCTAAAAACGTCAGCAGATTTGTTAGACAAGATTTTCCCTTTGTAAACCCATGCTGAGAGTCGTAGATTAATTTGCTTTTCTCTAAATGCGATCTGAAGCAATTTGCTAAAATTGATTCAAGAAATTTCCCCACTACTGACGTCAAACTGATCGGCCGGTAATTTGACGCTGATGCTCTGTCTCCCTTTTTGAATATGGGTACTACATTCGCCTGTTTCCACAAGTCTGGCACAACTCCCGTATCTAATGATTTTGTAAAGAAATTTACGAGGGTCTGCTAATCTGTTCACTGCACTCTTTCAAGACTCGAGGGAAAATTTCATCTGGCCCTGGGGATTTTGTCTCCTTTAATTTATTTATCCTCTTAACAACATCCTCTTTTCTGATAGTGATATTCTTTAATTTCTCTTCTTCCTTTCCCCGAAATATCAGTTCCACCTCTGGAATTTCCTCGCGAATTTCTTCTTTGAGAACTGATAAAAAGTAGCTGTTCAATACTTTGCTTATTTCTCCACTGCCATTGATCACTTCCCCTCCCCCTGACTTTAAAGCCCCAACTTTGTCCTTGACCTTTGTTCTATACACCTGGAAAAATCCCTTGGGATTCGCCTTGGAATGTCTTGCTATTCTGATTTCATAGTCTCTCTTTGCTTTCCTTACATTTTTCTTAACATTCCTAGATAGTTCATTATACTTATTTCTGAGCTGCTCCTCCCCTCCCTTTAATTTCTTATAAATTCCTTTCTTTATTCCTATGGCATGTTTAAGTTTTTTGGTCATCCACCTGGGCTCATTCTTATTTGACCAAATTTTTCTGTATGGTATATTTTGTTCTTGTGCATAGTATACTAGTGAATATATTATAGTCATTATGAAGTGTTGTGTCATCTGTGACCTCACCATTTCCTACAGGGGACTGACCTGACTGTTCCCAGGTGACCTCACCTAGGTACCGTATTAACCCTGATAATCCGCCAACCGAAAGTTTGGGACTCTGACCATATAGTCATTGTTTTTCGTTTCCCAATTTAGGGTGAACCTAATTTCTCTGCAATCACTGTTACCTAGTTCTTTCCCTACTGTGATATCTCTGATAATATATTTTTTATTTGTTAATACTAGGTCTAATATATTGTCACCTCTAGTAGGTTCTGTAATTAGTTGTTTCAAAAAATTGTCCTGTACTGCATCAAGGAAGTCTTCAGATTCATAGTCACCTACAATCTTGTCCCAGTCAATATTTCTGAAGTTGAAATCCCCCATAATGCGCAGGTTGTTATATTATACTGCCCTACTCATTTCCTGCCATATGGGCTGAGCTGCTTCTTTTCCAAGACTTGGGGGCCTGTAAATCACTCCCATAATTAGTTTTTCTCTTCCTTCCGTGATTTCTACCCATACAGACTCGGTTCCTATTTCACCCTTTATTGAATTATTAATACAACACTTTAATGTAGGGATAACACACGAAGGACAGAGCTATAGAGAGAAAGTCAGCAAAGAATATAAAAGAAGCAATGCATTAAACAGGGAGAATGATAGATCATTATAGACAGACACTATAAGGAATTCAACCAGCCTCCACCGTCCGGCTCTCCCTCCTTCCCTACCATCTTCGGCGACAACACAACTCATCTCACCCTTGACGTTCTACTGCCTCAACCCCTTTGAAACTTCCACTAGAGATTGGATAAAATCGTGACAACCATCGAAAATGAGAAACTAAGGTGAGGCATTACCTGTGATGGTGGCATACTGATGAAGGTAGCTAAGCAATTATGACATTATGTTATGTTCCTTTCTTTCTCTCAAATCGCCTTTACCACGCGCACGCCCTCACACACAGTTTGTTAACATATCAAATAATTTCGATATGTAGAATTACTCACTAAGCTCTGAGACCCCGGGAGCTGTTTTTTTTCTACTAAGGTAATCAAATTCTTCAACTTTTTATTCTTGAATTCCAAGAACACCTTTTTTTCTCAAGGTTTCTTTCAGGTGTGTCAGTTACTTTTATCAATATCCTTCTTTCCTTTCTTCTTTCCTTCTTTCTTCCCCTTCCTTCCTTCCTTCCTTCCTAACTCATGTGACAAGAGTTCTTATTGACCAGTGAGGGGCTGACCCGCTGCATTGATGCAATTTATGAACAATTAATAGCCATCTTTGTTCATTGGTAACCAAATAACGACTCAGGACAGACTGAAGTTTCCAGATAAGTGTGTAAGACTAAATAAGCAATAGGAATTAATAGAGAGAATAGAAGAAATAGTGATGAAGAAAAAAGAGACAAAGAAACTAGCAAATGGAAGATAAAAAATTAATAGAGAATAAAGACGAAATAAGATAAATTAAAGAAGAGAGAACTACAGAACGAGACAGAAAATTAGAAGATTAAGGGAAGAAACAAAATAAACTGGACTTTGGACAGACAAGTTCTTGGACAAGAAAACTTGAGCTACTACGTATTTCCATTTTCTTTATTTGTTCCTCCAGTTTCAAATTCGATAATCCAACAGTATAATGAGATTACTACGGCTAAATAGTAACGGGAGTGTTGCGAAAGCTTAGCTTGGGAAATGTTGTGGTGTCTTAGTGAGGAGCTGAATCGGCTACTTGTGCAATTAACTAGGCCGTTCACATATATTTATTATTTGGGTTTAAGTAACGAAACCCAAACGGTAGTTCCTTGTTTTATTATAAAAGGATTGTATATATAATTCCTGAGTATAGATCGACCGTAAGTTCCACTGTATAGGAGTGAATGAGAAAGGGACGGCGTTTATGTATTATAAACGTTAGGTCACGACCTTGCGATATAATTTTCTGTGAGCGACTAAGGGCCTCGCTGTGCGGGCTTACAGATATGCTGACGATGGGTCTCTACCCTTCTGGGAGAGTTGCCCTCTCACGTGTACAACTCATGTCTTACTAATAGACAGTGGAAAGTTACAGGGTGGTGAATCTGAATATAATATCAGATGTATTGACCCATTTATATAATATGTTCTGTTGATGTGACAGGGGCCCATTACAGAGCGGGGAATACTCAACCGCGACTTTGAGTGATTTACCTGGTAAACGCATGTGGCGCAATGGAATAATACTCGTGATATTCATAGCTTTGTATAGAGTTATAAAATTTATCAAATAGTTGAGTATAAAACTGAGTCATATGAATGATGTTTAAGGATTCTGGACACTGAAGAATTTAAATAGAGTGACTGGGGAGTGGTAGAGTGAATATTGTATACAGCTGCAGGTAAAGTTAATATATACAGATAAACTTACACAAAGCTACGCTACGCCAGTGAACAAATCTTTTTCCTTTATTAATGCGATAGAGATACAGACAGTAAGAGAAGCCAATACACCAAACTAGTTTGATTAAATTTGTAACACGTACCTTCTGTAATAAAATATATTTCTATATCAGAGTCAGTGTGGCATGAGAGCTGACCGAAAAAATAAAATGATTTATCTAAAAAAGTGATATATCTAACAATTCTTTCAACTTTTCCTGTATTTTCGTCTCTCTCTCTCTCTCTCTGCTCCTCTTTATTATTGTCAACTTTTATCAAGCCACAGTGAATCTATATATTTTAACCCGAGCGATATAATTATAATATTTTGCTACCTTTCCATGTACATAAACCCTATTTTAATAGGCCTTTGTGTCAGGACAATATAACACTCAAATTACTGTAGTGCCTGAGTTGGAGGATGGGGATGAGGCTTTTTTTTCACTAAATAATTCTAGAACTTCGTGTTAAAACATTCCTGGTTTATTCTCCAATAGAATTTTCTTATGTGAGTTGACATTATCCATCTCTCCGTTTCAGTTAATGTGTTTAATGTGTTCACTTTTGTTTTTGTAACTGACGCCTACACAGCCACATTAATTCATATATATTTAACTGCTGTATGCGAATGAATGAATGTATGAATTAACGAATTAATGAATGCAAGATATCCAATTTACAACTCCTAATAAACATCAGTCATTTTTACCCATTATCTCATCACTACCTTCTAAGTTCATGTAACGAACGCTTTTTCTCTCTCTCTTTTTTCACTTTCATTCATAAAAGTACCTTCATGCTTCTCATAACATTTCAGGTATGATCACACCATCCATTATGTAGCCGAGTCCGCTGGATCTGGCTCAGGTATTCTCTGCTTCAATAATTAGCTGCTAATTATCATCAGTATTTAAAATGTCGGAATAATTAATCGTCGAATTTAAAAATCATTTGAATTTCACCAATCTCTACCGAAACTAATTTGTTCGGACGACATTAGCTGTAATTAATGCATAGCGAAGTGCAGTTCACTGAAACTATAACTATATTATAAATATATATATATATATATATATATATATATATATATATATATATATATATATATATATATATATATATATATATATATATATATTTTATGAAAATCCACAATGAAAACGTGGATAAGATAAATCTTGATAAAATCACACGGGAAAATGGAAACAACGGAGTACCTTAGCTTTCGTCTTTATTCAAGACATCTTCAGAGGCAACTGGATTACATGGACAGAGAGAGGCTTAAATATACAGGGTGACCTAAAAACATGAGGTCAGGTCAAAATGATGACATCCACTAATCCCCACACCAACACACACGTAGAGGAGCTTAAAAGAAGGGTGGTGACGTGACTAGTCAAGTCAGGTCAGTAAAAAAGGGGACCCACAAAATAACTAACTTACATCTAGATCAAAGGTTTTTAAAGCATTTTTGTCAGTGGCCCAAGGTTAAAAATGCTTTAAAAACCTTTGATCTAGATGTAAGATAGTTATTTTGTGGGTCCCCTTTTTTACTGACCTGACTTGACTAGTCACGTCACCACCCTTCTTTTAATAATAATAATAATAATAATAATTAACGGTTTATTGAAAGAGCTTGGCAGCCAAAAGGCTGAAAATATACAGTTACATATTTGGGGAATGGGTTGCGAATTACAAATAATATACAAGTAACATAAGTGACACAAATAAGACATATAATAACTTAGATGGGGAAAAGCTCAGACTACAGTTCATTTCAACATAGTGACAGTGTAAGGAGCAGTGTTTACTGGGAGTGAATACACTGATTTATTACAAGTTATTGATAATTTTTACAATGGTTGGGACTGGGCTGTTCTTATAGCGATCAGTTCGTGCACGTATGGGCTGGATGCGGTTGTGGTGTCGAACAGCAATTCTCGGACAAGGGATCTCAGGTGGTAGTAGGAGCCGGTGTCGGGGATGGTGTAGAAGCTTCTTACCAAATTTGCAGATGAGGTCGTGGTGATGGTCAGTGAGAGTCGAAAGGGTCAGTGTGTTGAGCGCTTCTTGATATGTGGAGTAGGAAGGGGAGAGAATAATCTTGCATGCCCTCTTTTGCACTTTTTCTAGGTGTTTACGTTGTGTGGCATTTAGGGAGGAAGACCAGGTGGGGGAGGCATAGGTGAGCTTGGGAAGTATGAATGTTGTGTAAACACTGAGGAGCTCGTGTGCAGGAACTCCGAGGGACTTGAGTCGGCGGAGGAGGTGGAGACGGAAACTGGAGGATTTGACAACTTCACTGACGTGTGGTTTCCAATTTAGTTTGTTGTCTATGGTGACGCCGAGGAGCTTCGTGGAATCTACAACCTGGAGTGTGTTCGGACCTAGAGTAATGGAAGGAGGTGGGACAATGTCGGAGGAGAGGTTGATGTGCATAACCATGGTCTTGGTATGGTTGATGGTGACATGGTTGTTGGTGGCCCAGTTTTGGAGACTGTTCAATAAATCCTGAAGGGCGGTATAGTTGGGAGCAGAATTGTTGACGCTGATCCCAATGGTGGAGTCGTCGACATATTTCCAGCGAGCAGGGGTTTCTCTTAGGGCATCATTGATGAGCATAAGGAAGCAGAGTGGTCCCATCTTGGTGCCTTGGGGGACGCCACAGGTGAGTGACTGAAAGCTGGAGACAGCCCCTCGGAAGCGTACAGCTTGGCGTCGGTCACTGAGGAAGTCTGTAAGCCATGGTATGAGACTTCTCCGAAGCCCGAGGTCAATAGCTTTGTTGATGATTATATTGTGGTCGACTAGGTCGAACGCTTTAGTGAAATCAATGAAGGCGACAGCTACAGACGTTTTTCGTTTCTCGAGATGGCGGTATATGTAATCGAGAAAGCTGACAAGACAGTGGGTGGTGGAGGAAGTTTTCATGTTGCCAAATTGCTGAGGGTCTACGACTCCTGCAATATCAGCATAAGCCCAGTCGAACACAAAACTTTCACAGATTAGGCTGGGTATTGGGGTGATTGCAATAGGTCGTAGCTGATTTAAGGATTGTGGGCTGGTTGACTTGGGCACTGGTGATACATAAGAGGTCTTCCAGTCAGCTGGGCATCTGGCTTGACTGAGAGAAGCATTGATGATGGAGCAGAGGGGTTTAGCAAGCTCCGGGGAGAACTCCTTGAAGAGTTTCATTGGTAAGTCAATGGGGGTGGTAGAGAGTTTTAATTTTAGTTTGTCCAGGCGTTTTGCTACGTCAAATTCTTCTACTAAGTCAGTGGGAAGGGGGGCTGGTAGGTAAGCAGGGAGAGTGGTTGTGTCAAGCCGTGGGAGCGTCTGGCATATAGTAGCGAAATGGTTATTTGTTTGCTCAGCTGCGTCAACATTAGTGAGATGGCTAAGGAAGGGGAGGGGGTGTGTCTTATTGTTTAGTCCACAGAGTTCTTTAAGCTTACCATACCATTGACTGATGTTGGTCTGCTTCAGGTGTTGTAATTTGGTTGGGTAGTGGGACTTCTTTGCAGTGCGTATTTCGCGGATGACTCGGTTGCGAAGGGACCTGTAGCGGATGTGGTCATTGAGATGAAAGGCTCTGTCTCTCTGTTGCATAAGTCTTTTGATCCGAGGTGTGATCCAGGGCAAGTCAGCTGGGTGAGATCTGACGGACTTCTCGGGGAAGAAGTGGTGGTGAGCTTCCGTGGTGGTGTTGGTATAATTTATCCATTTGGTTTCCACGTCATCCACGCTAAGTACTTCAGTCCAGGGATGGTGAACTATCCACTGTCCGAAGAGGCGCACTGCAGAGTCAGTAATCGGCCTGTAGGTCTTGATGTAGGGTCTCTGTACTTGGGTGGGAGTGGCAGCTGGGGACCAGAGCACTGATAAGTGTGTGCTCCACCCGATAGGAGGCATTGGTTGAGGTGGTTGGTACTGGTCCGCTAAGTCGGTTAAGATAAGGTCAAGGGTATTTTGACCGTGTGTGGGGAAGGTCACAACCTGTGATAGTGATAGCTGGTCCTGGATATCAGTGGTGTCAATTTCATTTAAATCCCCACATAATACTAACTTGGCACATGGGTACCTAACTCTGAGGTGGTCTGAGGTGGTGATGAGATGATTGATAAGAGTGTCTCTGGTGGGTGATCGAGGCGGATGGTATGACACACAGATTTTAAGCTCCTCTACGTGTGTGTTGGTGTGGGGATTAGTGGATGTCATCATTTTGACCTGACCTCATGTTTTAAGGTCACCCTGTATATTTAAGCCTCTCTCTGTCCATGTAATCCAGTTGCCTCTGAAGATGTCTTGAATAAAGACGAAAGCTAAGGTACTCCGTTGTTTCCATTTTCCCGTGTGATTTTATCAAGATATATATATATATATATATATATATATATATATATATATATATATATATATATATATATATATATATATACTATAGGACTAGGCGTGTGTCTGTCTGTTCTGGGCAGCCGAAACGGCACAATCGTTTTTCATCAAACTTGGTGGAAAAATCGCAAAAAGTTCGTAGAGTGGAACAAACCTGGTCCCATGTCGATGGTTTCTGTAGGAAGTCATTAATTAACCCTTTTGTTTACACTGGAAAACGATGTCGCTGTACGCTGTCCTCCTTCAGGAGATTGCGCTCTAGCTAAGCACGAGCGTTCGAACTTTCACGCTTTGGCAAACTGTACCACCGGACTCGCCACCAGGGACGAAGGGCCCACGATCACTTGTACTTTATATAACTGCACTTTATATAAATAACTGTACTTTATATAAATTAAATGATTTGAGATGTCTTTCAGAGCCTTGGCTGCTATATTCTTCTGGTATCACTGAGAGAAATATGTAATAATGTAATACTCTATAACATTCTTAGCGGTAAATCCTGATGTTCTATCACCACAGCTTACCTAGGGTTACAATATTCATTTGATTATTAAAGCGTTAGAGAGTACAAGGTATTTTAATTACAATTATGCAAGTTTTTTCTCAGAAATATCACCTCAATCTACTTTCTGAGGTATCATTTATAATTCGGAAATTTCACGTTCTGATCTAACATTTGACTTTAGGTAAATAAATTGTGGGCATAATGACTCTCCCCGGGTTCAATTGGTTTGATGCTGTAGGTCCGAGGGATGCCGAGATCTTATATCATAGGGACTATAAGCAGTTCCCAAATACTAGCTTTGTTCAACTTCGAATATATCTTTAGATTTAAGGATTCTGTGGACTTTATTATGAAGAAGTTTGCTAAATATGCCATACCATAGGAAGTCATTGAAAATATCTAAAAATTATTCAATCTTTCCCTCTGAACTCTGTCCAAGAACTACACAGTACACCTGTCACTCTTTTAAAAAAAATTACTTACAAATGTCTGATTCTTACGATACTTGGGATTTAGAATGCCTGAGAAAAAAGTGACCCTTTTAGCTTGTTTAATCTAACTCATCCAGTAATGAATGTTGACAGGAAAAGAAAACCTGAAGATATCTATAAATTTATTACAGACGCCTCATTCTCTATTCTTAGCTTCGTGATATACCACCATTCAGCGGGGTTGTTACTCTACTCGTGTCGATGCTTGTTCCATGACTGTGAAATTCAGTAATTTATTTATGTTGACAAACTCAATTTTCTTTCATTCAATTACTACAATGAGATCAGATTAGTTAAGTGTTCCTCATTATCAGAACTTGGAATGAATTTATGATGTTGGTTACTAGAACAATATTAAAATAAATACATTGAATTTCTTTTAAATGCTTTGTAAATGTATCGCAGTCATTTCTAACCCGTTTACCTGTTCCAGCTTACAGAATATTCAGAGTGGATAACAATTGCAATTTAACAACGTTGTTTTTACTATCTATTCCATAGATCTTTTTTTGGTTACAACAACCTGGAGTGAACCTCATTCTCCACTTCTCACACAACCTGGAGTGAACCTCATTCTCCACTTCTCACACAACCTGGAGTGAACCTCATTCTCCACTTCTCATAACACTCGCTGTTTTACATTGTGGTTTTAGGTTTTAATTTTTGAGCCAAGAAATTTCATCGCACATTGTAAAGGCACGTGGGGTAATTTTTGATCACTCACTGTTGAGGCTGACAAGGAACTTTATGTCTCAGATTACAAGGACTATCAAAATTTCATTAATTTTGTTATGGTTGAGGTATTTACTGTGGCATGAAAGGACATATCCACAACAGTCACAGTGGCTAAGATGCATGATTCTCTATCTTATTTCAGAGTTGTTCCAAGCGTCAGCAGGAATACTAATGGGTGATTAGAGATAGTTCGTAGAGACACACATATTTAAAATTTGATTATTCGTACATACACTTTATGATATTAAGAAGAACTCTCTTGAACTACGGAAAATTTTGAAATAATTAAAGACACCCATAAATAATATATTAGAAACGAAAGTATGATGAATTGATGTTAAGATATATGCAAAAAATATAAATTAAGTCGACAAATATCTAGCAACCTTCCATCCCCAGCCGTAAGGAATTCCTAAAAGCCTTGCCCTTCCCAGCTATCAGCACCTTCCTTCGCCATCAAACTTCCCCTAGTCATGAACCTTCCCCACACCCGTTCCCAGTGAGTTCCACCGCCCCCATGAAAAGCCCAGCTAGGGTTTGCACGAGGCTCCACCAAATGATAATGAAATTAAATAATGACATGTATGACGGTGTGAAGTTAGTAAAGGTGTTAGCTAAGGATGCAAGGGAAGAAAACACACAGGCGCCAGCATTAGTGAAAGAATACTGTCTTTGACTTTAGTACTCCACCGTCATCTAAAAAATGGATATTATCCGACAGGGAGAGTTGATGCGTTGTTAGGGGTTACGTATGGTACTGGATGGGGCATTGAAGAAGCTAAATATGGAGGGGATACTAATATAAGTAGAAGTGGCAGTGTTAGTAATTATAGCAGTGGTGTGGTTTCTGGTGGAGGTGGTTATTAATGTGGTACCGGTCGTGGGGATAATGTTGTATTGGTGTTACTGGTTGGTTAGGTTACGTTACTTTACACGGTAATGTTATTAGTAGATGTATTGAGAGATATATTTGTAGGCATAGTGTTCGTGGTAGTAAGAGCAATATCCTTTTCATGGTGATGGCAGGACTGGTAATGATGACATTGCAGAAGGTGAATGAAGAGGACAGGGTAGGAAAAGCGAGAAAAGTAAGATGGGTACAGTGAAGTGGGACTAAGTAGGGAATACGTAGGGAATGTAAAGTGGATAACCATGGAAAACGTCAATGGGATGAGGATTCATTGTGTGGAAAAAGAATAGAAGGATGTGTTTTGGTTAGAGTGAGACAAGATAGGAAGGACAGAAGAAAATATGAAGTGCTATTCATGAGAGTTATGGAGGTTGAACTGGGAAACAAAAGCGAAGCGAAAATCATTCAGATCAAAGTTTTTCTTGACGACGTCGTATACAGAAGTGAAGTCATCAACGGTCAAGGATATTCGCATTGCTTTATTGTTTGGGAATTATACATGATCTAATATACACACTGTATATTCAACTGTAGTAGTGTATGTTTACCAGGACTATGAACTAATAACATGCATGATTCGGTTACGTTGGTCAATATAACATAATGGAGCATAATTGATGGCACAAATACGTTTGTGCATGTTAGTGTTATATGCATAGTATATATTTTACCTCAGTATATTATGTTCCCTCATACATTAGATCTATGAGAATTACCCTAAATTACGTTGTGTAATATGTAATGCTACGAACCTCTGAAAGTATCACACTAATCTTTTTGGAAATATACTGTATATGACGAGACAGCTATAAATAATGAAACATTATCATCCCTGTATAGGTAATAACACCCAACATAATATATTGATATTGCTTTAATAGAAAAAAAAGTGTGCTAGATAAACATCGTTATAACAGTGTCAGAAAAAAAAAAACGTTCACATTTCATGATCCCACATTGCACCTTTTCCACGACCCCTCGCGCCAAAAGATTCAAAAGTAACACAAGTGTTAACATAACCAGGGGAATCCTGGGGCGTCAGGGGAATGACCAGTAGTGTCTCAAATACCACTGTGGATAATGCCTGGACGTTAAGAAACTGGCTGGAAGTGCCCCGTTTTCCAGATTGGTCAGGAGACTGTCTGAGAGTACCGCTAGTTCCAACACGCCCAGGCAAGTGTCAGGGATTCAGTAGCTGGAGGAAACCCAATGACTGACATCAATAACCTCAAATGAGTACCAACAGTTGGATGACTTATCAACGAGGTAGGGCCTCGCATGATCCAGAAACTCAAATAAGTTGAAGAGGGCGACGCGAGACTGCTCGAGTAAGCTTTTGTAATGACTTGCAGCGAAGTATACTTAGCTGCTATTAAATTCAAGGTTGTTTATAAATTATAGAAAGCTTAATGTTGGTTTAGGTAAAACTATTTAGCGTTACAAAGTTGCACAAAGAATCACGAGTAACATTCTTTGTGACAGACACATGGCAGGTTGCGTGTCGGGTAGGGGCAGGCGAGAAGTTACTAATTTATGGAGGTGGGTAGTCGTATGGAATAATGTTTATTTATGGGAGGAGGAAACGAGGGGTAGATGAGTGATTGTATATGGAAGGGGAGGAAGGGCAGGAAGGTTCGGATTTAAGGGCGAGGAAGTGTTAGCTTATGAACTAAAAAACTAACTAAGCTTATGGGAGAGAAAAGAGAAGGAAGAAATGGATAGTAGAAAATAAGGAAGAGTGATTGTGGTGCTTGAATCTTTGACAAAGGATATGAATTATTGTGGACAAGATATGAGTTATGTAGCGATAACAAGAACACAGACAAATTGGAGTCAATAAATGAAAGGCGCGGCTACAGAAGACGACACACACCCATTCTTGTCTTCATGACTTGCCACACACACCTCTTGATCCAGAACATCGGTGGTGTACTGTTACTGGGTTATCTTGGTAGAACAATATACACATCGATTAGTGTAACAGGTGTCTTTGACCAGCCACTTAAACCTGGAGTGTTATAGCCTTTATTAATCTTCATCATTTAGCGTAATGATTTTATGTCCGAAGCTCATATACACCACTTATGCCTTACATACCTGTACAGTTGACTAAAACGTAATCTAATATTCATACCAACATTTTACTTTGTTCAATGGAAGAAGTATGTCACCTGTGTATTCTGTTTCCTATTAACAATAAGTATGACCTGTTTAATAGAACATAAGAATGGAGGAAACTGCAGCGGGCCAATTGGCCCATACTGGGCAGTCTCGTTTACACCCAACCCCTATCACTCATATATCCATTAAACCTATGTTTGAAGCTATCCAGCGTATTCAAGTTAATAATGATGTTTGGTAACTTGTTCCATTCATCCACTACTCTATTTTCAAACCAATGTTTACCTATCTCGCCCCTAAATCTAAATTTGTCTAATTTAAAACCATTGCTACGAGTTCTCTCCTGGTTGGATAGTTTGAGTACCTTTGTTATCCCTGACTTCCATTTATACCTGGTTTAATTAAAAATAATATATAACTAGACTCTAGTTAAGAATCTAAGCCCCTCCCTTACTCATCCATCCCCCTTCATTAAACTCCTTTTATCCCTTCCTTCATCACCCAACTTCATATCACCTTCTCTCTTTCCTCCATCACACTCATAAACCAATCCCTTTACCCTACTCACGAGAGACCTTCTATCGCAACTCCCCTTAACCCTCACTCACCCACACTAATCAATGCCATCCCCTTATCCAACTCGGTCTCCTTCTTGCAAGTAAATATGTCGCTTCACTTCTCAACCTTTCCCGCCTCGTACATTTCCAGCTACTACTCTTCTTCTTTTCATTCTCTGTACTCCCTCCTCCTCTTCCTTCCCTGTACCCCCGCCCTCTCATCTTTTCCAATTCACCTCCTTCTTACCAATCTGTCCTTTCACTCCGTAATCCTCCATTCTAGCTTATGCTCCTCCACCCTTTAGCCCCCATCGTTCATAAAAAAATTCTAGCATGTTTTCCTCTTCCTCCTCCTTTAAAATCACGCCATTTCCCTCCTCTACCGGTCTCTCCCCTCAACTCCGACCTTCATATGCAACTTCACTATCAAATTAGACTTGAGAACTCTCCGAATATTATATTAGTTATGACTTAAATTGTCACAAACCTCAGACTAGTTAAGTTACTGAGAACTTATGGAAATCATTATTATTAAGTTCAGGTAGTTTATTTGCTCTTAAATCTTTTCAAGTTTAGAGGAATCTATTAAAATTCCATTTATTAGCCATAGACAAATTAATTGCTATATTCTTAATGTTGTTGATTACTTGTGACAAACTTTCACGAAGATTACCCGCATATTCACACATAAACTTTGCACATGTACTGTATAAATATTTACAATCACGTATATAATAAATAAAAACATCATTTTGTAAAAGGTTGCTGAGCTGCATATTATGTTACTTATCCATACAGTCTTGACACGTGGGGATGATAATGGGCGTGTTGTCATGACAAGGATGTTAATGTGTTGTGTCACCCGTGGTCAACTGCTATTGATTATTGAAGCATGAAGGGCTGGACGTAAGATGGAGTGAGTGTGTCGTCCATGGGAAACACCTATGACATTAACATAGTAATTAACCAGCGGGTGATACAGTCACACTCCCTGCATGGTGACAGAATAATAAAGAATACACTCATTCATTCAACTTGCCATAGTTTCATTCATAACCACACCAAGGAGGTCTACAAATTACAACTGTAACAATAATGAATATAATTATTTCTTCCCACTAGAATTATGTACTGATTATTTTCCCCAGATGATAAAGACGCCATGAAAGAATTGAGTGGCGGAACCTGATACAATTTTAGAATTTTTGGTAATGTATGCAGTTTAGAGATGAGTGAGGTAAAGCTGATGAGAATAAAGATCAATATTGGACTGGGTAATGGAGAAAGATGATGCTAACCGATAAAAAGTTGATATTGATTATAAATTGCGATTAGTAAACTAATTTAAATTATCAGTAGATTGCAATGGGAGCTAAGTAAACCTAATATGAGTTTAACACCTTACAAATTAACACAATTTATTCGACTCCCTGTCCACCCAGAGAGTCTTCCGAAGATCTTGATTACCTCGAATAGACATACAAAATGGTCTTTAGGTCTCCAGCACAGGATTACTATTGGAGGTGAGTCTCATAATGATCTTTTGAAGCAAAAGACGTTTTTCTACAGGACTTCATGGGTTTTTAACGGAGCTGGAAGTTAGGTAAACGCAGTAGTTTTTGTTACAACTGATCATTGCACAGTACTTGTACAAAACAACCACTATGCTGACTTTCAAAGAACATATAAGATTTAACACAAAGCTTGAAGAAATAATCTGGGTGACATGGATAAGTGCTTCCTCTAGACGAAAGAGTGAATCTAATTACCTAGAGCGGCGAGTTGCATCTTCCACAGCTCCAAGGACCTTCAGTTTGCTGGAACGGCCAATCAAGTCTCTGCCGACCTTTTGACAAGAAATACGGAAAAGAGCCGGTTTTCTCCATATATAAAGAATCATCGACGGCAGACTAAGTATTGTTGAGTTTCTTAAGCAAGGAGCGAAATAATGCTATCTCCACTACCAGAGATTCCTAAACTATTGAGTTTCGTGCCCCCTACGAGATAACTCCTGACCCTCGTCCCACTGATACCCAAGTTTACTGATAGTTAGCTCCATTTATTTAGTTAGAAAGTGTAAATGAACACAGAAATCTTCCATCTGCAACTTTATTTCATATAACACATTATATAGCTAGCTGTGAGTGCAACACTTTGTATTTAGTTGGGCATGCATACCAGCGTTTGTCACTGTTCTGTCTCACTCCAACTTTAAGAACCACTTGAGACTTATCTTTGTGGTGAGTAAAAGCTGGAGCACAAGAGGAAAATACGTCAAAAATTATGAATATGAAGAAATCAGAAGACAATATTCGTTGCAGAGCCACAGCGAAACTGATATTTTTTGAACGGTAAGGTACACGATTAATTATTACATCTTTGTGGTAGAGGGAAGAAATCAACACCGTTTAAAAAGTATCTTAAGGAGGAAACATTTTAAATGAATCATCAAACCTGCCATCCAATATCCATATAATCACCTCCCCCTCATTAAACCAACACCTTCCCGGGAAGTGAGTTTCCGGGTTCTCCGACAGTTTGGTAATTATCTGATGAACTATTAACGAGTTGACAGGTGAGTGGCGGAGTTGTGGCGAGTCTCTGACAGTGATGATCAACACGACACCAGTTGATGAACACTTACTGCCTCACTTTCTATCTCCTGCAGATGGCCTAGACTAGCCTAACGTAGCCTACCTTAGCCTAAACTAATTATCTAGGGACCGTATTTTCTGAGACCAAATCTTCTAGGGACCCAATTTTCTAAGCACCCAATTTTCGGGACCTAGTTTCCCAGACACCAATTTTCTGGGATCTAATTTTCAGGACCCCACACTAACATCCCAAAACTCCATCTCATCTTCATCTTCACCCGAGACTTACCCCACAAATTTACAGAACTGGGAGTTTAATTTTGTTCTGAATTTTCCAATGAAATTAATTAATAACTGCAAACGCCCAACTGTTTCTCCTGCTTTAACATTACGAGAATTTTACTGATCACATATTCTTTGTATTATGGCAATAGTAAAAGTGCTATAACTTCAGCTGTAGTTACATAATCATATATGTAATAATAAATCCTTTCCTAGTTACAATTAGAAAAAAAGGTAAGCATAGGATTCTTCCTATTTCTGCAGGTAGATCTAGTTTTAGTATTTTATATGCTAGTCCGTTGTGCTACACTTTATCAAATGCCTTTGCCACATCTCTTAAGACTATGTTTACTTGGTTTCCTTGCTGTTTTTCTTTGGCTTTGATTTATGTTATTATTGCTATTGCCGTTTGGGTTCCTCTACCTCTTCTAAAGCCGTGTTGTCTTGAGTTGAGTTTGTTGTGGTTAACCAGGAACTTATCTAGTCTGTTATTTAGCATGCGTTCCAAGAGTTTCCCGTTTATTTCCAGTTAGAATATAGGTCTATAGTTTATTATCTGTTTTGGATCCTTGCATTCTTTGGGAATGAAGATCATTTTTGCCCGCATGAGGGCATCAGGAAAGTAACCAGCGGATTAGGTTGAGTTGTAAATATTTATCAGGGTTTCCATTGGTCTGTTGGGCTGGTTTAGTAACATGTTTCGGGTTATGCCGCTCATTCCAGGGGATTTTTCTTTAAATTTGCGTAGGTAGTGTAGTAGTTCGTCGTGATTTTTTAATTTATTGGGTCTTAGTCTTTCTGGTTTCCCTGTGTGGTAGGGAGTCAATCTATTGCTTTGTTCTCTTAGCCAGTCTTAACTCTTCGTGTTCTTCATCAAAACTTTCATTTTCTTCTTCTGATATTCTGGAGATCTTCTTCCATTATCTTCTGAAGGCCTCTTGTTTTTCACGGACTGTATCGTGTTTTTGTCCGTTTTGGTCTTTAATGTAGTTTATTGTCTGTTTTTTTCGTGCCAAGTAATTTGTTGATGTTTTGCCAGAAGTTTTTTGAGTCCTTTGTGGTGTCTACGTTTTTGATTAGATTGTTCCATTTTTCAGTATTAATTTGCCTGTACTTTTCTTGTAGGCCTTGTTGGATTTCTCTTATATTAAGGAGTAGTTCTCTAGTGGGCCCTGTTTGTTCTATAAATGCCCGAATGTTATTATATTGTACTTGTAGTCTCTTTAATTCTTCGTTGGGTTTGTTACTCGGGAGGGTTCTGTATGTTTTTGTTGGGGTTGTCTGGTTGATTGCTTTTTTTTATTGTGTTGTGTACTGTAGCTTGTCTACATGTTCGTCAATTTCCTCGAGTGTTGCATCTTTTAGATTTATTTGTGGGTAGTTTTCCAATGAATCCAGTCTGTTTTGCTCATCTGGAGCCTTGGTGGCATTTTTGTTTGAATTGGGGTGGTAGAAATATCTAATATTATCAGAATGTGGTCGGTTGGGGTGATGGTGCCTTGCTTTATGTTTTAGTTAAGGAATGCCTTGTTGTTGCAGAAGATTTTGTCGGGTGTTGAAACGCTGTTTGGTCCCATCCAGGTGGTGAAGTGCGGGCCCAGGTGAAGTAGTCTGCCAGTGTTGATTATACGTTCCAATGCTGTGCCTATCTGGTTATTGTTGGCGTTGCTAAAATTGCGGTGTCTTGCATTGAAATCTCCCGGGATGTACATTGGAATATTATAATTTGTTAGTTTCAGTAGGTCTTCAATTGGGAGGGATGGTCTTCTTGGGGGTAAGTATGGTGTTGCGATTATTATTTCGCCTTGTGTTGTCTGTACTTTAATGGCAAGGAATTCGCTGTTAAAGTTGTCTATTAGTATGTGTTTGTTACTTTTTTTCATCGCTACGGCAACTCCGTCATGTTTTTCTCCACTTTTGTTCGATTGGTGGGTGTCGTAGTTAAATATTTTGATTTTTTTTTCTCGGGTTCTCCGTGTGCACTTATTAGTATTATATATGGTCTGTTTTCAGTGTATATGTTACAAAGCGATATTTTGTATGCGTGCCAATCACGGACATTGTGTTGTAGGATTTTAAGTGTTTTCAGTTGTAGATGGTCCATTATTTATTTTTCTTGGAGTATTGAAGATGAGGGGGTGATCTCATTTCGTTGAGTCTCGATGATTTCCTTTTGAATTCAGCTGCTGTGATTACAATAAAATCTTTTGTGCCGAATTTGATTTTGTATTTTTTAATCATGTCCCATACCGTTTTTTTTATCTTACCGTTCGTCTGTGTATTGCCATACTGTTTCGTTAGCCGTTACTAAGTCTTCCATAAATTTTCCAATTGGTTTTCTGTGTAGTGGGTATGGTATTTTTGTGGTTTGGTAAACCTTAGTCCTATATCTGCTGCTTCTTCAGGCACTAGGGGTGGGGGGGGGGGGGGGAGGCAGTTGTTGTTGGGAAGTTGATTTCCTTTTCATTGTTCTTGGCCGCTGATTTCCTTTTCGCTCCTGTTTCTTGTGTCAATCTTGGGTCTCTCGCCCTCTTAGTCAAATCTCCAGGTCATTCCGCCATTTTCAGTATGTTATCCTGGTCTGTCAGTGATGTTGTGCCCTTGGGTGTGTTAAATCGTTGTCTGAAGTGTTTTGTAAGTTCTGGGGTGCTGGTGGCGTTTAACAAGTTTGTTGAGTTTGGGTTTTCGGGGAAGTTCATTTGTGGCATGTTGTTTATTTCAAGCATCCTATTGAGTTTGTCTGCATATGAACCTGGGGCAATGATGTTATAAAGGTAGGCATGTAGCATACTCACCATAATACCTTGAAATGATCAGTGTCACTTAATTTGACCATGGTGTCAGTAGTTGGCTCTGTTGCCTCTTTCACGGCCCGCTTCGCTATTTCAGCATATGTGCTTTGGTCTCTCATCCTTTCTCGTTGATCTTCCTGCTCTTGTTTGTACTTGATGAGGGTCTTTTTGTTGGGGCAGGACATGGCCATGGTTGGGTGGGTGTGGTGCACGTCCCCGTTCCTTTTGAAGTTTACGCAGCCTTTGTTGGTGGTGTTGTTGCACTGCGTGTAAACATGTTCTTCCTCTGCACAGTTGGGAGCAGTATTTATTTTCCTTTTCAGAGCACTCCCTTGTGGTATGCTCTTCATATTTATAGCATGTGGAACATGTCAGGAGACTGGAATATTTTTCCCTTTTTATTTAATAAGGGGATATCGACATGTTGCATGCTTCGAAGACTCACTGGAGGACCTTGTCTGCCATAACCTTTTCTTCGAAACAAATCTTCATTACATGCGTGTAATCAGTCTTTTATCTTGATTATTTCTTCTACTTTAAGTCCTTCAATGTTATTCGCAATGACTGCCTTCAGAGAGTCTCCTGTTTGCCCTCCTACCTGAGAATCTAGTTTCCTTGCGTAAACAGATCTCCTGGCTCTTAGCTCGGAAGGCATGACCACACTTAATCCATTCTTGGCAAGAATTTGTTTCGCCTTTATGGTTAGTAGTTTGTCTGTATCATTTTCATTTCGGCAAATGACTTTGAACCCTTCGTTCAGGTTGAATACCCTATTGAAGGGCACACCTAGTTCAACATATGTACGTTAATTAGTCTAGATTTATCGATATGTTTGTTCTTATCTTTTACTTTAATTATGATGTTTACTACAGTTGTGCATGTAGAAGGTTTTTGGAGGCCCTTCTTTGCCCCAGCACAGTGGAGTGACAGTCGTCACTATGGGATCAGCCTGTTTGTCCCCGACCCCCAAGGAACACACACAATCCCACTCAGCTGTGAGGTGTGCGCCACTGGAGGGGCTCTAGCACGAATACTTAAATAAAGCAGGTGCCTCGGCCAGGGTAAGTAAGGAAGGATTCTAGTAAGAGAGAAAGACCCCAAGCCACGCCAGTACTGCTAACCAATAGCCGCCCTCCAGCGGAAGTGTCGGTCACTCACTCTGACCGTGGGGAGGAGTAGCTAGAGTTGACAATCCTGAACGCTCGTGAGGTAGTCCGGTGACTTTCGTGGTCATTATCCAAAGGTGGAGGACCATAAAGGATGTCTGGAGAGAGGGGTCTGGAGAGAGGTCCAATTACCCATGAGTCCCCGTCTCGAGTGTAGTATCCTGCTCTACAAGCCATTCCGAGTTCCAATCCCGGCCGGAAAGGCAGAAACTCAGATGGGATTGGAAAAAACACTTGGAATATGTCAGTAACTGATGCAAGAGGAAAGTTGTATAATAAAGCAGGAGGATTTTTTTTTTTTTTTTTACGAGGACTAGCCCACCCAAGCACAGGTCAACGACTCACAACGGGGCTTAAGGGGCGAAAAAATAAGAATATAGAGAATTTAAAAATAGAAAAAGGAAAAGGTTAAATTAATCTACACCGCGAAGATGCCGGAAAACCACCTTTTTAAAGTGAGACAGATTGCATGAGTATGGAAACACAAGAAAAGGCAGAGCATTCTACAATTTGGCTAGGTGAGGAAAGAAGGATGCACTATAACGGGTTATTCTTGTGTGACCGACATCCACAGAGAAACGGTGGGCACAGCGGGCAAGACGTGTGTTACGAGCCCACGGCCTTGCCAGCGGTACACAAGATGCCAGATCCACCGAACATTGCCCGTTAAAGTACCTGTAAAAAAGAGAGAGTGAAGCAACATCTCGACGAAGAGAAAATTAAGAGAGATTGTCAACTAAAGGAGAAAGTTAATAAGACGAAATGCCTTTGATTTCACCCTATCTAACAGTTGGACAGAAGAAGAGTCACCCCAGATATAAGAGCAGTACTCCAAGTTAGGACGAAGGAATCCCTTATTAACATGAAGCAACTGCTCAGCAGTGAAGTAGCTACGGCATCTCTACAGCATTCCCAACTTTCAGGAGGCAGCTTTAGCAATGTTGAGTATGTGTGGTTTCCATGACATATTAGAGGAAATGGTGAGGCCTAGCATATCTATTTTAGAATTTGGCAGAATGATAGCGTCCTGAAATGTGATTGGTGGGAGATCATCTAATTTTGAAAGTGTAATTGGTAAATACTGAGTGATATTACTATTGAATTTAACCTAGTTTCTACCTCTCCATTCGGAGATGCTGCACAGATCATCATTGATAGATGTAGTGATATCAGCTCTAGAAACAGATCTAGTTTGAGAGTTAGGGGGAAGGGGAAATTTTGAAGAAGAGTGAAGAGTAGAATCATCAGCGTAAGAATGGATAGAATTAGTTGTATTATGAAGTAAATCATTGATAAAATGAAGGAACAGAGTAGGTGAGAGAACAGAAGCCTGTAGGACACCACTATTGGTAGAGAAAGAGCGAGAGATCGATCCCTTGGATCGGTTCTCAAGGAAGCTAGAGATTAGAAAACAAAGTGGGGGAGAGAAACCATTAGAGAGAAGTTTAGAAAGCAAAGAACTGTGCCATACTCTGTCAAATGCTTTGGAGAAGTCGAGGGCCACAACGAAATTTTCCCAATAATCACTAAGATGGGATGACCAAAGATGGGCGCAGTAGGAGAGCAGATCACCAGTAGATCTCGCCTGGCGAAAGCCATACTGGTGATACGACAAAAGAGAATGGCGTTCATGGTGACCGAGAAAATGGGAGTTCAAGATAGTTTCGAAAATCTTGGAGAGGGATGAAGTTAGAGCAATGGGGCGATAGTTAGTGGGATTAGAATGGTCACACTTATTTGGGATTAGCTGAACCAAGGCATGCGTCCAAGAAGAAGGAAAAGTTTGGGTTTTGAGGCAAAGGCGAAAGAGGCGAGCAAGCACTGGGACCAGGGCTTCAGCACACTCCCTCAAAACAAGAGGGGGTATTCCGTCCGGTCCATGCGCCTACTCACATCCAACATGGATAACACACCAGCAAACCTCTGAGTGGAGATTATAGGAAAGTGCATAGGTTAAGTAGGAGGAGCAGGGGTAGGAGAGATAGAGTTGGAATCGTCTAAGGTGGAATTAGAGGAGAAAAAGGTGCCAAAGAGATTGGCTTTGTCAGGGGGAGAGTTGGCTATAGAGTTATTAGGTCGGAAGAGGGGAGGAAAAGGAGTAATGAAGTTATTACAGATGTTTTTTTCTAAGGACCAGAAGGATTTACTAGAGGAAGAATTAGTCAGGACAGCGGTCTTTCTTTTTATAAAATTCAGCTTGGCCCACGAAGAATAGTATTACAACCAATCCTAGAAGTAATGAAAGAGGAGTGGGTAATAGGAGACGGAGATAGTTTCATAGCATGATATGCTCTATCTCTCTCACTGCATGCAAGACAGCAGGAGCGATCAAGCAATGATTGTAAAGTGACAAATTATAAAAAAAATATTTCTATTCCTTCATTAGAGGCTATTTTTATTTATTTTTTTACTAACGAATGCAAAGATGCATCTACCCTGCTGATTGGGCTAATCAATATTTTTTGGGGGCATTGGCTGGCAGGGCTTTGTAACACCTGTTGTGTTTGTAAAATGTTAAATTGCATTTTTGTCTCAGACGCTATACTAGATATGCAGGTTTAGAAGTGGATCTTTTGCCTCAGTATCTATTCTGGTTGAGCACATACTGTGGTCACTCACGGTATGTATGTCTTTTCTTCTCTTGGCAAGGAAGCTTTGATCTTGGCGGAAGTCATAGTGAGTTTTGTCAGACCAAATCAATCCAAGCCAGCAGAATAACATATATATCAGTAACTATGGGGAGGCACGATTGATAGGCCTATCACCACTGATAGACGTATCCCGGACAGTACACCAGACACCTGACAAAACACAACCAGATTAGTAATAATGAGGAGGCTTCACCGGCCGACCTACCACGATAAGCACACCACACCCAGTGACACCGAAGCACACGACAACAGCAGCCTGGTAACGACTCGTGACCATGAACTCCTGAGTAAAAGGCGGTCTACAGCTCCCTCTACGAGACACACACAATCTAGAGACAGACGGAGTCACATTTCGCCCCAAGTCCCGAGATCAGGAGGAGAACCCGTCTCTTCAGCCGTATCAGGCCGACAGTTATAGCCCCCAGTCCTGAGCCTCCCACAGGTTACACGTGAGTCATTGTCAGAATGATCCATAAGATGAATTGAATTACTTTAGTAGGAAGTGTATCTATGTCATGTTCATGTCTAGGTGTCAAAGGTTCATTGTAATTTGTAATTAGCATTGGTGTTGAGAAGATTCCCCCTATGAGCATGTATATTATTGATAACTATTGTCCCACGCTACCAACTTCGCTCACCTTGTAATCCCCCCAACTATAACTCTCACTATATTTTCATAATTGTGCCAATGGTATCCATTACAATGGTGTTAGAGGGACCCATTGTAATGGAGTGACAGGAAGAGACCAAAGCTTTGTAACACCTGTTGTGTTTGTAAAATGTTAAATTGCATTTTTGTCTCAGACGCTATACTAGATATGCAGGTTTAGAAGTGGATCTTTTGCCTCAGTATCTATTCTGGTTGAGCACATACTGTGGTCACTCACGGTATGTATGTCTTTTCTTCTCTTGGCAAGGAAGCTTTGATCTTGGCGGAAGTCATAGTGAGTTTTGTCAGACCAAATCAATCCAAGCCAGCAGAATAACATATATATCAGTAACTATGGGGAGGCACGATTGATAGGCCTATCACCACTGATAGACGTATCCCGGACAGTACACCAGACACCTGACAAAACACAACCAGATTAGTAATAATGAGGAGGCTTCACCGGCCGACCTACCACGATAAGCACACCACACCCAGTGACACCGAAGCACACGACAACAGCAGCCTGGTAACGACTCGTGACCATGAACTCCTGAGTAAAAGGCGGTCTACAGCTCCCTCTACGAGACACACACAATCTAGAGACAGACGGAGTCACATTTCGCCCCAAGTCCCGAGATCAGGAGGAGAACCCGTCTCTTCAGCCGTATCAGGCCGACAGTTATAGCCCCCAGTCCTGAGCCTCCCACAGGTTACACGTGAGTCATTGTCAGAATGATCCATAAGATGAATTGAATTACTTTAGTAGGAAGTGTATCTATGTCATGTTCATGTCTAGGTGTCAAAGGTTCATTGTAATTTGTAATTAGCATTGGTGTTGAGAAGATTCCCCCTATGAGCATGTATATTATTGATAACTATTGTCCCACGCTACCAACTTCGCTCACCTTGTAATCCCCCCAACTATAACTCTCACTATATTTTCATAATTGTGCCAATGGTATCCATTACAATGGTGTTAGAGGGACCCATTGTAATGGAGTGACAGGAAGAGACCAAAGCTTGTTTACTGTAGATAAGTGCGTCTCTGTGTCAGTGTACAAGACAGCATTTTTTTCTCTGGAAGAAAAAAATACTTTCTCCGGTTGACTTTAACCACGACCGTTTATTGGAATTTGAGCGAATCGTTCATGCCTGAGAACGAAAGAGCAACTGGCAGTGCCCTGTTTTCTTGAAATTGCATGTAACCTTTGACAATAAAGACTGAAACTGCCTCTTTGCAATCCCATTTACTTCAACAGCATACAAAAATACACGAAAGTTTTAAAAGGGGAAAAACTAAATGTTGCAAGTATCGTTTACCAGCAAAAGATATCTTTACTGAATTCCATGAATTGAGTAAAAGTTTCAGCCTTGTCTACAATTGGGTATCTTTTTTTGTCAGAAGCTAATCCTTATTTTAAGAAAAAAATATACATCTCTTTGGCAAAGCGAAAACGATAATATTAATATTTGACAATAGGGTTGGAGTTTTTATGATTAATGCAAAGGATTGTATAATTTATCATTACACGAGAACGCTTTTGTTTCTACGAATTTATTTTCTGCTTCTCCTCTCTCTCTCTCTCTCTCTCTCTCTCTCTCTCTCTCTCTCTCATATTCTCAATATTTTTGTTCTTAATTTCAGGCATAATAATATTTTTTCTTCAGATCTTTACTCGTCGACTCGGGTTTTTCCCTTCAGGTCTTCTTATTTTATGTAGGTTTGCACTCCCTGGGTCATCTCGTCACTCCTAAACATCCACACTAACACCAGCTCCGCCGGGAACAAGGGAGCAGCTTGATTGACCATAAACTGGGAAATATTCTTAAAAGCAAGACAACATTATGCCAGAATAATATACAGTATGTATTTTTATGAACTTGCTACTAAACGTCACACAAAAGAGGGGGAGGAAGCCAATTAGGAGAATGCGTCCCCCCCCCCCAAAAAAAAAGGATCTTTTATCGTCTACTACAACATACATAAATAGTTACTTAGTTCACGTACACCATATCATTGAAGACTCACATTTTGTTATTGACCTTATTGACCTGAGGATGTTATATACATTTCTTCTATAACATTGTCCTGAATGTAATCGTAAAATTATGAATACACAAACGATTTTTCACTTCTTCTTGCATTAATAGTGTCAGGCGCGCACGAACGCACGCACCCACAACCCCTATACACAACCCCCACACACACCACATAAACCCTACACACAAAGCCCCCCCACACACACCACACACAGAACGCGACACACACACACACACACACACACACACACACACACACACACAAGACTCCACCACACACACACACACACACACAAACACACACACACACACAAGACCCCACCACACACACAAAAAACCATGCATATAAACCCACACAACCCCCCAAACACGCAACCCCACACGCACGCACACACACCCGCAAGCATAACCACACATACACACACACACACAACACCACATAACCCCCCAAGCACAACCCCCCCCCCCCCCACACACAACCCCCCACACACAACACCACACAACCCCACACATACACACACAAAACCCATCCACACACACACACACACACACACAACCTCACAAATAACCCCACACAACCCCACACATACACACACAAACCCCCCCCACACACACACACAACCTCACAAATAATCCCACACAACCCCACACACAACCCCACAAATAACCCCACACACAACCCCACACTCAACCCCACACACAACCCCACATACAACCCCATAAGCCACAGCATTTTTGACATACTACATGCCACAGCACTTTTGGCACAATTCTTTGCTATAACAGTTCTGACACACTCACCCCCTTGGTACAGCGAGTCTGTCACATTCACCTCCTTGGTACAGAGGTCGTGACACACTCACCTCCTTGGTACAGCGGTTCTGAAACTCACCACCTTGGTACAGCGGTTCTGACACACTCACCTCTTGGTACAACGGTTCTGACACACTCACCTCCTTGGTACAGCGGTACTAACACACTCACCTCCTTGGGGCAGCGGTGCTGACACTCACCTCCTTGGTATAGCGGTCTGACACTCTCAGCTAATTAGTACAGTGGTTCTGACAGCCAGCTGGTGTCAGTGTGGATGTTTAGGAGTGACGAGATGACCCAGGGAGTGCAAACCTACATAAAATAAGAAGTCCTGAAGGGATATACCTGAGTCGACGAGTAAAGATCTGAAGAAAAAATATTATTATGCCTGAGATTAAGAAAAAAAATATTGAGAATATGAGAGAGAGAGAGAGAGAGAGAGAGAGAGAGAGAGAGAGAGAGAGAGAGAGAGAGAGAGAGAGAGAGAGGAGAAAATAAATTCGTAGAAACAAAAGCATTCTCATGTAATGATAAATTATACAATCCTTAGCATTAATCATTAGAATTCCAACCCTATTGTCAAAAATTAATATTATCGTTTTCGCTTTGCCAAAGAGATGTATATTATTTTCTTAAAATACGGATTTGCTTCTGAAAATAAAAGATACCCAATTGTAGACAAGGCTGAAACTTTTACTCAATTCATGGAATTCAGTAAAGATATCTTTTGCTGGTAAACGATACTTGCAACATTTAGTTTTCCCCCTTTTAAAACTTTCGTGTATTTTCGTATACTGTTGAAGTAAATGGGGTTGCAAAGAGACAGTTTCAATCTTTATTGTCAAAGGTTACATGCAATTTCAAGAAAACAGGTCACTGCCAGTTGCTCCTTCGTTCTCAGGCATGAATATTTCGCTCAAATTCCAATAAACGGTTGTGGTTAAAGTCAACCAGAGAAAGTATTTTTTTCTTCCATAGAATAAAATGCTGTCTTGTGCACTGACACAGAGACGCACTTATCTACGGTAAACAAACTTTGGTCTCTTCCTGTCACTCCATTACAATGGGTCCCTCTAACACCATTGTAATGGATACCATTGGCACAATTATAAAAATATAGTGAGAGTTATAGTTGGGGGATTACAAAGTGAGCGAAGTTGGTAGCGTGGGACAATAGTTATCAATAATATACATGCTCATAGGGGGAATCTTCTCAACACCAATGCTAAGTACAAATTACAATGAACCTTTGACACCAAGACATACACATGACAAAGATACACTTCCTACTAAAGTAATTCAATTCATCTTATGGATCACTCTGACAATGACTCACGTGTAACCTGTGGGAGGCTCAGAACTGGGGGCTCTAACTGTCGGCCTGGTACGGCTGAAGAGACGGGTTCTCCTCCCGATCTCGGGACCTGGGGCGAAGTGTGACTCCGTCTGGCTCTAGATTGTGTGTGTCTCCTAGAGGGAGCTGTAGGCGCCCATGTATTCAGGAGTTCATGGTCACGAGTCGCTACCAGGCTGCTATTGTCGTGTGCTTGGAAGTCACTGGGTGTGGTGTGCTTATCGTGGTAGGTCGGCCGGTGAAGCCTCCTAATTATTACTAATCTGGGTGTGTTTTGTAAGGTGTTTGGTGTATTGTCCGGGATACGTCTATCAGTGGTGATAGGCCAATCAGTCGCGCCTCCCCATAGTTACCGATTTGTTTGTTATTCTGCTGGCTTGGATAGATTTGGTCTGACAAAACTCACTATGCCTTCCGTCAAGATCAAAGCTTCCTTGCAAAGAGAAGAAAAGACATACATACCGTGAGTGACCATAGTATGTCCTCAACCAGAATAGATACTGAGGCAAAAGATCCACTTCTAAACCTGCATATCTAGAATTGCGCCTGAGACAAAAATGCAATTTAGCTTTTTACAAACACAACAGGTGTTACGAAGCCCTGCCAGCCAATGCCCCCAAAATATAATGATTAGCCCAATCAATTTTCTTTTCTCTTTTACCTTGATCCTAAACCAGTACTTCCAATCCTAATCCCTGCCCTCCCACTCAGCAGTACAAGCAATAGCCCCCTCTACCCTATCTAAACACGTTATGGTTTTTTTTTGAGGGGGGGTGGCGGAACTTAATAATTACGTAATATTTCTTTACTTTATTTTACACACAAATTATTTAATAATTCATTTAGCTGAATATTATATATACACCCGGACACAGGTCACCGACCCACACGTCGTCTGGGCCTGTGGGCAAAAACATAATAATAATAATAACAATAATAATAATAATAATAATAATAATAATAATAATAATAATAATAATGATAATGATAATAATAATAACAATAATAATAATAATAATAATAATAATAATAATAATAATGATAATAATAATAATAATAATAATAATAATAATAATAATAATGATGAATAATAATAAACTAACAATAAAAAATAAAATATACATATATAATAATAATAATAATAATAATAATAATAATTGTAATAGTAATAGTAATAGTAATAGTAACAGTAATAGTAGTAGTAGCAGTAGTATTAGTAGTATACCTGATGCGTACTATCCCTGATATCGGACCCCTCCTCCACCCTCTGGAAGAAGTTATCAGTGTCAATTTCATTCCTAAATTAGTGAAACACCCTGACTTAACCCCAGCAGAAAGAGCACTACTTGCACTTCCACCAAATCTGGGAGGGATGGGACTAACCAATCCAGAGGAGATTGATGCCACCGAACATCAAAATTCACTTAAGCTCACGGCAGCCCTCACGGACCACATAATAGCCCAGAATGCAACAGGGGAGGTGGATACCAGTGAAGTAAATAAGATTCGTAGGTCCATTACGACAGATCGACAGCACTGCGAAAATGATAAGTTGCAGCAACTGTTGCAGCAGGTACCAGAAAATTTGAAAAAAAAAGTAGCTATAGCGCAAGAGATGGGCGCCTCGAACTGGTTAACTATGTTACCGACAAGGGCAAATGGTTTCAGTCTTAATAAACAAGAATTTACAGATGCCATTGCTCTAAGATACAGTCGGCCAGTAGAAGGTTTGCCCTCCCAATGCGTGTATGGCTCTTCCTATGATGGCGATCACGCCATGGTGTGCAAGAAAGGGGGCTTCATATGCATGAGGCATGACGAGGTAAGGGACCTCACCGCAAATATGTTGAAGGAAATCTGCCAGGATGTCATGGTAGAACAGACCCTCCTTCCATTGGATGGTGATCTTCCAACACAGGACTTCAAACACATCTAACGAAGCCCGTGTGGATGTCAGTGCTCGAGGATTCTGGACTCGGGGACAGCAAGCTTTCTTCGACATCAGGATTTTTGATCCCATGGCCGCATGTCACCGTAACCTAGCTCTCGATGCTGCACATAGGAGGAACGAGAACGACAAGAGAAGGGCATATGGGGAGAGAATTCAAAACGTTGATCAAGGCAGCTTCACTTCTCTAGTGTTCACAACCTCTGGTGGGATGGGACCAAGTGCAAGATGTTTCTAAGCCAGACTCGCGGAGGTGATCTCCGAATAGAAGAAGCAGCCCAGAAGTTATGTTACAGCCTGGATGAGATGTCGACTGTCTTTCTCTCTCCTTCGGTCGGCTTTGCTCTGCCTCAGGGGAACGAGATCTTCTGCCTCAATTCTGACAACTGCTGCAGATATTGACTATGAGGCTACAGTCACTGAATACCTCATGGATCTGCGGCTCAGCTAATTCAACACAGATAGGATAGCTGCTTATGTATTAGGATATTGAATATTATGGTAATAAAATGGTGGCGAAGGTGTGGCTATTGGGGGAGGCTGGAGGCCAAAAAAAAAAAAAAAAGTAGTAGTAGTAGTAGTAGTAGTAGCAATAATAATAATAATAATAATAATAATAATAATAATAATAATAATAATAATAATAATAATAATAATAATAATAATAATAATAATAATGGTAATAATACTAATATTAATAATAATAATAATAATAATAATAATAATAATAATAATAATAATAATATTAATAATAATAATAATAATAATAATAATAATTATAATAATAATAATAATGGTAATAATACTAATATTAATAATAGTAATAATAGTAATAATAGTAATAATAATAATAATAATAATAATAATAATAATAATAATAATAATAATAATATTAATAATAATTAATGAAAATAAAAGAAAATCATAATAAAAAATAATTGAGAAAATAATTACTTAGGTTAATTACTAAATTAGAAGGAATATTATAATAATAATATGTCATAAAAAGGAGATGGGCACAGAAAGGAAGAGGATTACGCAAAATTTTCTAATATAAAGATCTTCAGTACTTTATGCTTCTTTTACTTCTCATTTTAAGGTAGCACACTTAAAGGCACATGTCTTCTTTATCATATACATATAAATATTTTTTTTGTATTTGCCGTAACATACTTTAGGTATAATCTGGCTATATTATGATGGCATACACCATCTTAGATTAAACAGAGTAAACTGTGGATTATACAAATTTATATCCTTTAAATTATATCTTTAATTCAGACTCTTAAGTCGTCAAGCAGGTGAGTAATACAGAGACACATCAGAGGTAAAGGCCAACGGCTTTAGATTCACAGGGACATTTTTGGGGATCACGCCACGGTGTGCAAGAAAGGGGGCTTCATATGCATGAGGCATGACGAGGTAAGGGACCTCACCGCAAATATGTTGAAGGAAATCTGCCAGGATGTCATGGTAGAACAGACCCTCCTTCCATTGGATGGTGAGATCTTCCAACACAGGACTTCAAACACATCTAACGAAGCCCGTGTGGATATCAGTGCTCGAGGATTCTGGACGCTGGGACAGCAAGCTTTCTTCGACATCAGGATTTTTGATCCCATGGCCGCATGTCACCGTAACCTAGCTCTCGATGCTGCACATAGGAGGAACGAGAACGACAAGAGAAAGGCATATGGGGAAAGAATTCAAAACGTTGATCAAGGCAGCTTCACTCCTCTAGTGTTCACAACCTCTGGTGGGATGGGACCAAGTGCAAGATGTTTCTACGCCAGACTCGCGGAGGTGATCTCCGAATAGAAGAAGCAGCCCAGAAGTTATGTTACAGCCTGGATGAGATGTCGACTGTCTTTCTCTCTCCTTCGGTCGGCTTTGCTCTGCCTCAGGGGAACGAGATCTTCTGCCTCAATTCTGACAACTGCTGCAGATATTGACTATGAGGCTAAAGTCACTGAATACCTCATGAATCTGCGGCTCAGCTAATTCAACACAGATAGGATAGCTGCTTATGTATTAGGATTTTGAATATTATGGTAATAAAATGGTGGCGAAGGTGTGGCTATTGGGGGAGGCTGGAGGCCAAAAAAAAAAAAAAAAAGTAGTAGTAGTAGTAGTAGTAGTAGCAATAATAATAATAATAATAATAATAATAGTAATAATAATAATAATAATAATAATAATAATAATAATAATAATAATAATAATAATAATAATGGTAATAATACTAATATTAATAATAATAATAATAATAATAATAATAATAATAATAATAATAATAATAATAATATAATAATAATAATAATAATAATAATAATAATAATAATAATAATAATGGTAATAATACTAATATTAATAATAATAATAATAGTAATAATAGTAATAATAGTAATAATAATAATAATAATAATAATAATAATAATAATAATAATAATAATAATAATAATAATAATAATAATAATTAATGAAAATAAAAGAAAATCATAATAAAAAATAATTGAGAAAACAATTACTTAGGTTAATTACTAAATTAGAAGGAATATTATAATAATAATATGTCATAAAAAGGGGATGGGCACAGAAAGGAAGAGGATTACGCAAAATTTTCTAATATAAAGATCTTCAGTACTTTATGCTTCTTTTACTTCTCATTTTAAGGTAACACGCTTAAAGGCACATGTCTTCATTATCATATACATATAAATATTTTTTTTGTATTTGCCGTAACATACTTTAGGTATAATCTGGCTATATTATGATGGCATACACCATCTTAGATTAAACAGAGTTAACTGTGGATTATACAAATTTATATCCTTTAAATTATATCTTTAATTCAGACTGTTAAGTCGTCAAGCAGGTGAGTAATACAGAGACACATCAGAGGTAAAGGCCAACGGCTTTAGATTCACAGGGACATTTTTGGGGATGCGATAAACACGTGATGAAACTTGGTATTTGTTCTGGGGAACTGATAAGATGAAGGATAAACTCGCCAATAGTTCGTGAGTCTAGTTGTTCTAACGCTTCCATTACAAAACTTCTTTGAAAATTTTGTTTTCTGATATGACGCAAATCAAGAAAATAAAACCTTTTAATTCTACAGGCAAGGTGAGAAGTAAGAGGAATATGAGGTGTCAGAATTAGAAGAAAAATAACCTCAAGGGACAAAGAAACCCAAATGAAATAGAACAATTGTTTTTCTGCTACACAACAAGACTGTAATGAGGACAGCGTTTGAGAGCGAATCTGAGACAAGAAGCTCTGGAAACCTATCATTCTTTATTTTTTTAGTTTACTGGCCGTCAACATCGATGGCCTCTCATTACTCATGTTCCTTTGATCTCATCCTTTTGTTCTTCTTTTGTTTCTTCTTAACTACCATTTTCTTCTTCTTGTTCTCCTTCTTCGTCTACTAGGGTTGGTAACGACTCGTAGAGGCTGATAAACTCGGTTCTTCTTTCTGTCAAAATATCTGGTTCTTCTTGTTTTTGTTGTTCTTTCTCTTGGTTTTCTTTTCGTGGTACTTTTGTCTTATTTCGTTCTCGCTTCTTCTTTTCTTTTTCTTCACTACAAAGAGAGCCTCCTTGTAGCTCAGTTTTTTCTTGTTTCGTAGGTTGGCTACCCTGCACTGCTCCCTTCACTTGGAACACTCCCGTCAGCAGGAGTGAGGTCCGCCACAAGCTGCGTATTTCTTGTCGGCCACCAAGCACGTGGTGTGTTGGTGTCCGGTGATCTTGTACGCGGCTCAGACCCCCGAGCACGGCACTTCCTTGCATGATGTCCGTAGCATTAGTACTTCTAACATCGTGTAGGTCTTAATACCTAGGTTTTAAATGAGATGGTCTCCCATCCCAGGCGTACTTCTTGTGGTAGTGTCTTCGGGTAGCCGACCAGCGCTGGACTGGTTAGCTTCTTTACGACGTAGAACTGGTCATCGATCAGTTGGGTCAGACCATCTTGATCCAGGTCTTCAATTTCAGCACAGGAAATCACTTCTATCACCAAGCTGTCGTCTTCGTGAATATCTGTATTGATTGGGATGTCGTTGATGACATTGATGTCCTACACCTTCTTGTCCTGTACCCATTCGGAGAAGGAGACCATAAGGCCACAACTCACCGGTCTGCAGGACAAGGAGGTTAAGTTCCTTGGGGGAGAGGCGCTCGACCAGGTGGTACCTGGGGAGCAGAAAGAGATACGTCTTCACTCGCCGAAGTGTAGGTCCAGAATGGAACTACACATGCGAGGGAAGTCATTATATTAACTGTATACTAGAAAGAATGATCTCACGACATAAAAACTATTTCTCTAGGTGTTAACTCTTAATGACGGTGTACTGATGAGACTAAAGCGAAATTCGTTTTTTTTTTTTTTATTTATTAATGGCTGTTTAATTATATACATGAGACTGCGCCTAGGGTACAGGTACCTATGGGAGTACATTGGCAACCCTGAGCCTGGCCGCACTGTTTGTAAACTTTGTGGCCAACCTGACTCTCACACCCTCTCTCACTACATCCTCACTTGCCCTATGACCTCCTCCTACAGGTCCCCAGCTGTTACCAACACCTCTTCCATCCCTGACCAGATATCCCTCCTCCTAGTCACAGGCCTGGCACTTGACATTATTAGGGACCTGCCACGCTTTGCTATAAACAGATGAAATGTACCGGGAACTTTCCCCCCACACACTCATCATTCTCTCACTTTATGTAACTTGACAAAACCTATGACCCTTCAGGCTTTTACGCCCTTAATGTACGAGTCATAAAGGCAAGTATGAAATTTGCATACTTTCCAGATGGGCTCTGTAAACGCTTTTGCGCTGCACCTTGCACAGGATGTAAGGGGGTGCCCAATAAACTAGCCCCCTCGGGGGCAAATCTGAATGGCTGTTTAAAAATTATTACTAACGTTCATTAGACAAATGCTTGCGTGTAAAGGTACACTTGCAAGCAAAATGCAACTAATGGCAAATAAATACCCAAATATTTATTGAATTGTGTACTGTACTGTACATACACTAATATCTTACGCGCATCTATTGGTTGTTTCTCGTGTTTCAGAAAGGTGTGTCCTACGGCTACCTTAGAGTATCAATCAATCAAAGTACCGTCCTCATATGTGAGGGTTTGCGACCAAAATCCTCCACTCTAAACGTTCTGGGGCTGTTTTTACCAATCCTCCAAGGTTTTGTATATCTCTGGGACCCAATTTTTAAATCAATTTATCCATCCCAGTCTCTGTCTTCCCCTGGCCCTCCTACCCTCACCTTTGCTCATTAATTATATGACGAAAGTGTCTCATTTTTATTTTTATTTACATTTCATGATTTTTCTTGAAGTTTTTGCTAATATTAGTACAGTATATATCAGGTGCCTTCAAGAGAGCTCAGGCTCTCAACTGGCTCAGTTATGTTAATATTTTTATTAATATCGACTCTGTATTTGTGTTTTTCTGGTTAAATGAACTGTTTCACTATCAATATTAATATATTCAATGCCAATACAACAATCACACCATAATTTGAAAACTGTTTGATCCAGTGTCAAGTATTATCTCAGAAAGACCGGATAACTACCCAACTGCACTGTTTACCAATTACCCCAGAATATGACCCATCAATCACTTAGCGTGCATATTCCTAATTTTTGTTGGGAAGAAAGAGTCAAGCAAGTTTAGGAAGAGAAAATGAATAAGTAAATTTTTTCTTTTCTGAATTTTGATTTAACCAAAATACGAGAAACAGTTCTCGTGATTTACGGTACTAGTATAGATTAAGTATAAACAAAAATCTAAATATATCATAAAACATGTCTCGCGATTCTCCTCACATTATGAAAACGTCTGAGTCAACAGAGTGTATGTAAACATCTCTACCATCAAACTTTTCAAAGGTGTTATTACAAGAGTTAGTACCACACTCTCTAAACCTTTTGGTCCATATATTTGTGTGAACTACTTCAAGAACCAGCATGGAATCTACTTGTTTTTGCCTGCAGAGACATGGGGTGACTGATCACCACTTGGGAATGTAAGGTTTGTAGATTATGTATCTAACCTACTGTGCAGAGTAGCAACCTTGTATATAAAGCTACTGTGCCGAGTAGCACCTATGTATATAATTACGTGGTAACACTGCACGTGTTATGTGGCAACATTGCCCGGAGGCTGCCATATGGCAAGGCAGTCTCAGTCTGACTCTGTGGGCCGTGCATGGCACACGCTTGTCACTCCTCTCCGTTAATAAATGGACTTCAGTGTTACCCGGTGTTTCCCTACCCATCACTGCCTTCTTCAGGGAACACTTGGAACCTTCATGGTGCAGTGAGTAGGATCTGTGGACTTACAAGTGTGTGAACAATGGAGAAGTTAGCCGGCGATGTGCGACTGCCGGCAATGTGCTCGTGTACTAGTGTGTTGTGTTGTGTTGCGTTGTGTTTTGCCGGGACGTGCAGTGTTGCGCCGTCACAGTGCGTTTTAGTGACGGTGGCAGTGTTAGTGTCAGTGCATTAGTGTGTCTAGAGCTGAGAGTTGAGCATTGGCCTCTTTTTTGTGGTACCCACGGAGCACGCAGGCGTACACCCTTCTCGTGTGACATCCGGGGAGACACTAACGTTCTGCATCCTCAGCGGCTCCAGCCACCATGGCCACCACGATCTGGTATCTGAGACACACACACTCACACACACACGCACGCACGCACGCACTCACGGACAGAACAGTGAACTCTATGCGTTATTTCTGCGCTGTTTATGTCATATATATGTGGTTCGAGCTGATGAGGCGCCACTTTATATACTAAACAGCACAGTTCAAGCATACTAAGATGGGCGGTAAGAAGGGACAACGTCAAGATGGGAGACACGCCTCCCCACCACCATCCCCTCCACCGGGCGCAGACTCTCATTTCAAGTTCAAGTTGTTTGGAATTACTGGCCTCTTCGCCGTTAGGCTATTTCGGCCGAAGCTGATTGGTTGCACTTCCTTTTTTTGTTGGTTCTTCTTTTAGTTTTTACTTTCCATTCTTCTTCTTGTTCTTCGTCTTCGGGTTTTTTTGGTTTATTCTTGTCTTGGTTGTTCATTTCTTCTTCTTGTTCTTCGTCTTCTTCTTCTTTCTGGTCTTCTACGTTATCAGGTTCTTGATTGTTCTTTTCTTGTTCGTTTTTGTCTTGTTTGTTCTTTTCTTGTTTGTTTTGGTCTTGCTTGTTTTTTTCTAGATTCTTGACTGCAAGGAGAGCCTCCTTGTAAGTCAATTTTTCCTTAGCCCGCAGCCTGGCCACCCTGCACTCCTCCCTCCACTTGGGACAATGCCGATCGGAGGAGGAGTGAGGGCCACCACAAGCCGCGCACTTCTTAACGGCCGCCTGGCAGTCAGCGTCGGTGTGGCCGGGTGCCCCGCAGCTAGAGCACACCTCGCGAGCACGACACTTCCTCGCCAGATGGCCATACTTCTGGCACTTGTAACAACGAGTGGGTCTTTGCTCGTATGGTTTTACTGGGATTTTCTCCCAACCCAGTAAAACGGAGCTAGGAAGTTCCTTAGGAAAACCAACAAGGGCAGTTGTGCTGGTCAGCTTCCTAAGGATTGTGAGCTGATCTCCGATCAGCTCAGCAAGCTCTTCTTTGTCGAGATGTTCAATTAATTTGTGGGAAATTACTCCCAAAACGAGGTTATCCTGAGGGCAGGCTTGAGGTAGGATGCTGACTGTATTGAGTTTTCTAAGGTGTTCTAATTGCCGGGCCTGTCCCCACTCAGCGAAGGTGACGATGAGGGTACCGCTGACACTCCGGACGACACCTGTCACCCCCGTGATATGGTAGCAGTCAAAAAATTTTCTCAAAACAAGGAGATTGAGTTCCTTGCGCGAAGGGTTACTGACCGGAATCAGTCTAACGACCTTCGCCTGGTCAAAGGTGAACATGGTCACGCGGTACCTCGGGGGGAAGGAGCGGGGAGCCGGGAGAACCTACCTCGCCGAGGTTCAGGTCTCAAGTCGAGACTCTCATCCTTCACCTCCAACGACGGACATTGCCACAATTCTGAGGTGGATGGACGACAGGGATGAGAGACGCAGAGAGATGGAATTTCAGAGGAAGGAGACACGAAGAGAGGAGGAAAAGTTGCGTTTTGATGCACTATTGGCGACCCTGGCGCTAACCCACCCTCCCTCACTTGCAGGTATCGTGCACCAAGGCGCCAGTACCCTCCCTCCTCCACCACACCAGCGTCCTCCAGGCACTCTTGCTACTCCAACAGCTCCCAAGGCATCTGTTCAACCCCCACCCGCCCTCTCACCAGACGTCACGTTTCAGCTTTTTCGTGAGTGGAGGCGGCGATGGACAGATTACTCCACGATGGTGGACCTTGACAGCATGCCTCCAAACAAACAGCTCATCCAACTGCGGATGTGTTTGTCGCTGGAGACCCAGAGAGTTTTGGAGCACACGTTGCATGTGCCTCCCGATTCTACGTCTTCCGTGACAGATGTGCTCGACCTTTTACAGGAGCAAATTAAAGGTCGGAATAACGAGGCTTTGCGTCGCCGCGCCATCACCAGCTGCAAGCAGGCGGAGAATGAATCCTTTGACGTCTTTTTTGTATGTTTGAAGAGTTTGTCGGAGGAGATCGACGTCTGCAAGGCGCACAGCCGGGAATGTGAGGAAGCCTGGATCAAGCACGGGATCTTGACAGGTGATAGGCAAGAAGAGTTGGTGCAGCGACTCATCCCCATGAACGCTACCTCCACACTCCAGGTGGTAGTGACTGAATGTCGGTCATACGAGGCCACCAAGTCCGCCACCTCTGCCTTACGGGCCCCACCTGCTGTGAGAGCTATCTCACAATACAAGAAGGGTAAGAAGGCGGTCAACAACGTGAAGGCTGCCGCACGTTCTTCCACGCCCCCGCCTAGTGCTTCCTGTGGCAGCTGTGGAAAGCAGCATGGCCCCAGGACATGCCCGGCCGCCGACGCACTGTGTCGTTGATGTGACCGTAAGGGCCACTGGTCTAACACAGACAGGTGCCCTGCACGAAGCCACAAGTGTCAGGCCTGCTGTCGTTATGGACACTACTACAAGTGTTGCCGCCAACCCAAGCCCAAAAGCCTGAGACGTGGAGGAAAGCAGCGCACTTCCCTCGGGGTGGTTCGCACGCAGCCCCCTTCAGATGGCCCACGCAGCCCCAAGCAGCAGCTCAGTCACATCAGAAGGATGAACTCGACCACACGCCCCAGGGCTACCCCTTCCCCTACCATCCGTGTTGCCGTCACACACGGTGATGTGTCGGGTCACATCGAGGTGATACCGGACACCGGCGCTGATACTACGGTGATTGGCCTGAAGCACCTCCAGAAACTGGGCCTCACCAAACGCGGCCTGAGACCACCGCCGCAGCTGCAGTACTACAATGCGGACGGTTCCCAGAAGCTGGACGCTGTGGGCTCCTTTCAAGCGGAGATCACTTACGGCGACAGGTCGTGTCACGGATGGATCGACGTGCAGCCTACTCTCGCTACACCCTTGTTGTCGTGAGAGCACTGCAAGGAGTTAGGCGTGGTGCCCAGAGACTTTCCTGAGCAGATCCCAGCTGCTCGGCACACCGCCAACAGGGTGCGTGAATCAACAAGCGACGTGCCTGGCGCTGCCGCACAGAGCTGCCCAGAACCCGCGTCCACTCCCGCCCCGCTTCCACCCAAGTCAAGGCTGCTTCCTCTTCACAGCGAGACGTCTCCTTCAGCCGCAAGGGCCTACTTCCTGAAGGAGTACTCGGATGTGCTGGTGACGAAGGAGGTCCTACGGACTGCGCCACTGAAGGCTATGGCGGGTCCGCCTATGAGGATACACCTGCGGGACGATGCACAGCCGTTTGCCATACAATCTCCCCGGTTGATCCCTCTCGCCTTCAGGGATTCAGTCAAGAAGGAACTGGATTCCATGGTGGCCCAGGGTGTCATCGTACCCGTTGGTGACGACCCGTCCCCTTGGTGCCACCCTCTAGTCGCTGTGGCTAAGAGTAATGGTGGAGTGCGGATTACTACCGTCTTGTCTAAGCTTAACAGCTAGGTGTCCCGTCCCGCCCACCCTTCACCCACACCTTTTGCAGCTATACGGAGTGTGGACCCGAAGGTACTCACTTCTCGGCAATGGACGCCATCTGTGGTTACTGGCAGATCCCACTGAAGAAGGAGGATCAGCCACTGACCACTTTCATCACGCCTTACGGACGCCTCCGCTACTGCCGTGGCCCTATGGGATTCGCTGCTACGGGGGACGCCTTCTGTCTCTGTGGTGACATGGCACTTCAAGGAGTGGCCAACTGTGCGAAGGTAGTGGGTGACGTCCTCCTCTACGATGAGGACTACCTGACGCATCTTCGCCGCATCGACGAGGTACTGACCAGGTGTAGGACGCACGGCATCACTCTGAATGCCGAGAAGTTCGTCTTGGCCACACCTGCCGTGTCTTTCTGCGGCTACCGACTCTCAAGGGATGGCATTGCTGCGGACCCGGAGAAAGTTCGTGCCATAGCGGACTTTGCAAAACCTGCCAACCTTACGGATCTCAGGTCTTTCATGGGCCTGGTGAACCAGCTGGCAGAATTTTCTCCTGACGTCTCCGCCGCTGCAGGGCCTCTCCGCCCCCTGATGAGCCCCAAGAGGACTTTCACGTGGACCCCTGACCACGACCTCGCCTTTCATAAGGTGAAGGAGGCCCTGTCAAGTCCACCTATCCTCGCTACTATCGATCCAGCGCTCCCCACCGTCCTCCAGACAGACGCCTCGCGCCTGTACGGGGTTGGTTACGCCCTTCTCCAGGATCACGGTGGAGGAAAGTACCGGCTCGTACAGTGTGGCTCTCGCTTCCTCACCGATACTGAGTCTCGCTACACTACCATCGAGCTGGAGCTGCTGGCAGTGGTATGGGCCTTATGGAAGTGCAAATTTTACTTGATTGGCCTACAGCACTTCGACCTCATCACAGACCACAGGCCCTTGGTCCCCATTCTTAATCACTATTCGCTGGACGCCATCGAGAATCCCCGCCTCCAGCGCCTGAAGGAGAAGATTTTGGCCTTCGTCTTCACCGCGGCTTGGCACGCAGGTAAGGAGTTGTGCATCCCGGATGCCCTCTCCCGCTCCCCAGTCAGCCGCCCTACACCTGAAGACGAGATGCTCAGCACTGAGGCCGGTTCCTCCTTCAGCAACATCGTCACTTTGCAGGCCGTACAGTCCCTCGCCAGCACCCAGGCCTCAGTGTCGCCACCCGACAGCGATCTGGCCCTTGAGGAACTACGGACCGCGGCACGCGACGACCCCTCCTACACTCAGCTCTTGGAGAGTGTGAGGACTGGGTTCCCTCGCGACCGTTTTGATCCCCACAATGCCCTACGCCTGTATTGGAAGATACGTGAGGACCTCTACGCAGATGGGGACCTCGTCCTGTACGGTGCCCGTGTGGTCGTCCCTCCAGCTCTCCATCGTCGCGTTCTGGCCCGCTTACACGACAGCCATCGTGGAGCAGAGGCCACCAAGCGCCGCGCAAGGCAGGCTGTGTACTGGCCTGGCATTGACGCGGATATCGTCAATACGGTCCGTGCCTGTGAGCCGTGCTAGATTATGCAGCCCAGTCAACAGCAGGAGCCCCTCTTGTGCGACGACGAACCCACCAGGCCCTTCGAGTCCGTGTCGGCTGATTTCTTCAGCACAGCTGGGAAACATTTCCTAGTTGTCGCCGACCGACTCTCTGGCTGGTAATCTGTGGCTGCGGCCACCATTCGCCACTTCCGGCACCTCTTTCGTGACCTGGACGTCCCCGTACATCTGCGGACGGACGGTGGGCCACAGTTCACCAGCCGGGACTTCACAGGATTCCTGGAGCGTTGGGGAGTCCGCCACATCGTGTCAACACCCCACTACCCACAGTCAAACGGCCATGCTGAGGCTGCGGTCAAGACAGTCAAGCACCTCATCCTCAAGGTGGCCCCTACAGGCAACATAGACTGTGAGGCGTTTGACAAAGGACTCCTGGAGTTACGTAATACTCCCACCCACACTGGGCGCTCCCCTGCCCAGATCCTGTATGGTCATCCTCTCCGCTGTTGCGCTCCTGCACAAGCCAAGGCCTTTGCGAAGAAGTGGCAGACCAGAGCCGAGAGCTGCGACCGCCGCACCGCTACACGTGCCCAGGACGCCAAGGCTCGGTACGACGACCGTGCCCACCCTCTTCAGCCGCTGGAGATTGGTGCCCTTGTCCGCGTCCAGGACCCGACGACGACACGTTGGGACAAGGTGGGCATAGTGATGGGTGTCGGCCGGTCGCGGGATTACAAGGTCAGGATGCCGAGTGGCCGTGTCTGGTGGAGGAACCGCCGCTTCCTCCGGCCAGTCCCACCTCCTGCTGCTGGCCCCCTGACCGAGGACGAGTCCCCTACACCTCACGAGGATCCGTCCACAGTGCACCTCGACGCTCGGAGCGACTTAGGACTAAGAAGTCCGCTCAAGACAAAGACTATGAGCGTGAGGGGGGGAGGGAGATGTAGGTTATGTATCTAAGCTACTGTGCCAAGTAGCAACCTTGTATATAAGCTACTGTGCCGAGTAGCACCTACAGTATGTATATAATTACGTGGCAACACTGCACGTGTTATGTGGCAACATTGCCCCGAGGCTGCCATATGGCAAGGCAGTCTCAGTCTGACTCTGTGGGCCGTGCGTGGCACACGCTAGTCACTACTTGTATTTCTCCTATCCGTTAATAAATGGACTTCAGTGTTACCTGGTGTTTCCCAACCCATCACTGCCTTCTTCAGGGAACACTTGGAACCTTCAAGGTTGTTTGTTAATTTACAGTTATATAACTGGCAAAACTGCCAATAATACTGACTATATTGGCAAAACTGAACAAGTAAGCACAATATTCACCAACGGTCATTCACTTTCTTGTTTCATAGTCTTCTCCTTAGAAATGTGTTTTAAGAAATTATCATATTTCTGAGTTGATAGTGAAACAGCAGTACTATAAATAATTATCTTATAACATCTTAGCTGAATACAGGTCTTTGCAGATATTTATATTGTCATATTATCTTTCCTTACAAAGCAAAAAACGTGTGATGCATCTTGTATCGAATCTACCAAAAGGCCACAGTGCGTGGAGTACAAGAGTTGACCTTATGAAGGAAAATGGTGGAACATATAGAGCAAAGAGGAAAATTAAAAAATTTCGGATGTTACTGAAATTGTAAGAACAGAAATAAAAAAAATTGAGAGAAGGTTACAAGTACGAAAGAAAAGGTAGGCGAAAAATTACATATTCGAGACGATTTTATTTATATTTTCTTAAGTTTAAGGACAACTAATAATTCGAAAAAAGAGTTGGCAGGCGCGACTGAGAAGAAAATCAATAAAAATATAAGAATGCAATGAAATAAAAATATCAGAAAATATTTATCTGTATCAGAGAGACAATAATATGTGAGAGATTTATCTATAGTTCATTTGTTTCTTTACTGATCCACGTAAGCACACACACACACACACACACACAATGTCCTCAGATAGGTATCTATCGGTATCAACTATAGTTAAGAAGTGAATAGAATAGCGAGAAAATCCAGAAATAGCGAGATGTCGAAAGTTCTGTCAAATGTGGTCTCTCATGCTGGCATTTCTTCTTCTTTCTTTCTTTGCTTACGTTGAATAGGGATAATTGCCTATTATCGAAGACTTTAACTGCTCATAGGAGCGATTTTAGTTTGTGCAAGACAATAAGACCCTTTGACGTTGACGAGATGAGTATATTTCGGTCAAAACCTGTTAAAGAACAATTCACATATAACAAAAGCTGGTATATATGAGGGCACACAGGATGAATACAATGATCAATATACAGTACATAACCTATTAACCTCTTAAATATTACTCACATGTTACAACTGCTGATACATCAGGACACAGTTTGTATAAAATGACCAATATACAGTACATGAATACACTTATTAAAGTTATTTTGAGTTCTTAGAGGATTTAATAGTTCACAATCACACTCACGTTTTAGGGTCTAGGGTTTGACCAACGAGAACAAATATAATATCCTCCTGGTAGATGTTGGTTGAACGAAAGTTCAAGATGTTGTCTCTACGGTAGAAGGCGATAGACTATCCCTCAGGCAGTCATGCAGCTGCTACCAGCTCCATCTCGCTTAGAATGCTATCCTGAGTTGTCAACAGTTTCTTCAATCAACATGTGGCCGACACATGGCGATAACAATGACTATTATGTATTTATCCTTTTGGGAAACTTTTGACTGGTAATAAGCGGTCATGTTGGTTTTGAAAATACATATATACGAAAAGTTTGATATAAGAACATTAGAAAATAAGAAAATAAGGAGTCTGCAATAGGCCGGTTGGCCTGTCGAGAGTTACTACCATTCTCTATCATCCATGAATCTATCTAGCCTCCTTTTGAAACTTTCCAGAGTTCCCGCACTTACTACAAAGTTGCTAAGCTTGTTCCACTCTTCCACCACCCTATTTGTGAACCAGTTTCTTCCTATCTCCCTCCTAAACCTAAACTTATCCAACCTGAATCCGTTGCTCCGAGTCCTATCCTGCTCGGATATTATAAGAACTTTATCTATATCCCCTTTATTGATTCCTTTCACCCACTTAAATAATTCTATCATATCTCCCCTCACTCTTCGTCTTTCTAGGGAATGCAAGTTAAGTTTCTTTAACCTATCCTGATATGGGAGGTTTCTAAGTCCCGGAATCATTTTTGTCATTCTTCGCTGCACCGACTCTAGTGAATTTATATCCATTCTATAATAGGGGCACCAGAACTGAACCGCATAATCGAGGTGCGGCCTGACTAGCGCAAGATATAGTTGCAATAAGACCTCTGCACTCTTGTTACTTACACTTCTAGATATAAAACCCAATTCTCTGTTTGCCTTATTTCGAACATTAACGCACTGTTTTCTAGGCCGTAGGTCCGGGCTTACAAGTACCCCTAGGTCTCTTTTACAAGTCGACTTCTCTAGGTTGATGTTGTTAAGGCTGTATACATTATAAGTATTTGTTCTTCCAATATTAAGTACGCTGCACTCGCTGGTGTTGAATTTCATTTGCCATTTTTCAGACCACCCTGTAATGCATTTGCATCCTGCCCTGAATTAATTTGCCGCCCTATTTTGGTGCCATCCGCAAACTTGCTTTTGTCACTGCTGATCCCAGTATCTAGATCGTTTATGTAGATTATGAACCTATTTTATAATAGTAACCGACGCCTTACACGAAACATCAAATTTTATAATGTACAAATTAATTTCTACTGAGTAAGGGCAATAAAAAAACAAAAAACAAAAAACTTCCCCTTTTCTGCAAAAACTTCACTTGTTTTTTAGGCAACAAAAAAAAAAACGGAAGAAAGGAAAAACGAATGAAACAGGGAAGAACAATAGCAGGAACAGAAAGAATCAAAGCATCACGAACAGATTCAAACAGAGCATCAGCAACAGAGACAAACAGAGCATCAGCATCAGTAACAGGACCACCAGTAGCAAGTGGGGAAGGAGTCAGCAGGTAAACACAACCTTTAAGGCCAGATGGGCAAGAACATTACGACACCAAGTTGACCATTAATGACCATTAATGTTGTCCTCCATCACTGAACAACCATCTAGGTAAGTGTGTGTGTGTGTGTGTGTGTGTGTGTGTGTAATAATAATAATAATAATAATAATAATAATAATAATAATAATAATAATAATGATAATAATAATAATAATAATAATAATAATAATAATAATTATAATAATTATAATAATAATAATAATAATAATAATAATAATAATAATAATAATAATAATAATTAACTGGTTTAAGATAACATGGCAGCCCGAAGGCTGAAAATATACAATGAACAGAGATGATAAGTTACATATGGTGAAATCGGGGAGTGGGTCATTTGACTGACAAAAGCTTTCGTTTAAAAAAGATAAGAAACATTGAGTCAACATATATTGCAAATTAACTATAAAACTGGTACTATGGGAGCTGGTCTTGTAGAGTGTTAATTGGACTAAAACTGAAGTATATATATGTACCTCGCGTTTCATACCAGCTGGATTCGGTAAAATGCTACTGACACCACAAAAAAGGCACGGGCAGTTTCCCAATGAGGTTCACGGCGCCATCAGCTCGATGAACAGGGTTTGTGTAAAATATAACAGAGTCTAGAACTGCTTTTAGTGTCCTTGTGGCCTAGCCGGTAGCGTTCCCTAGTCACACCCAGTAGGTCGAGGGTTCGATTCCTTGCTGGTGAGGTCGTTGATTATATGTTCAAAGTCCGCGTGTTAATTGGACTAAAAATGAAGTATATATATGTACCTCGCGTTTCATACCAGCTGGATTCGGTAAAATGCTACTGATACCACATAAGAGGCAAGGGCAGTTTCCCAATGAGGTTCACGGCGCCATCAGCTCGATGAACAGGCTTTGTGTGAAATATAACAGAGTCTAGAACTGCTTTTAGTGTCCTTGTGGCCTAGCCGGTAAGCGTTCCCTAGTCACACCCAGTAGGTCGAGGGTTCGATTCCTTGCTGGTGAGGTCGTTGATTATATATATATATAGATATATATCTTGATAAAATCACACGGGAAAAGGGAAACAATGGAGCACCCTAGCTTTCGTCTTTATTCAAGACATCTTCAGAGGCAATTCGATAACATGGACAGAGAGAGGCTTAAATATTTAAGCCTCTCTCTATCCATTTAATCTAGTTGCCTCTGAAAATGTCTTGAATAAAGACGAAAGCTAAGGTGCTCCGTTGTTTCCCTTTTCCCGTGTGATTTTATCAAGATTCATCTTATCCACGTTTTCATTGTGGATCTACATGCTATATATATATATATATATATATATATATATATATATATATATATATATATATATATATATATATATATATATATATATATATATACTCTGACCACCTAAGTGATACGGGTGGTCCCCATTAGAGGTTCATGGCGCCATAAGCTCGTTGAACAGGCTTTGTGTGAAATATAACAAAGTCTAGGACTGCTTTTAGTATCCTGGTGGTCCAGCGGTTAGCATTCCCCGGTCACAGTCATAGGCTTGTGGGCCGTAGGTTCGAATCCTGGCGGGTTGAGGTGTTGATTGTATATATATATATATATATGTAACCGTTCGGAATCACTGGACTATATTTTCTCACTTGACTTGGGTTTATTAAAGATTATTAGATGGTAATGGCAGTGGAAGCGCCCCTTAGTGAGAAATCCCGAACCAGCACAAGAGCACTTAAATTTACTAACAAAATGAATTGTCCGTGGCCCGTGGAAGGATAGCGTCTGTGACTGGGATGAATGAGACACACTGTAAAATTTAGACACTTATATTCCCTCCAACACTACAACACAATCAAATAGTGGTACACCAATATGCCCACCTCTTAACCTGAACTTAAAACACTACACTGGGGAATAAAAGTTATACATGATATTGAAATTATTAGAAACTCATACAATGCCTCATTAGACATCAATAAATTCAAAGTATTAAGAAGCGTTGCTTGTGCACATGAAACAGACCTTAAGGGTTTTCACAAAAATATTATCCACCACTGCGGAAGTGGTATAAAAAAATAACAACTTATTAACTCCACCCTGAGTAGGCCTTGAGGGCACTCCACAAAATTGTACTACCCCAACAGATGCACACCTCCTAACCTAACTTAAACACTACTCTGAGGAACAAAGGTTATATCTGAGATTGAAATTATAAAGAAATATTACATGCATTAAAGGAACTAAATCACAGTATCACTTACAACAGAGGAGGAACCTCATCTGAAAAACAGTTCCCTCATTCATCAATTAGTGGAACAACATTAAAAAACCATACTATCAAAATTATTTAAAAAATATTCACTACACACAGCCAGACAACATCAGTAACTGAAAAATAGTATTAACTACACACAAAATATTGTCACTATTATTAAGAAGTTACTGAGTCCACCAATACCCGTGAACCATGCTTCCTAACCTAACACACACACAGATTCCACCTGCACTCCGTAGTCCTTTAAGGCACAACCAACAGACACCCATAGTTTAAGGCCCAAATCAGCCTTTCTCCACCTTGGAAAGTGTACCTCTAAACCCCACTGATTCTTGGACTCAGTGTGCGGCCCTATACCACTCAGCTGGATTCACTTTAACCCCAGTACATCCATGAAACGGAAGGGAGTGAACCAATCAGACCTTGTGCAGTTGAGAGAAGCTTTAGCTTCCCGTTAGCAAGAGGGTTTCACTAAGCTGTTTGAGACATGTGGTATTGTGAGTCGAGGTAGAGGAGAGCTGATGACCCCAACGATCGTCCCGTCGTCAGCTGGGCACCCAGACAGCTAGATTCACTCAAGAGATCCTTTGATACCCCGCTAAACAGTGACAGGCCTACACTGATCGGTCCAATGGCGACAATCGCCACCCTCAATCATCAACGGCAGTCTCAAACGGCAGTCAATCTCTCACTGTCAATTTCTCGCAGTCAAACTCGCTGTCAAGTGGGTTCTGACGGAAACCCTGAAATGAACTCACTGTTAGCTCTTGTTAACTTTATCACTGCCCTATCTAACCCTGTCTGAGATCGAATGAGACTTACTTGTTATACTGCAATAGTGCAACACAGGTGACTAGGCCACGTGACTATTTCTGTGACGGACGCGCAGGGACGTCTTGCTGGACAGAATGCCTCCACGTGACTGACCTAGCCAGCATCGCCTCTCTCCAAGGCGGTAGCTTAGGCCTACGTGACATATTTTCCGCCTAACTAATAACTCCTTGGGACACCCTTAACATTATTCAGACTGATAAACAATCTATAATAATTCCAAATTCAATAATAGTCCCTTAACTTCATGAATCGCAGCATTATTAATTCGGCAAGTTATATTTACTATCATATAGGCCTAGTTCCACAACCTCTCACTTTGTGTGGGGAGCGCTCTCTTCCCTCAGACGACCTTGAAAGCTCAGTATCGCCAATTGCGCAGCGTTTGAAATTACTCTGAAATTTCTGAATATTACATATATATATATATATGCAAGTAAATCACTGTAGGTGCGCGTGATCTAGGTATATGCTGATAACCACCAGGAAAGAAGAAAACACGAAGTTCCCAAGCGCTTTCGTGTAATTCACATCTTCAGGGGTGAGTACAGACTAGTCTGTACTCACCCCTGAAGATGTGAATTACACGAAAGCGCTTGGGAACTTCGTGTTTTCTTCTTTCCTGGTGGTTATCAGCATATATATATATATATATATATATATATATATATAATATATATAATATATATATATATATATATATATATATATATATATATATTGAAAATCACACAGGAAAAAGAGAAACAATGGATCTCCATTGCTTCCCCTTTTCCTGTGTGATTTTATAAAGATTTATCTTATACACGATTTCATTGTGGATCTACATGCAATATATATATATATATATATATATATATATATATATATATATATATATATATATATATATATATATATATATATATATATATATATATATATATTGCTTCCTAGACAGTGTGTGTAATATATTTAATTTCAGGATATATCAACCTTTTTTTTAATAAAACAGTACTAGGATAAATACATAGTGATACCCTTATCTAAATTATTGTAACAACGTATATTACTGTAGGTATTGCCAGGATTTAAGCTTTTTCACTACATTGTGTGATTGTATCCTTAGTGAGGATTCAGCTTTGGAATGTCCAGCGTTTCTGAAACAGTATACACGTTGGAGCGTATTGTAATACTGTAGTGATTATGTGTATAATCTGATAGTATCAGTAACAATATGCGTTCTGTGTCGTGTTAACAAAGTCAAATACAATTGATGAATGTAGTACAAGATAAATGCTTCTTAAGTTTAAATTTTACAGCACACGAGTAATTTCTTTCATGTCTAAAAAGAAGGAATGGTGCATCCAAATAGTATGTTTTATATAGTGCGCCATCATAAAACAAAGGTAACGAGCACGCAACAAAGATAATTTGGTGAAAGCATACAAAGACGAAGAAGACTACGTGTGACCCAGGGACAAGATTATATTCTGCAAGACGTCCATTCTAGTGCAATTTAATAGAGAGAGAAACAGAGAAACGAGAAAATCCTAACACTGTCAATTTTGAACCAATGCAATTTTGTTTACAGAAGAACCACATCGGGATTCGTAAAAGAAGGTGTGATTAACAACAGGAACAGTACAGGGTGAACCAAGTACAGTATATAGAACCATATGACGTAATAGAAACGAAATAAAAGTCAACTTACATTTCTGAGAAGTAAGTGTTTGACATGCTCGCCAGTAATGCCAAAGAACTTTCATAATCCCCTAACCCATTAACGCTGAACTAGGTTTAGAGTATCTCTTATAACAAGTTTCAGTAACTTTAATTTCATGATGATGGATGTCAAGATTCATTACAGAGTACATAACACGTTTAAATGTCTATAAAAGTAAGAGTAAAATGTGGTGCCGCTTAAACTGTCCGCCTAGATTGATTGATTTAGTACATCAGTTGTCGTAACACTTCAAATAATGTGTTTAATTAAAACAAAAAAATTCTCAAAATTATGTAACTTAAAGTATGGAGTAATTTAGTCTTTACATTAAGGTAACGGAGGGTAGAAAAAAATGTAAAAAATACTACATGTATTTTAATATAACTGTTATAATATATATAATAATAATTATAAAATGAGTGAAATACATTACGAGTGTCTGGATTTCTCAGTGAGAAGGCTTTCCAGTTCTCGCAGAAAGGGCTTTAAAGCTACTTGTTCCATTTGCAACCTTATGCCTATGGTTTCTCCACCTTCATTTCAATACATATAAAGTGCACAAATCGTCTACTGTTTCAAGAGTTTTGATGGTATTCCATAAATGTTTGACTTGAAAAAATAAACACTGGTTCTGTAAAAGTCAGAAGTGTCTTTTTATGTTTTCATGAATAATTTACCAAAATCATCTTAGTCTTTAGAAGTTATGCAGTGGAAACAATATTGTCAGTTGCTCATGTTTTTTTGCATGAAGCGGTAATTAAACGGTCTTGTTCCTATCCAAATGTATATTTGTTTGTTTTATAGACACAACATATTAGTTTAGATTTATGGAATAGCTGATCATGTAAACTAACAGGGTAATGGACAGTAAAAGGTTGGGACCCCCTTAGGTGCCCTTAAGTTCACCGCGAGCTTAACGCGTTTTATGGCTTTGATGAGACGAGTCACAGTGTTAAAGGGTTTTGTCCACTTCCCCTAGCAATTGTCATCTCTAATTGGCCCAGCTCATGCTCACTGAGCTAAATGGCTGATGGTAAAAAAATATCTTGAATTCATTTGCAATCTATTGGGGAACGTAATTGGAAAAGAGATTTGCTTGGTAACAGCGGTTAGTACTATACAGGTATATGACTCAATATTGAAAGAGTAATGTACGAGCAGTCGAGACGCGTTGTGGCAATTCCATTTTTTTTTTAAGTATTTCTTTGAATAACTTTTATAGGTATGTCATGTGTATTTCATTTTCATATGTTTAATGCCATGTTGAAGGATCATGGTGACCTCGGCAAGATGGTCGGAAGGATAGGTGAGGAGGGTCTGGCTCCTTGATGGTGGTAAGAATTGTGTGTTTGTTCCGATGATATAGGCTTTTCTTGGTACACAAGGAGGCAGTGTGGCAGGTACTCCAATACACTGCCTTCACTTTTTTTAAGAAACTTCCACCGTTTTTCTGAATCATAAACTGGTTCTTGTTTAGGGACAGATAAATTACACAATATACTGTAGCGTAACCATAACACGTGATAAGCAAAAGAGGATCATAAAACTCAACAACAACAACTTGTCAGGCACAGCCTCCTACGCGTCTGACCTAATTTAGCATGGCGATGAAATAAATGTGTAAGGTCTGAAGACAGTGCCCCATACAGTTCACGACTCATGAACCTTATAATGTTTTCTTGAAGCCAAATTCCTCGCTGGAGGTTGAGACAGAAGACAAAAGGTCCGTAATGTCATTTAAAACCCTTTCTCACCTCTTAGGAGTGGATATTTTATGACGAAGGCTAAATACAGACTTCAGCTTTCTATCCAAAGGTCCATATTTTTCACTACTAGCTGGTGTACCCGGCGTAGTACGAGGTCTTTTTATAACAAGTAAAGTTAAACAGAATGGATTCTGGGTGTAACAACAACGCTTGACCTCATTCCACTGCTCACCAAGGAAAAGTTGTCACGAGCCGCACCTTCATTTTTATGTTAATCATTTTCATGAATGAACGATCCTTATAGGCTAAGCCCGTTCTTGGCAAACAATCAGGTGCACATGTAAAAAATTACCATATCAAACTTATGTTAAAATCTAGGGTCGTGTACAGAGGGTACCAAAGAAACCATGCTAAATTTCTGGTTTCTATATTCAAAACTGTAGTCGTGCACAGTGAACAAATAGCCACTGTACTATATATACTAACTTGATAAAGTTTGTGTGTATTCAGGAGAACAGAAAACTCACATAATAATGGAGGCACTTTTGACTCAGCATCAGAAAAAAAATTGTTAAATAGGTATTTTAACAGAATGTATTCTAACTAAACAAATCCGAAAAATCATATGATCATAGTTCTAACCGGTTGAAAATATTGGCATTCAAGAGTCAATATAAATCAATGCGAACTACAACAGAAAGACTGGCTCTACCTTCAGCTATGGGGCCGAAGCAACGTCTCCGGCTTCGAAGCTGAAGCCGGAGCCAAAGCCATTGGGAAGTCACAAAGCCAAAGCCAGCCATTTAAAAAATCATGAAACTGAAGTCGAAGCTAAGTTTTTTCAATGCTACACTTCATCTACTCCCATTTCATCTACACCTGGGTTCCCATTTCATCTACTCCCTTTTGGCCTACTTAAAAATGAGACATTCCCAGAAAGCCTACTATCCGTTAATGATCTCAGAACTTTACACATTTATTGTTATTGTGCCTCAGTGTTACAATACAACATTATAATGGGAAAATTATCATGCAGCTAAATATAGTTGTTGACATACAGTAAGTTGAGTTTCATATAAAAATTTTTGTTCTTATTATTTTATGCAAAATCACTTAAGAAGAATTTGTTTGTTATCATGATTATAGCTTATGTATTCATAATATTAAGCAATAACATTGTACTTACCTGCCTCTATTCAGTCAATGTCAAGTTGTCAACACTTCAAAGGAATTGCGTAGCTGAGAGGCTGTAGACATGAGGTGACAGGAGTTATGACCTCACATGGCATGGCTGGCCACCACTGACAACAGATTATAGGGGGAGGGGTGGACGTTATGGTACGTTATTACAGGTGATTGGCTCCTGTGCAGATTCACCACACAAAGGAATTAGACATCAGCAACCCTGTAAACAAGTTTATATATATATATATATATATATATATATATATATATATATATATATATATATATACATATATATATATATATATATATATATATATACATATATATATATATATATATATAAATTTATTTTATTAGCCCAATAAAGCACGCGGGTTGAGGTGTTGATTGTATATATATATAAATATTTTATATATATATATATATATATATATATATATATATATATATATAAATATATATATATATATATTTATATATTAGGGTGGTCCCTATTTTTCAAGTTTGGAATTTTTTCCACAGACCCTGCTTAAAGTGTCCATTTAGGACAAAAACATTGTGTGTAGAGTTATTTTTAAATATATTAATATTTAGAGGATGCTCAAAGCTGTCAAAAAATAAGTAATCGATGTGGTCGATTACTTTGTAGCCGATTACGCCCACCACCAGTGCGTCGCATTTGGCACGGTTGTGGTGAGTTTTTGCTGGTCGTGATTGATGATTGGGGAAATTAGAAACAGTTCTGCACAGTATTCTCATTATTAATTTATATTTATAGTTAATTTCTTTATTCCTCAGATCAAAATGGCTAATGCAGGAGTAAAAACACGAGAAAATGTGTATTTGATAAAGACATTATGTGATGACATTACAGGGGCTAAGTTACCTTCAAACAGGCAAGTGTTACAGTATTTTTAAGCCTGCATCGTATGCAGAAAAAGCCATCAGAGGGGCAGCTGGGGAAGTCACAGACAAAGCTCTTAAATTTTGGACAAAAGCAAACATTCCCACACACCACAAACCAGATTGTGTGAATTTAGTGCACAAAATGTTTGACAAGTGGAGTAGTTTGAAAAAGAACTCTTCAAGAAAGACAGAAACTCAAAAGCAGAAAGAGAAAGAGTTCATTGATACATTTAAAGATCTCTTTGACATTGCACATGTGAATGCTTTGAATATGATGACAGTTCAAGAGGATAAGGATTTTTTAATAGCGCAACGAGAAAAAGGGCGTCATAGGGCAATGTCATCTCTTGACAAAGTATTCCTGAAAAGACAGAAACGACGAAAAAACTCTCAAGAAAGCAATGAAAAGGAAGTTGGCTGCAGACAGTGCAGAGGAAGAAGCCAAAAAATGCCAGGCCATCGTTATCTTGGACAGCAGTAGTACGTCTTCTTCTGAGGAATCCAACCCAGTTCCTGGTCCATCAGCACTTCAAACTCCACCTACTGTCAAGAAGCGTGGGCGAAATGAAGTTCAAACTCCAGAACTTTCTACATTATTACATCGGACCAAGTCCTCATAGAATGGCCATGCACATTGTCACCCAAACTGCTCGGAGTCTGGGCCATGATGTCAGTGAATTGATTCTGAATCGATCAAGCATCAGGAGGAAACGTCAGCATCATCGCAGTAGCAGGGCAGCTGAAATCCTTTCAAACTTCAAACCAGAGTCAGTTTTAATTGTTCACTGGGATGGTAAATGGATGCCTGATTTGACGGGGCATGGGGGCCATGTTGACAGACTCCCAGTTCTTGTTTCAGGCAATGGCACCTCCCAACTTCTTGCTGTTCCAAAACTTCCCTCTGGTACCGGTGATGAACAAGCAAAAGCTGTTGTGAAGGCTTTGCAGCAATGGCACATTGCAGACATCGTGCATGGCTTGTGTTTTGATACAACAAGCTCAAATACTGGTCACCACAAGGGTGCGTGTGTCAAAATTGAGCAGTTGCTGGGTCGTGATTTGCTATATTTTGTCTGCCGCCACCATGTACTAGAATTTGTAGCTGGAGCTGCTTTTGAAGCTGTAATGGGGCACTCAGCTGCTCCTGGCATACAGCTGTTCCGAAGATTCCAAGCCAAATGGGAACAAATTGACAAGCAGAAGTTTGAAGACTCCTCCACCGACGATCTGGCAGAAGAATCGGTCAGAGCTGTTAGGGACGATCTAACCAACTTCATTGAGAAGGCTTTATTGGAGACACAGCTTCGAGATGATTATCGAGAGCTGCTAGAGCTGGCCTCTATCTTCCTTGACACATCACCTTCTCGGGGCGTACAATTTTCTGCTCCTGGTGCAATGCACCAAGCACGAAGGATGGCCAAGACCATTTATTCCTTCAAAGTTTATTCCGTTCTCAGTTTAAGCTTACTCCAAAGGAGAACAGAGGACTAAGAGATTTGTGCATTTTCTTTGCCCGAATACATGTGAAGGCTTGGACAACTGCTCCACTTGCTGCAAAGGCACCAAAAGGAGATCTGATGTTGCTTAAAGCTCTACAAGGCTACAGTACCATCAGCGATGCCATATCAAAGGCAACTTTCCACAAAATGATGAGACACTTCTGGTACTTGTCAGAAGAGTTGGTTGCAATGGCCTTCTTTGATGACGATGTTCTCCCAGCAGTGAAGGATCGCTTGTTGGAAGCTATGAGCATCGTTATTGGAGAAGAAAATCATGTCAAACGGGTTACTATCAATCCAGACACACTCCAAGTGAAGAACCTATATGATTTCACGACAAAGAACACAAAGTCATTTTTCAAAAAGCTCAACTTGAATACAGATTTCCTGGCCCTCCCGGTAGAACAGTGGAAAGATGATCCTGGCTTCCAAAATGCAAAAGCCAGTGTACAAGGCTTGTCTGTGATCAATGATCATGCAGAAAGAAGAGTAGCCTTAGTCCAAGATTTCTCAGGCCGCATCACCAAGGACGAACAGCAACTGCAGTATCTACTGCAGGCAGTTGCTGACCACAGGAAATCATTCCCTAATGCCCTCACTCAGACCTTACTGGGCGACATAAGAGTGAGACTGGTCCTCGTGCTACCCCTGCCTTGAGTAGCTAATACCCACTTAGACTAAGTCGGTAGGGGGCAGGCATGGGGGCATAATATTGTTAAATTTCATTTCACTTGAGCAACCTCTAATTATTAAGATACTTAAAAAATATTTTACAGACTATGTTTCTACCCCAAATGGAAACTTTTGCCGAGTCTGTGACAAACAAATGGCAAATTTCGTTTTCTGCCCCAAAATAAGGACGACCCTCACTATATATATATATATATATATATATATATATATATATATATATATATATATATATATTTCATGTAAATCCGTTGTTTCCATTTTCCCGTGTGATTTTATCAAGATATATATATATATATATATATATATATATATATATATATATATATATATATATATATATATGCTGATGACCACAAGGAAAGAAGAAAACACGAAGTTCCCAAGCGCTTTCGTGTAATTCACATCTTCAGGGGTGAGTACAGACTGTACTCACCCCTGCATTTTTACATCTGCAGTAGGCCAGAATGTCTTCCTTTTTAGATCATTAGGTGGGGGTAGTGTTGTTTTCCTTGGTTCAGGTTGTGTGGTTTGTGTAGGTGCCCTCCTGGCTTCGGCCATTTTCAGGCTTTATGTTTTCCCCTGTTTATGTTTTGAGGTCCCCTTTTCCCCCCTTTTTTCTTCTTGTGTAGTGCTTCTAACCAAGGGCTTCCCCACGTGGGTGGCCCTCCTTGTATAAGTGCTGTTGTCTATTTTTTCTGTACCTTGTAGCCACGTGCTGTGGTTTCCAAGCTGGTGCTCATTCATTCTCTTCGAGTTGCTCGGATAGGCTTCGGCTTTCCCACCCCATTTAATATTTCTCCCTCTCCCTCTTTTTGTGTTTTGTCTCATACAGGCCCATGCACGAAGTCGTTACTCGTTTTCATTGTCGGTCTCGTTTTTTTTTTTGCTTGGAAAGGCGTCTTTAGTCCCGCCCTCCTCCCTCCATTTTGTGTTATTTCTCTTGTTTGTTTTTCTCTCGCCCTGACCACGCACTGAGTCTGTACTCTGTGGCATTGTCGATTTTGTTTTGCTTACTTTCTGTTCTCGGACGGGTGGCGGCCGCTTTTTTCGGTCGGTTTAGGGTGGGGCAGGTGTGCGGGAGGGGAGACCTCCCCCCCCTCCCCCCTCCCCCACCCCCCCCCTCCTCCTCATCTTCCATTTTTTGCTTGCCTTTTCATGCCAGTTCGCCGGCCTCTCTTCTTTTCAGATTTATTCACCTTCATCCTCTCCCCTGCTCGGCCCCGAGTTATTCGGACTGGTTTTGACATGTTGGCCCGTGAGTGTACGTCGACAGGGTCGACCCGACTCGCTGTACAGTGTGCTCTGAGTGGGTGACGGTCCTCTTTCAAAACGCTGAAGGAAATGTGGCTTCTTGCCATACCTTCTGGCAGTCAGCTTCAGCATCACTGGGCGGCAGCCTCCAGTTCCGCAGACACCGGGGCATCCCCCCTCTCCTGGAGGGACCAGGATCTCTGTTCCCAGTTACAGATGTGCCACCACTGAGGCCCCTCGAGGGAGAATCCACTCTACCGAGGACTCTAGGCCGTGGTCACCTCCCTCCGCCTTCACAGTCGGCCGCAGCGGAGCCTAACTCTCCCCGCCCTGGGGCATTGGGCTCTCCAAAGCGCTTCCCATCGCCCTCCCAGGAATCAGGTGCTAACTCCTCCTCCACTCGCCACTGTCACCACTCCAGGAGTCCGGCTAGGTCCTTCTGCCACAGGCACCACCGCCACAGTTCGCCTAAGGACAGCAGCCACAAGGGGAAGCGGGTTTGCAAGGAGGAAGCGGCGATCCTCGAACCCCATGACTCAGCCAGGGCCCCAGCTGGGTTGTCCCTGCAGCCCAGAGTGTCTTGGAAAGGCGGTCCTCATCCCCCCGGTCTACCACCTTCACCAGGCCTCGCCAAGTGGTTCGGCGAGGGCAGACCCTTCTCCCCTGCCGCCCTCCTACGAATCCCCCCCCCCCCCCCAAACGGCCAGGTAACCTTCCACGGCACCTCTGGAGAGGTCGGCCCCTGTACCTCCTCCATCACTCGGTCTAGGCCGGTCCCCAGCCGCCCAAACGCCACAGCCAGATATGCTGGCCCCCTAGGGCAGTGCACCCACACCTCCCCCCCAGCCCTGCCACTGAAGATGTTAGAGGCACTGTCTTCCTGGATCAAGGCGCAGCAGCTGCAGCGGCTGCAGCAGCAGTAGGCCCAGGCCCCCTCCACCCAACATCCTGTGGCACGGAGATTCCACCCGCGCTCACTCTCCCTGGAGTCTGTTTTTAAGCCAAGGAGGGCCGGGTCCTCGCAAGGGCTGCCTTACTACTCCATCTAGGACCAGTAGGCGGTCTTAGCAACCACTTCAGCCCCTACAAGGCCCAGACCTTCGTCAGGAGAAGGGACCTTCCCCGCACCGACGGGCCTTCCTCTCTCGTTTATGACACCTGATGACATCATCAGCCAGGGGGCGTACAATTGGGTTCTGGTCCCATGCGACTAATGTGTGCACTGGCACGAAGGGAAACTGGCCAATTTTTTCGAGAGAAAAGCGGGAGAGGACCTATTTTTCTCTCCCCTGTCCGACCTAGAGGTCCGACGACGGGGGGCCAACTAGCCCTGTCAGGAAGGTACCAAGTCACGACCCTGAAAGCCTTCGACTCTGTGGCCTCCTGTTCCGTGCTGTCCACTGCAGGTCCTTACCGAGTGGCAACGCTACGCTACAGGACGGTAAAAAGGTGTGCCCGTGCAGCTGGCCAGGCCCTTTTTCAACGGGAAAACGTGGGCCTGGACCTCCAGTCGATCTGGACGGTGGCGGCTGGAAGGAACACCTCATCCATCACCTCCACTCACCGGCCCGGCCCTATAGTCTTATCCTCCCAGGATGACCGGGTGCCAGAGGAGTTGATGGAGTTCATGTGGGGCCAGACATTAACCCAGTTCTCTCTCCCATGGCAGGCCTTTCAGGTAGCCCAGGCTAACTGACCAAGGACGCCATGGAAAGGCCGAGGGTGGCCCTAGCCTTCTCCACTACGGCTGGACTGGCCCAACTAGACGCCTTTTTGAAGGCACTGACTGACAACCCTAACTCCCTCCACCCAGACTCGGCATCCGGCGTCTACTGGGCCTATCTACCCAAACTTCCTGACTCTCCTCCGCCTCGGACATCATCTTTCTCCTTTAGCTGGATAAGGAGGTAGGGGCCCGGCTGGACCTCCGGAGGAAGGCATTCTGACACCGGGATGCGGAAGTGTGGCGAGGCCTGTTATTGCTGGCACCCTTTGCTCAGTCCCTGATCCCAGAGAAGGCCCTGTGGGAATGCGTGACCGCGCAATCAACCTTCATCAATGTCGATGCTGCAAAAAGGGGTAGTGGAGAGGACAGAAGGACGTGTATTTCTGTCCTGGTTATTCACTGTTCCCAAGAAGGACTCGAACAGGGAGAGATTGGTTGTGGATATCAGCCGCCTGAACCGTTTTATCAAGCCACACCATTTTCGAATGGTGTCAGTAGCTCAGGTCCACCTCCTTTTCAAACAGGGGGTCTGGCTATCTTCCATCGACCTGGAAGACGCCTACTGGCACCTACCAATCCAAAGGAGGTTCAGGAAGTTTCTGGCCTTCCAGGTGGAGGGGGAAGTGTTTCAATTTACCCGTTTCCCCTTCAGTCTCTCCCTAGCCCCGAGAGTTTTCACCAGAATCGTGAGGGTCTTGGCGAGGGAGCTCGCCCACCGCAAGGTAGACGTCCTCATGTACCTGGACGACTGGCTGATCTCGGTCTCGTCCAAGGAAGAAGGCGAATCAAACACTAGAGTAACACTGGCCATGACAGAGGGCATGGTCTTCAGAATCAACCACCTGAAGTTCTCCCTCTCATCATCACAACAACTGGTGTGGCTGGGGATGGCGTGAGACACCTCCACGGCTTCCCTCAGCCTCTCCCCAGACAACGCACGATAAATACTCTGGCGCCTCTTTATCGCCTCAATGTCGGCCAGCTTCACTCACCGCCAGTGGGAGACCCGCCTAGGCTCCCTCAACTTCGAGGCAGAGGTGGTACCTCCGGGTTGTCTACATCTCAACCGCCTGACCAAGGAGGTCAAATAGGCCATCCCGGTCGAACCCAGTGATCTTGCACGTCCCATGCCCCTCACCTGTCTGCCCTTCTAAGCCGCTCGCTGTCTCGCGACGCCCTGCGCCGGTGGACGGTCTGGGTCCCACCAGCTCCCACCTTCTTCATAGCGTCGGATGCCTCCGACGTACGCTGGGGTTACCAGTCTTTCAAGGGTCACCATCAGTTCGGGGGCTGGGCAGACGAGTAAAGGGCTACTCGTATCAACGTACGAGAGCAGTACGTGGCGTGGAGATCCCTGAAGGACAACCAGACGACCCAGGACGAGGCCATCTGCTTCGAAATGGACAGCTCGGCAGCCGTTTTCTGCCTCAACGGGCAGGGCACATCCCGCTCAGCCCAATTGCTGTCACTCTCGGAGCAGATCTTCAAGGAGGCACCAGAGTATGCACTTGTCCGCTCGCCATGTCCCGGGGATCGAGAATGGCTAGGCCGACGCTCTCTCCCGCTTCAAGGGGACATCAGTAGAGTGGACACTACGCCACAGGGTGTTTCAGTCACTGATAGAGCGGTGGACTTCTTTACCTCTCAGACATCCGCTCAGTTCCCAGCTTACTTGAGTCGGTTGACTTCGACACCACACAGGGGCCCAGACGCCTTCACGGAGGACTGGAACAGGTGGACCTACATCTACCTGTTCCTGTCCCCTTGCTTCAAGGCCCTGCTACGGGTTTGCCACAAGCTTTGCAGCTTCAAAGGGAAGGTACTCCTCCTGGCCCCTTACTGGCCTGCTCAACCACGGTTCTCAGAGTTACTCGGCTGGTGTCTCCATCCACTGATGTTAGGGAAAGCCTGCCTCTTCGATCCTCTTTTTGCCAGGTTACAGAGATCACTTCACTTACACGCGTGGAGTTTCTCCTTGCTTCCCTGAGCAGACGGTGGAGGAGGACATCTTGTCGTGACTAAGACCCTCCACTGCTTGATAATACGAGTCCTGCTGGAAAGTCTTCCAGCAGTACCTCAAGAAGCTGAGAGCTCCCACGCCGAGTGAAAGTGTAGTTCTAGAGTTCCTATCATCTCTAGCGCACGAGCGATGCAGGTCTATCCCGACCCTCTCAGTCCATCTGGCCGTCCTAACCGACCCCCTGGATTACATGTGCGGGGTGAAGGTTGACACTAGGTCGGTTACCCTGCTGAGGCAGTGCCTGTTCCACCAGCAACCACCCCGTACCTTTTGATCCCTGTAGAAAGTCCTCACTCATCTAAGCCTGTGGCAACTGGCTTTATGTTGTCTGTTTTTCCTATGTTCTTGTTATTCTGAAGGTTTTACCGTGAAATGGATTAATCTGATATCTGTCACACATCAGGATTCATTCACCACCCGACCGTCAAAGGACGTCTTACTACAGAACGCCCTATTCCTTGTAGCGCTGGCCACGGGCTTCAGGTCCTCCCAGCTCAAGGCACTTACGAGGTTCGACCACTGGACCTCTATCGCCCAAGGAAATTCCGCAGTGTCCCTGGCACCTTCTCCCACCTCCCTGGCGAAAAATGAGCGGGAGAACCACAGGCTCCAGCCAGTAGCGGTTCCGGCATGGAAGGTGAGGGGCGAGCACCACCGACTCTGACCTGTAGGGACCCTCCACCAATACCTCTCCACTACGGCCGATTACACCACCAGCCAGCATCATCTCTTCGTTCATCCTCGGTCGGGCCGCCCGCTGTCATTCAGAAGACTGGCAGACAGGTTGCGGCAGGCTATAGCGGAGGCTGACCCTAGGAAAAACCCACGTCTCCACGACGTACGGGGTGTAGCGGCTTCATTGGCCTTCCTGAGGACCCACTCGCAGTGCTTGAAGCGCGGCACCATGGTTCAATCAGCTGCGTGCAGCAAGACTTCGTTCTATCTTGGCCGTGCTGGCTAGGTTAGGTTAATACAATACAAGTGGCTGCATTTATAAGGGTCCTTGCAACGAATGTAATATGTTTTACTTAGGCCAGACAGGTAAAGATCTTGTAACTAGACTTAAACAACATAAATATAGTGTTAGGACAGGCCAGGAATAAAATGCTCTGTTTGTTCATTTGAGGGATAATAAGCATTGCATTGACTGGGATAATGCCTCCTCAATATTACCTTGTAATTCAATTGACAGTAGGAACATTATAGAATCTAGTCTCATTAAACATACCGAATCAGTCAACATGAATTTGAGTAATGGTATGTACAAACTGGATAATTTCGTAATTAAGAAGATTTGTAACCAGGTGAGAAGGTTGGGTCAGCTTACCCTCTGACCTGACTACCGACTGCTGCGGTGCTTTTTGAACATTAGTAGGGTCATTACCTCATACCTGACCATTGTGGACCTTGTTTTGTACTTCTCCTTAGTCTGTACTCACCCCTGAAGATGTGAATTACACGAAAGCGTTTGGGAACTTCGTGTTTTCTTCTTTCCTTGTGGTTATCAGCATATACCTGGATCACGCGCACCCACAGTGATTTACTTGCATATATATATATATATATATATATATATATATATATATGAAAAAATAAAACACGAAGTTCCCTAGCGCTTTCACGTAATTCACATCTCCAGGGATGAGTACAGGTAATGATAGTGAGATTGGAGTGCAACAACCGTAGAATTATATATAATATCATGCTCAATTGCACATCTCTACACAACGCTATACATTTACTGTAATAACGCAACTGTATCACATTGTGTAGATTTACATACATAAAATTATAAAAAAATCTACGTCTGTATAACTCAACTTCGTTATCATTACCTCAACATACTGTATTTCATGTGTTGCAGCAAGCAAACTATTCGGATTTCTACATTTTGTTATAATTATACTACTGTATATGCTGTACATCGTGGCTTAGAATTGTTTCAGGAATACATCATGCAATTTAATGTATATCTTCGTGAATTGTATATTTAACGGCACGACCCGGTACATGAATCAATGTAATGGCAAGACTACATGTCATAAGTTAATTTTGCAAACGTAGATCAGATACTATGGTCAATTAACGCTGTGATGGTATGAATGTAGTAACTCACCGGATCACAGTGATATAAATACACCAATATCACTTTATTACACTCACGAAAGAATGATATCTAATATATGGGAGACTGAGTGTCCTTAACTCTCACAATCTCTCTCGGATACTCCTATAACTTTAATATGATGATCCTTTAAATTAATTCACGCTTAACTATCTCTCTGGTGCTTTAAGTAACTACAGCAAACTATATTATAACGTCTTTTATTAATAATGCCACGGTGATATGGTGACGTATATAACTGAAACCCCAGGTTATTTAATTGTAATTAAGAGGCTAAAAAACCTTATTCAATCCCTAATTCAATGTACAGTACTTAGTGGGTTAAGAACTAGTCTTTTATGTTTTGTCTTTCCTCACTGAGGCACTTCATGTAACTGCAGGAGGTACTTTATGGTTTTGTATTATAGTGTTATGTGGTGAATGGGACTTTTGTTTACATTTTAAGGGCAATGTATGCTTCCTGTTTAATCATTTTACAGCTATCACTTCGACCTTTGTTAAGGTTTCTTTGTGAATCATACGATACTCTCGTTTTGCTGTTTAGTTTGGTGAGAGTTTCTTGTTGTCGAAAAGAGTCTCGATATTGTGTGATGTTTTATGGAATTATCGGCAGTTATGTGTCGTATCTTCCTTTATCCATGACTCCCAATATGGATCCCCATTTTTTCCAACGTTTACTGGCATTTGTTCTTATTTTCCTAATGGCTTAAAATTTTAAATTTTACCACATTTGCAATTTGTCTCTTACGTGGCATAACGTTTTCCTCTTCCTTTTCTCTCTCTTTTATATTATATATTATCAATATTCGTTACTATTTCTTTCTCAACCAGTTCCTCTCTCGTTCTCTCTCTCCCCCTCAATCTTTTTGTGCCTACTCCCTGATTCCTCCCTCGCTCTCACCTTTACTCCATTTGTATTGAATTTCAGGAGAAGGTTCATGAATTTTTCACAAAGGAGATCAAAGGAGCTATAAGGCAATACTCTCCATCTGTACCTTTGGGGAATCTCTGTCCTAGCACTGAGAGAGGCACTTTCACTCACCCTCCTTGCACTGTGGGAAATACTGTCACTCACCCTACTGGCACGGAGGGAGACTCTGTCACTCACCCTCCTGGCACTGGGGGAGACACTGTCACTCACTCTTCTGGCACTGTGAGAGACACTCTCATTTACCCTCCTGGGACTAACGGAGACACTGTCTCTTACCCTTCGGCATTGAGTGAGATGATTTCACTCACCCTCCTTTTCACTGTCACTCATGCTCCCAGACACTGTCACTCACCCACCCTGACAGTCACTCACCCACCCTCCAAGACACTGGCAGTCACCTTCCCAGAAACTGTCACTCACCATCATAGACACCTTACCAACTATTTATTATGTTACTTGAGTTTATATAAGATGTTTCACTGCTATGGTATTAAAGTTAATTTACTACCGTACTATTTGATTATTATTTTTTACCTTTTTTATGATAATCCATCTAAATAATAAGTTAATTTATTTATATCATTCATTTATTCGTTCTTGTCTATCATACAGTAAGTGACTTATCTCTCTACTTATCTAGTTGGAAACAAGTATCAGCTTTTTTTTCATATTTTTCTCATCAGGGAACACTAGAAGGTGATACCTATCTCCTGACACAGAGTAACAGAGAATCTTTCCGATTCTATCCTGTCGAAAATCATATTGAATCAACTTTCAGGTGAGAAAAACACATAAAAGACGAGAAAGAGTGAAAATGCCAACTTAGAATAATGACCGAGAATCTGATCAAACTGAAAGGAAAGTAGTTCAGGTGGGAACGAATAAGTTTGTTGTAAGTGGAAATCTGAAGGAAAAGTTATCCTTTTTCTTACGCGATATTGGTTAGGTTATCGTCCTGTAGAAGTGAAGACTATCCTGTTTTAATGACTAATTTACAGGTATCACCTTCGTGTCAAAACATCTTTGATTTTTTCCTGACTTTGACCTCCCATTAGTACAGTACATATCATTGATTATTTTAAACTTTGTCGTTATTGGATGTATGTGATACCACAAGAGATTATTATATGCTATGTATGATAGTGCCAGGAAATGTTTTGTGTTATATTGATAGGTAATGTTGTGGTGTGTGTTATGTGTACGATAGTTACAGAAGATATTGTATATTGAATGTGATAATGGCAGACCAGAGGCAGAGATTGGAATATTTGCAGAGTAAACACACCTCAAAGATAACTATAAAAAACAAACCACAAGTGAAGCAAACACTAAAGAATATTAAGAACGATGAATAAATGTTTAGTGAAGATATTTTCTGATCGCACTTAGATAAAAACAAATACGGTCTAAGGTTTTTTCCACAGATACTGTATACCGTGAGGGCTAATTTTGTATTTTTTATTATCAATTTTATTTACTATGAACTAATTACTATTATTATTGTTATTATTATTATTACATTTCCTCCCCCCCCCCCCCCAGGCCCCGATGTGGGTCAGTGATCTGTGCCCGGGTGGGCTAATCTCTGTAAAAAAAAGTACAACACAACCTTAAGAGTACATCTTCATTTGTCACGAGGTGATCCCCCCCCCCCACCCCCAACAATTAACAGGACTCCCTCACCCTGAAATATATGCCTTAGTATAATTATTTAACAAAGATTTATGCAGTCATTTGATGTTATTCAATTATATATTATTTACAGATTAATTTCCTTAGTCTTTTTTTATAAAGTAATGTGAAACAAACATGAAAGCTGCAGATGACAATGTAGTCGCTGCGATACATATTACTGAGGCAGAGTTTACCTTCGAACCTGATATAAGAGAAAGTTATAGACATTAGGGAAATAACTCGCTAACACAGTCTTCTATTATTACACAGTACTTGGAGCCGGTGTAGCAGTTAATACACATTCCTCCAGAATATCAACTCCCCAGTCATTATTGTACATATAATTGGCACTCCCCTAATTACTATTATACATATAATATACACTCCCATTTGATTATTTGTACTCCCTCACTTATTATTATACATCTAACCTAACCTAAGCTGTTACCGCAAGCAGTAATGAGTAGGATGACACATAAACAAACATTATGTTAGGCTGTAAGTCATGTCATGTTTATTGGGTGTTCCTGCCCGTATACAGTATGTAGAGCAGGGGTGGCCAACCTTTCACATACCATGCGTCAATTTGTTCACACACTAGATCAGATGCGCCATACAACTCTTGTACCCCCGTCTACTTCTTGTAAAAATATGTTTATAGACATAATTAGCATTTTTACATGATAAAATTATTTAAATTTGACAGAGTAGGAAGGAGAGGTGTATATCAGGGTGTCATTAAAGAGCTGCAATAAATCAAACATTAAAACAAATAGCGACAATGAAAGTATTTGGGTAGAGATTGGTGAGGGCAGTGAATCCGTAGTCATTGGTGTTATATATAGACCACCTAATTTGAGTAGGAACGATGGTAAATTGCTATGGGAGGAAATAAAGAAGGTATCTGATAGAAACAATGTATGTATTCTAGGCGATTTCAACTTTTCAGGCATAGATTGGAAAAATCAACTTAGCGATAATGAATCTGAAGATTTTCTAGAAGCAGTACAAGATAGTTTTTTATATCAATTCATAAACTCGCCCACTAGAGGAAATAATATCCTAGATTTAGTTCTCAGTAATAATGAAAATCTAGTAAAAGATGTTGGGATTGGAGACGAACTAGGAAACAGTGATCATAAAGCCATATATTTTAACATAATATGGGATGGCAGGAAGAAGGAAAATTCGGCCTTGATCCCGGATTTTAGGAAGGCTAATTACGGTAGCTTAAGGAGAGACCTAAGGGATGACCCTATGGTCAAAAGATTAATCCCCCCCCACACCTCCGGAAACTGTCAACTTAGGACGGGATAACCCCGAATTTAATTTAGCAGCTACTTATGAACAATTTATTGCGACAATCAATAATGCTCAAAATAAACACATCCCTAAAAGAAAATTCAGATCGATACGGAACCAACCAAAATGGATGAATAATAGACTCTTAGATCTTCTAGGGAAAAAGAAAGGAGTATATAGAAAAGTTAAGAAAGGCGAAAATCACTTACTTGGTTACTATCAGAACCTAACAAGACAGGTAAAAACAGAAATTAGGAAAGCAAAGAGAAATTATGAAATCAAGATAGCAAACGAATCGAAAAATAACCCCAAAGCTTTTTATCAACTGTATAAATCAAAGGTTAGAGATACAATAGGTCCCCTTAAAACTACGACAGGAGAAATGACTGATGATGAGTTAGAAATGTGTAGTACGTTAAATAGTCATTTTCGCTCCGTATTCACAAATGAAAACCTAGCACAGTTTCCAGAAGTTCATAAGGTATATAACGACAGTATAGAAAATATGTTGATGAATATCAATATTACTAGTAACGATGTGCTTAAAGTAATTAACAAACTGAAGCCTCATAAATCGCCTGGTCCAGACGAGGTATATGCTAGAATATTAAAAGAATGTAGAGATGAGTTGAGTAATCCATTGGCAGTTATATTTAATAAGTCATTAGAATCGGGCCTAGTGCCAGAAGCTTGGAAACTTGCAAATGTAGTTCCAATTTTCAAAAAGGGTGATAAATCAATTGCATCAAATTACCGTCCCATTAGTCTCACGTCAATCATAGGCAAGTTGCTAGAGTCAATTATTGCTACAAAAATCAGAAGCCACCTTGAAACATTCAACTTAATTCATTCTTCTCAGCACGGGTTCACCCAAGGACGTTCTTGTCTCACAAATTTGCTTAGCTTTTTCTCAGAAGTATATGAAGCTGTAGATAATGATAAGTCATATGATATAATTTATTTAGATTTCAGTAAAGCATTCGATAGAGTCCCTCATGAGAGATTGATAAGGAAGGTAGAAGCACATGGAATAGGTGGATCATTATTAAAATGGATTAGGTCATGGTTAACTGGAAGGAAACAAAGAGTCAGCATAAATGGATTAAAGTCAGACTGGGGTGCGGTCAAAAGCGGAGTTCCCCAGGGATCTGTATTGGGCCCTCTGCTGTTTGTTATATTCATTAATGATCTTGATTTAGACATAACTAGTAGGATTAGTAAATTTGCAGATGATACCAAAATGGGGAGAGTGATAAATTCAGACAGTGACTTTGAACACCTTCAAAGAGATCTAGATACCTTACATGAGTGGTCAGTAGACTGGCAAATGAATTTTAATACTGATAAATGCAAGGTACTACAGATAGGGAAGACGAATACAAACGTTAAGTATAAACTAGGTAACACGGAGCTAGAAAACTCAGTTTGTGAAAAAGATCTAGGTGTATTTGTTAGCAACGACTTGAAACCTAGAAAACAATGTATTAGCGTTCGCAATAAGGCAAACAGGATTCTAGGGTTCATATCTAGGTCTGTGAGAAACAGAACTGCTGACGTTATCTTGAAACTTTACCTAGCATTAGTGAGGCCACACATGGATTATGCGGTTCAGTTCTGGTGTCCATATTATAGAATGGACATAGATTCTTTGGAGAGAGTACAAAGAAGAATGACAAAAATGATCCATAATATTAGAAACCTTACATATGAAGAAAGACTGAAAAGCTTAGGCTTGCATTCATTAGAGAGGCGTAGAGTTAGGGGAGATATGATAGAGGTGTACAAGTGGGTGAGTGGGATTAACAAGGGTAAAATGGAAGATGTTCTGAAGCTCAGTAATAACGAAATAACTAGAACAAATGGCTTTAAATTAGATAAATTCCGATTCAGAAAGGATATAGGCAAGCACTGGTTTGGTAATAGAGTTGTGGATATGTGGAATAGGCTACCGAGTGCTATAGTAGGATCGGGGACGCTAGGGAGCTTCAAGACGAAGTTGGATAGGCACATGGAAGTGCTGGGATGGGTGTGAAAGGGATCTGCCCTGTATGAGCCAGTCGGCCTCCTGCAGTATCCCACTTTCTTATGTTCTTATGTTCTTAAATATAAAAACAATATCTGATAAAGCAGATAAACATTACTCACCTTTAATGAGACTTTTGAGTCTGTTTTGATTTCGTCAGTCTTTCAATGTTTGAAGTTAAATTTGTTACTGGGAGCAGCAGAGAATTCTTCAAATTTGAATCAGTCAGTAGCGACCTCGTTTTGCTTTTAATCAATTTCATGGATGAAAATGCTTGTTCACACTCTATATGTCGTTCCGAAACGATATATATAACTCGTGCAAATTTTCTTAGTTCTGGGAAATTTGCACAGGGTAATGATCGCCAGAAATTAATCATGTTAGAAGCATTTGGGACTGAGGAAAGCTCATCAAATTTCATTTTCAATAATGAATTTGTCTTCAAGTCAATAAGTTCCCTTTGTATGTCACTAGGCATCTTCATTATTTTTTTTTCACTAAGTGAAAATGGGTTTATAAATGCGAGTATGCAGTCTTCTTCTTTAACAAAATCACGAAAACGACTTTCAAATGACTCTTGCAATAACTTGATTTTTTCAGTATTTTTTGTCAAATTGCCATTATCAGCAGCACATTCACTCTGCTCTTTTAAGTGAGGAAACTGGCTCAAATCCTCATTTTCTAACTGAGAGATGAACAGTTTTAACTTCATCTTGAATGCATTGATGTCATTTACTAAGCTAGGAAACAATTTGTTCTTGCCCTGCAGTTTCAAATTTAGATCATTGAGATGTCTGATAACATTAACTAAAAATGCCAATTGAAATAGCCAGTTTTTATCACATAAAAGGGCTCTTTCCTCAGGTAGTTCATTTTTCTCTTCTAGAAAATTAGGAACAGTATTTTTTAGTTTCCAAAACCTACTCAGAACCTGTCCTCTAGAAAGCCAGCGCACCTCACAATGAAGGACAAGGTCGCCATATTCCAAATCTAACATTTCACTTTATTCTCTGAATTCTCATCTGTTTAATGCTCTTGCTCTAATTTTATTCACACATTTCACAACCGGTAACATAACATGCTGCAAATTTAAAGTTTTTCCACACAGTGACTCTTGGTGTATACTGCAGTGATATTTTAGTAGAGGACGATTTAAAAAGTTTTCAAGCAAAGTTGTAGTCCCGACGACTTGACCTATCATTGACGGCGCTCCGTCAGTACACACAGTGATGAGTTTATTAGAATCTAATTGTAGATTTTCTAGGCATGATTTTACTTTGTCAATTATGTCTGATCCTCTTGATTTTCTATGAAGCGACTTAAGACTGACAAGTTCTTCAAAGACACTAAAATGATCATCAATTCCTCTTATAAAAATGCTTAACTGGGCTACATCACATATGTCAGTTGATTCGTCCAAAGCTAAAGAAAAGAAAGTACAAGAATGGACAAGGTCTTTCAGTTGCTGAGACACCATGATAGAGCGTCAAATGTAAACTGGCAAGAACCTGTCACGCACTGCTGGGGCAGACGCCTGGACCCTCACAGTCACACACGTATTAAACGCGTATTGAATATGTTACGGGACGATTGCAGAACAAAAGTCCATCTTTCCTAGTTTGATTCATTAAGCATATTTTTAACTGAAAACAGATTAATGTGAAAGAAGATAACATTCGCTAAAAAGGATGTGAACGAAATAATAAAATCGCTAAAAATAATGAGTAGGCTTACTGCCTTACTTTATTATTATCACAGGGATGCAATGCGCCACTTCTAATCATCCAATGCACCACGTTTGGCGCATGCGCCGGAGGTTGGCCATCCCTGATGTAGCGTGTTGAGATGGTTGAAGATGAGAGACCTGGAGGAGGTGAGGTGTTGGGTGGCAGTAAGGGAGCTTGTTTGTGTATAATCACCTGACTCAGCAGCCCTCACCCATCGAGAGAGGGTTGGGGAGGCGACAGCACTGTAGCTATTCAGACCACAGAGGCAACACCTAACCTGGTTTCTCTTGAGATTTTCAACAAGTAAAGTTTAACTGGTACTTATTGTGTATACAGGTAGACTGTGTCCATTGCATCGTTTATCATTGTGACCACATTAAAATATGGAAAATTAAGCACTCATTGTAAGTGTTAAGATTAGACTGATTACATAGCTATGATTGTTATGTAAATAAATATTGGATTAGACATTTATGTGATTGTCTATGTATGATTTATGTGAAATACTAAAAGGAATTGTATCTAACAGGTTTGACCGAAATATAATATTCGAGTTCAACGTCACAAGTTTCATTGAATCCTTTAACCGCCCGGATGGCGGTTACATAACCTATTCTAAATGTATATATAATTGAATGGAATATGTAAATCTCTGTATCATACACAAATCTAGATAACGATATAACGATAACTATTTCTAACTACATCATATACAAAGCCAATTCTGTCGCCTCGTATGACTGGGGAGTGGAAATCCAGGGGAATGCATATTATTCAGAGGAAGTGTATATTACACGTATAATATAGGCTGGGGGGTAAGTGGATATTACACTTATAATCATGACTGGGGAGTGCAAATTATACAGTATGTGACACCGGTGAGGAAAAAAGGCTTAAAACACATTGATCCTCATTGAGAATTTCAAGATTACTGGTTCCTTAAATTTTTACACAATTCATAAGGATCGCTGAGGCTGAAATGGTTAAAAAATTTGGAGGAATATCGAATATACAGACGTACCACATGTTGGCACTGTAGTACCTTGCAAGAAGGCATAAAGGAAGGGTGCCCTGAGATTCGTTACAGGTAAAAGATCCCCCCTTACCAGAACCACAGCTGAGATACACAGTGTTACGAGTGTCCGCCATAAGTTTCTGTTCTTGGTGCGAAATACGTTGGTTCAGATGTTGTGTTGTTGGCTAGAGCAGTTTCGCTCATTACTCGCCCACACTGACTGAGTCATCATTTAATTATTAAATTTGTTTATTACATTATGTATTTATTGTATTATATTTGAGTGTATTAATTTGATCGTATTAGGTTTGTATATCGGTTATACAAGTGGAATTAATGTCATTAGGGTAATTTATATAAAGTTTGTGTTTTGGCCTATCAGGATATGTTACGTCAGTATTTGGCGGTAGACATGGAACGTCGGTGACGGCTGGTAGTCCATATTCAGTCTAGGCACAGCTGTCTTAAGTTAAGTAGTAAACCCTCACTCTGGTGTTTTGTACCTATGTAGTGGTGGGAATAAGTTAATAAATGTTCATATATTTATTGACTTGTTTAGGTTTTGACCTGTTAACTTGACCTTTGTTGGGAGAACTTGAGATTAAGAATATAATAATAAATACTGATATATTTGAAAGACTTCAGTGATTTGTGTTTATGTAACGATCTGCGCCAGGGTCGTAGCACATATAGACCTAAAATTAAAACCCATCAACCAGCAACTGTACACCCTGGCCAGCAGAATCTGGCAAAAGATAAAACGTTCAGAGCAAAAACTCCTCCAAAGACTCCCGCCAGACATCGACAACAACCATACATGGTTCCCAAAATGTTACCAAGTTTTAAAAGGTCCATTACCTCCCAGATCTATATTGTCAGGCAATAGACAACCTCCCTAGACCAGAATCCGACAGTAGGGTTGGCGGAATACGAAATATGGCCCTCAAAACACCCATATATGGGATAGGGTAGCTGTCTAGTGCCTGTACCGACAGACGATAACTAAACCATGACACAACTATAACTTCCTTCCTCCATCTCTAATCTTGTTTCACCCTTTCTTTCTCTACAAAAAAGGAAGAGTAGTAGCTGTTGCCAATTATGTCCCGTCCCATACAGTTATTTAGTAACTCTTGGTTGCTCTGGTGTTTTCATGACAACGTGGGGTGTAAAAAAGCATTGTTCATCAAGGTGCACAGTTGTATGAAAATGAATTAATCATAAAGAAAAAACGCAAACAGCAATCCTTTCCATCCAGCATTCATTAAATATCCCTCAATACATTTCTTAATGTCTTTGTCCTCTCGTTTTTCTCTTTTCTCCCCCAGTGACATTTAACTCGTTCATTAGACTCTTATTATTTATCTTTTGTCATCAATTTCAGTTCTTCAATATCATCATAGACTTCCTATATGGTCCTCCCTGTTCGTTAGCTACATTTTCTTAATTACTCTTCCATCCAGAATGCTCTTCATCTCTCTCCCCACTATCCTATTCCGCTTAATTATATCAACTCTCTCATTTACCCCTCTCCCTTTTGTTTGTTTTCCACACTCACCTAAACCTCAACCCAACTCTCTCTTCTTCTTCCTTGTGTATGTTCACAACTGTCACTCTCACCTCAACCCAACTCTCCCTACAGTGTAATAAATCCCATTACACACTTTTTCCATAATCTCCCTTTCCCTCAACCATAGGTCTTCTCCGTTACCAAACTTTCTCCACACACGACGCACAGACAGTAGTGGGATGGATGAATAAAAAAATAGTAATAGTTATAATAAATACAAAATCGCACAGTTCGCTAAAAGTGTGAAATTTGGCATGAAGTTTCATTTTATCATATATTCTAGAAACATTTCCAAGGTAGGGATACGCTGGGATCTCACTCTGACGGCCATTTTGAGCAATTTCAAAATTGCCCAAACCATACAATCTATATTTCAGGAACTACTGGGACGTTCTTATAGTTGTGATTTTTGTCTAATCATTCTAAGTATGTTTGGGGATGTTTCGAGGTCAAGTTCACATGATAAGGGAAGGTCAAGGTCAATTTTTATCCTAAAACACCTATATCGTTTTATCTTTGAAACTGATTTGCCAAATTTCACGATCTTAAGCTCGTTTCTTATAGTTTTGAAGATACCTGATTGATATAAATAAGTTTCAGAGCGAATAAAGGTAACCGTCACATGATAATTCGAGATCACATTTGGCTCTAAAACGCCTATGTATTACGGATGTCACGGTTGTCAGATTCCATAGCTCCGTGGTTGCCGTTGAAGTTGTCAGAAAGTGACAACCTCGCGGTTGTTTGGTTTAAAGTTGAATTATCACTGTAACCTGTGAACCTGTGTGAAATTATTGAGAATAAGAAAGATAACGGCAAATCAAAGATTAGCGTGTTCTTGCCACACTTTCAGACTGCAAATTCAATCATTATCCGACAGTCAAGTGTGTTTCCAGGGTGCGAGACGAGAACCCTCCGCGTTATTTCCCCCGCCAACCACTTTCCCCATTCTTCGCCAATCAAAAAGTGATTATATTTAGCTACACAAAATAAATCAAGAACATTGGGAAAAGTCATCGTTACAACAATACAAGTTATGACACAGTGAGGGTATCAAAACTAATCATACGATGAGAACACAAGCTAAGATCATCATTATTACAACAAACACCATGGCAGTGCCGTACTGCCGTAAGGAGGTGCAGTATAAGTGCGCTTTGTTGCAGTTGCAGTTTGCATTGCATGATTTCTTACACGGCCATTCAATATTAACTTTTTTTCTTCAATGGCATCCACTGATAATAAAGTCTGGTCTGCTGTCCAGCAAGGCATCCTTTTCTTTCGCGGGGTTGAACATAAGAAAATAAAGAGTCTGCAATAGGCCGGTTGGCCTATTGTATGGCAGCTCCTGTCGAGAGTTATTACCACTCTCTATCATCCATGAATCTATCTAGCCTCCTTTTAAAACTTTCTAGCGTTCCAGCACTTACTACAAAATTGCTAAGCTGGTTCCACTCGTCCACCACCCTATTTGTCAGTAGTAGGTAGTAGGCAGCTACCAAACAAGGAGGTACTACTGCCTGGGAGGATATTGGAAGCATAATGTATTGTCTAATGGTAGACCCTGCTACTATATGGCATCACGAAAATTGTGACCAAGTCCCGGGTTGCTGATCTGACTTTCTGCCTCCTTTACACACAATTACAGGGTTTCAATTGTTTCTCTTACTTTGGCGACACAACATACATATATTGTTTCTCACTATTGATTTTTTCATTTTTTAATTTCTTTATGGTTCTTTATCATTATCATTATTATTATTATTATTATTATTAGTGTTGTTATTATTATTATTGTTATCATTATTATTTTGTTTTTGATTTTGTATTTTGTATTATAAATTTGATTTACTATAAATTATTGTTTAATTTTTATTTTTGCATTTTTATTATAAATTATTTTATTATTAATTATTCGCCCCCCAGGCTCTGATGTGGGTCAGTGACCTGTGCCCGGGTGGGCTAATCCCCGTAAAAAAACTTAAATCCGTTGCTACGAGTCCTATCCTGTTCGTATATTATAAGAACTTTATCTATATTTCCTTTATTAATTCCGTTCACCCACTTAAATACTTCAATCATATCTCTCACACTCTTCGACTTTATAGGGAACGCAAGTTTAGTTTCTTTAACCTATCTTGATATGGAAGGTTTCTAAATCCCGGAATCATTTTCGTCATTCTTCGCTGCACCGACTCCAGTGAATTTGATATCCATTCTATGATAAGGGCACCAGAACTGAACAGCATTATCGAGGTGCGGCCTGACTAGCGCAAGATATAGTTGCAATAAGACCTCTGCACTCTTATTACTTAAACTTCTAGATATAAAACCTAATACTCTGTTTGCCTTATTTCCTCAATGACACGTTTGTTTACAAGCAGCACGGCAAGGAAAAACCACCGATCACTATCCTTGGTTAATAAATCCCCCTTCAAACCGCATAGATTAGATTTGTTTTTAATGATCAAAATGTATATAAATGTGAATATTGAAATTAATCTTCATAATTTTATTGAGGTTATTAAGCAATAAGACCATTTTCTATGATGAACTCCTGCTATCAATAGCGCTGTTTAGCTGTACTTAACAAACAACTATTTGTGCGGGTAAAAGTTTGCTAGTGAAGTTTTGTGTATAACTTTTAAATTTTACTGTTAGCTAACAGAACTATTATGTCATTAGCATAAAAGTTTTGTGCACACGGCCCCTGAATGTAAATCGATTTGCGGATCGTGTTCCGGGGTAATGGTTAGCCAGTGCAGTTGACGAGTTGCCGGTCTTCTCGGACTATTCCTTGACACTGGGTCATGCAGCTCGATATCTTAGGGTGTGGTTAATGTGTTGGCGACAGCTTCTTCACCCTAAACAAATTCACGCCTAGGTGGCCCTTGGGCCGACCATCCTCGAGGGGCAACCATTATTATTAACTATTATTATATGTGTTTGTGTGTGCGTGTGGGTGTGTGTGTTTGTGTGTGTGTGTGAACAGAGGTCTTCATTGTATTCATCACAGTCCCAATCAACCATAATATATATAGAGATAAAAATGTGGAACTACTATCCACGCTTCTGAATAGTTTCTATGAACGTATCTATTATCTAAATACTGAAGTGTTGTCTAAAGTGTCTTCAGTAATTTTCCTACTGATTAATTGCATAAAATTTAATGTCCAGGCTTCTAGTTTTTTCTTATTCAATTACAGTACTGCATAAATTATATAAAGGAGTGATTTTGTATCAGTAATAAGACTCGTTAATGTATTTCATATAATCCCTTTCTTAAAACTATTCAATCTTTAGAAATCAAAATTTTCTAGGGAAGCAGAAATGTTATGTTGGCACGTGTGACACCTGTTTGATTAAGGCGTAGTTCACCTCTGCAGTATATGCGTCGTTTATAACTGAAAATATTTCTTTTCGTTTGACAAAATAAAGTAAGTTTCTTAACTATATCAGGTAATATTTACACAAATGACTTTCCAATAAAAAAAGTAGAGTCGGTACGAAGAAAAACTATTAAGTTTATTTGGACTTCCATTTCTAACAAATACTTGATTTACCCTTCTTTTCGCTCACTGAATTATATAATTTCACTATGTCAGCGTGAGTTGTTGAATATCCCAAGCGTTCTTTACGTTTATGACCTGTAATGGTGTAGAAAAAATGTCTCATGCTTTTGGGGGTGAATAAGCTTGAACCTTACAGAAATATGTCAATGACCTACGTGTTAATGATCACTTCCATGTATGTGGGAAGACGTAAAATTTGCATGATTTTTTTATGCACTGGGGGACATTTCCCTCAAACTCCTAATAGCAAATTTTTTACCTTGTGATGTGTAAAATATTGTGAGGTAAAACTCAGCTTTGGATGTCGTGGTGCAGCAAATTGCGAATAAAGATTAAACTATGTGAGAAGAGGCAGTAGGTGAGGTGCAGCAGCAGGTGAGGTGTAGTAATAAGTGAGGTTGAAGCATAAATGAGGTGGAACAGTAGATGAGGTGCAGCAGCAGGTGAGCTGGAGCAGTAGGTGAAGTGGAACAGAAGGTGAGGTGCAGCAGCAAGTGAGGTGGAACAGTAGGTAGGGTGGAGCAGTAGGTGAGGTGCAGCAGCAGGTGAGTTGGGGCAGTAGGTGAAGTGGAACAGTAGGTGAGGTGCAGCAGCAAGTGAAATGGAACAGTAGGTGAATTGGAGCAGCAGGTGAGGTGGGGCAGCAGGTGAGGTGGAGCAGCAGGTGAGATGGAGCAGCAGGTGAAGTGGAACAGCAGGTGAGGTGGAGCAGCAGGGTAGATGAAGCAACAGGTGAGGTGGAGTAGCAGGTGAGGTGGAGCAGCAGGGGAGATGAAGCAACAGGTGAGATGGAGCAGCAGGTTGAGGTGCGGCAACAGAAGAGCTGGAGCAGCCATATGACATCCCAAAAATTGTTACTTGTGGCCAAGTTCCAGGTTGCTGATCTACTCTTTCTGCTTCATTTTCACACATTTGCAGAATCTCAATTGTTTCTCTTACATTGACAACAATATATATAGCTCTTCTCACTCTTGATCTGTTTTATTTTTTCTACTCCTTTATTCACCTATGATATCAGTTGTGAATAATATTAAAATCGGGCCTTCTCGGATGGGTCCCATTGGTCGGGAAGAATGTCGACAGGCCGACCTGTCCATCATCAAACCACAGGGGCCTCAATGACGTCATAGCAGTTGCTGGAGGATCGTTTTTTTAACACTTCATTTTCTCAACATTCGTAACCTGAGAACCATTTTTTTCTTCTTAGGAGTACCATCTCTTAACCTCTTCCCCTAATCTCTTACTACTATTTGAACTTAACTAACCAAGGCAGCTTCATCCACACATTTTTAAGTCTCCAACTACAACCTTTATACCTCTTTCCAATCTAAGGGAGGTCTATGCGCCTACTGCAATACACGTAAAGCCTCCCACATTTCCACTTACTACAGTCAGCATTGCGAATCCTCGTCTCCGAGAGTTGTGAACCACGAGAGTATGAACTGGCGTCCGAAGCATTCGCTCGTTACGTGGAGTGGGGGGACAGGTGGGCCGGTGTGAGAGGAGGGTGAAAAGCTGTGTGCGGCTAATGACACCGGATTTGTTATTGTTTTTTATTTAGAAGCATAAAATAAGTTAACCTAAAGCTCAATTCAATGATTCACTAATACTACCTGTGAACTAATATTTACCAGTCACCAGAACAGAACCCCAAACAAAACATATTCACACCATAAAACAAATTCTGTAACACCTGTTACGGTATCTGCGTCGTCTTAATCCACCGCATCAGAGGCCATGTTTTTTTTTTTTTTTTACGGGGATTAGACCACCCGGGCACAGGTCAGTGACCCACATCAGGGCTTGGGGGCGAAAATATAATAATAATAATAATAATAATAATTCATAGTAAATACAAATTTTAATAAAAAATGAAAAATACAAATAAAATAATAATGATAAAATAATAATAACAACACTGAAATAATCGTATCAAGAAAGAACCATAAAGAAAAAAATACAAAATCTGTAGTGAGAAACGATATATGTATGTTGTGTTGTCATTAGTGAGAGAAACAATTGGGACCCTGCAATTGTGTGCAAATGAGGCAGAAAGTCAGATCAGCAACCTAGGACTTGGTCACAATTTTCGTGATGCCATATAGCAGCAGGGTCTACCATTAGACAACACATTATGCTTCCAATATCTTCCCAGGCAGTAGTACCTCCCTGTTTGGTAAGTGCCTACTACCTACTATGAGACGGGAGAACGTTACCTCTCCAACCTGGGGCTGCGTGTTACACTACATTAATATTGCATTACTTACAGCTGTAATCAAATGCTTCTGTTACTCATTGTGTGAAAAAAGTTTGTGAGCGTTCCATGGTTGGTTGTGGATTCGCAACGTGAACATCTTTTGTTTGTGACGTCATTTCTGCCGCGTCCGCTCGCTTTGTTTACTTTAGTATGGGCCCGGTAGTGTTTAGTTAAGTACAGAGTATCTCCTTTCTTATTGTGCAGTATGTTTCTAGTGGTATAACGTGTAAACCTTGCTCGACTTTTATAACACCAAGTAAAGTATTATTTGTGAAAGATTATTGTTAATCATATTTTGGAGTTCCACGGAAAATAACTTACTTATTTATGAGATTTCGTGTGGTGGATAGACCACGTTGTTCATCGTAGTTTCTAGACTAAATAAGTCTTTACTTTTGTGTTCATTATTTTGTCACTCGGTTCAGTCATTTATTTGATCAGATTTAACTTGTATTTGTTTATTTTTGTACATACTGATATATTTATTTTATTGATTATTTGTTAATATATTCTGTTATTAAAACTACTGCATGTATTTCATTATACCCCATAGTAATGAGGTGATAATTTGGTGGGATCTATTCCTGGACCTATAGTACAAAGTGTAATTTGTGAATTTGTGATATTGTTACACCCTTAAGAGGTCCAAGGGTCGTAACACCTGGCTTTGGAGTCATGAGTTATGAGGTGAAAAAAGATTATGAGGGATTGAAGAAAAGTGATGAAACTAAAATACGGTAGGAGTAGAAAGAATGTGGGATCAACCAGATTGCTTCATCTTTTCTTTATATGAGCGACTTATCTGGGATGAAATGCGCAGGGCTTCCATACACAACAAAGTCTGTATAGTAGGTGACTTTAACCTTGGCCAAATAGATTGGACTGACCTTATGGGTAACTCAGAATCACAGGATTTTCTCGAGTCGATCCAGGACTGTTTCCTAAGTCAACATATAACCAAACCCACACGGGGTAATAATATACTGGACTTAGTTCTGTCGAACAGAGAAAACCAAATTAGCAATGTTGAGGTAGGGAACGAACTTGCAAACAGCGATCACAAAGAACTTCGATTCCAGTTAGATTTTCAGGGCAGACGTAAGGAAAATTCCACAAAAGTACCAGATTTCAGAAGGGCAAACTTTGACAGTTTAAAGAGGCAGCTGAGAGAGGGGGTGTCGCGCTTGGCTGTGAACCTGACAGATGACACCGACCTGATAACGAGATCTGAGATTGCCGAGTTCCACGACAATTTAAATAGTGAGTTACTTAATGCACAAAGGCAGAACATAGCATACAAAAAACTCAGATCAGACAACAATGACCCTAAATGGATAAATAATTATTTAAGGAACATCATTGGCCAAAGGAAGGCTATAGATAGAAGGATAAATCGTGGCAAAATTCACTTCAGGGACTATTATAGGGTATTGGCGAGTAGGGTTAAAACTGAGATAAGGAAAGCAAAGAGGAATAATGAGGTAAGTATAGCAAGGAAGGCGAAGACAAACCCCAAAGGATTCTACCAAATGTATCAAACTAAAACACGAGAAAAGATTGGACCAATACGGTCAGACTTCGGCGAGCTCACTGATAACGACGAAGAAATGAGCAATAATTTGAATAAATATTTTTCAACAGTTTTCACCACCGAAAATTTAAACATGATACCCGAGGCACCGACTCTATTCAGAGATAGTGAAGAAAACAAATTAAGTGAGATAGTAGTGACTAGTAACGATGTTAGTAAGCAAATAGACAAACTAAAGCCTAATAAGTCAACTGGTCCCGATGAGATATTAGCCAGAGTATTAAAGGAATGAAAGGAAGAGCTTAGTATGCCCTAAGCAAAGTTGTTTAACATGTCATGAAAAACAGGTGTCGTACCAGAATCCTGGAGGATAGCGAATGTAATACCGATTTTCAAGAAGGGGGATAGATCACTATCCTCTAACTACCGCCCAATCAGTCTAACATCAATAGTAGGCCAATTACTGGAAGCAATCATTTCAAACTCTATTCGAAATCACCTGGAGAAGCACCCATTGATCAATGATTCCCAGCATGGCTTCACAAGCGGACGTTCTTGCGTAACTAATCTATTAACATTCTTTTCATCAGTTTTCGAATCTGTGGACGAGGGGCACAATTATGATGTGGTATATCTCGACTTTAGCAAAGCCTTCGACAGAGTCCCCCACGAAAGACTAATTAGAAAGGTAGAAGCTCATGGCATCAAAGGTGACATCCTTAAATGGATTAGGGCGTGGTTACAGGACAGGAAACAGCGAGTGAGCATTAACGGCACTAAGTCCCATTGGAGCAACGTCACAAGTGGAGTTCCCCAAGGCTCAGTACTTGGACCACTATTATTTATTATATACATAAACGACATAGATATCGGCATTGAAAGCAACATAAGTAAATTTGCTGATGACACTAAAATAGGACGTGTTACCAAATCTGACGAGGACTCGGCAAAACTACAGGAAGATCTAAACAAATTTTTCGAATGGTCTGAAAAATGGCAGATGAAATTCAACTTCGACAAATGTAAAGTACTCATTATAGGAGATGTAAACAGGGAAACCAGATACCAGATGAACAACGATGCCATAGAGAAATCCGACTGCGAGAGAGATTTAGGAGTAATGATAAGTAGGAACCTTAAGCCAAGTAAACAATGTGTTTTTGCTTGTAACAAGGCTAATAAAATACTTGGGTTCATACAAAGGAGTGTTAGTTACAAGACTAGCGAGGTCATCATAAAACTGTATCTTGCTCTTGTGAGACCACACCTGGCTTATGCAGTTCAGTTCTGGTCGCCGTATTACAGAATGGATATAGAATCCTTGGAAAGAATTCAGAGGAGAATGACAAGACTAATCCCGGGCATTAGGAACCTTGAGTATAGAGACAGGTTAAAGCATCTTAATTTGCACTCCCTTGAGAGACGTAGAGCGAGGGGCGACCTGATAGAGGTGTATAAGTGGAAGGCAGGGCTAAACAAAGGGGACATTACAAAGGTACTCAAACTATCCAACCAGGAGCGAACTCGTAACAATGGTTTTAAATTAGACAAATTTAGATTTAGGCGTGAAATAGGTAAACTCTGGTTTGGAAACAGAGTAGTGGATGAATGGAACAAGTTACCAAATATCATCATTAACTCGAATACGCTGAATTGCTTCAAACATAGGTTGGATGCTCATATGAGCAATAGGGGTTGGGTGTAAACGGGACTGCCCAGTATGGGCCAATAGGCCCGCTGCAGTTTCCTCCATTCTTATGTTCTTATGTTCTATTGTTTTTCTTTATCTTTGTTTTGCTCTCTTGGGTCGGCAGACCTTTGTATTAGTATTGGTTTATTTATATAGTGCTGCTTATTATACGTCTTACTTATTTTTATTTATTTTTTCCTTTTTTTTTATTTATTTATTCATTTATTTATTTATTTTTTATATACTGTGATGTAGTTAGTGAGCCCTCCCAGGTCTTTGTGTGGCTGGGAGGGTAGTAATTTTTTTAATTATTTTATTTTTTTGCTAATGTGTTCGTTAAATGTTAGTTGTGTTAGGTACACTGTATGGAGAGGCCTGCCAGGTTCTTAGTGGAGCTGGTAGGTCACCCTCATCTTTTATTCTCTCTATTAATGTTTTATGTGTATATTGAGGCAGGAGGTGGTTTAATTACTTTCTTTCTGGCTGATTTAAACCAACTGTGTTCTTGGATTTCTTTATTATCTACAGTATATTATTTATCCAGTTTTGGTAAGATTCTGTGTTGAGTTCAGTCACTTTGTTCCAAATATTTACGGCTTTGTTGTGTATTTCTACATTGATTGCTAGGAGGTTTGCTCTCTTGTGTAGTTGTTCATTGTTGATGTGATTTGTAGATTTTATGTTATAACTAAATCTGAGGGCTATATTTTGTACTGTTTGTACCTTTTAATGCTCGCTTTACTAAGGGTGTTCAATGGGATGGTGGGTGGGTAGTCCATAATTGATTTGACAAGGGCTATATAAATCTTTTTTTATGCTAAGGTTCTTAAAACGTTTTATTTTTTATAAACTTATTCTTGCCTGTCGTTCTTTATCTTTTATGTAGGGTATATATTCTCTTTTTGTTAGTTTTAGTCCAAGCATTCTGCCTTCGGTGTTGTATGGGTATAGTTCCTGGTCGACTATTTCTGGGCTTGTTTTGATCTTGGCTATTGGTATTGTCTTGAAATTGTTCTTATTTGTCCTGATCTTCCATTTTTTTTCAAAGTCATTTATGTTTTTTTATCGCTGTTGCCGTGTAGCGTGCCATAAAATGGGTTGATTTTGATGGGTATGATACTATTTGAATGATATCATCAGCAAACATTACATATTCGCTAAAGGGGCTTGGTTGAGGTGTGTCTGAGATATAAATTGTATAGAGTGTTGGAAAAAGGCTTTCTCCTTGAGTTTCTCCACTGTCGAGATTAAACATAGTTCAAATAATGATTTCAATTTTAATTTGTGCTCTCCTATCATCTAAATAGTCACACAATGTTCGTTAAGTCCCAATTTTAATATTTTATATTTTAAGCCTAAATTCCAAAACTTTATCAAAAGCCTTAGAAGCGTCCCTTAAAATTATATTGATCTGGTTCCCCTTGCTTTTCTATTGCCATTATTTCCGTTATTGTAGCTACTGCAGTTAGGGTATTTCTATTGGGCATAAATCCATGTTGTCTATTGTTTGTTTTCCCCTGTTGTGTTAAAAAAGTTATATGTCTTGAATTATTGTTTTTTTCCAGTAGTTTCTCGGTAATTTCTATTAAAGATATTGGCCTGTAGTTTAATATTGTCCTTACTCTCCTTGGGAATAAATATCATTTTTGCATATTTTAGTTTGTGTGGAAAGTAACCCGTTATTAAGCATGCGTTATAGATGTTCAATAATGCTTTTAAGATGTTTTCCGGTAGATTTGTGATCAAATTTTGTGTTATACCAGTGAGACAGGGGGGGGTCTTTTCTATAAACTTCCTCAGACAGTGTATCATTTCTCCCATAGTTATTATTTGATTACTAGGTAGTAAATTATAGTCAATATATTGCTTTGGGGCGATTCTATGTATGTGTCTTCCCATTTCGTCTTCTATCCTTTTTTTGTGTTCACTATCAAAATCTTCATATTCCTCATCTGATATTTTAAAAACTTTTACCCATTCCCTTTTGAATGCTGACTCCTGTTCATTATCCACGTACAGTTTTGTTCCATTGTGGTCTTTAATGTATGGTGCTTTTTGCTTGTTATGTCCCATCATCTTGTTTATGGAAGTCCAAAATGTTTTTTTCTTTAGTCTTGTCGGCTGCCAATATAAAATCATTCCATTTTTGGTTGTTTGCTTCCTTACATGCGTCTCTTAATTTTATCTGTAGTGCTGTCTGCGTCGTATATAGCCATCTGTTACTGCCGTGTCTTTCCATATACCTGTTTATTTCATTGTAATGGGTTTGGATTAATTTAACTTCTTCTGTTAGTCTATTGTTGGGTAATGTTCTGAAGTGTGAAATAGGAGTGTGTTTGGTTATAGATGTTTTTATTGCTGAGTGCAGTCTGTCAATTTCTGAGTCTATGTCTTCTGTTGTTTTCCCTTGTAGGTTAATCGAATGGTGATTACCTAAGTCTTCTTTGCAGCTGTCCCACTCTGTTTTGCTCAATTTCAGCCCCGTTTTTATTGGTGTCTGTATGGAGGGACAGAGCACAGCAGATAGCAGTGAGTGTGAATGGAGAGGAGCAGGGGGAGGGAGGGAGGAGCGGGTGTTTAGTATAATTTTGGCCTATTTAGTGTCTCACAACATTTGGTCAGTAATATATGAATATATATTTAACCACACCAGTTACATAAGCACAGACTTACTTATTTCCGATACAACAGTATTCTCTTAATTACGTATTTTTAGTTTGCTTAATAAATACTGGGTTGTAGCTGGAGTCGTTTTACCATGCCCCTCTCCCATCCATGATGCCCCCATCCACTCCCTCCCTCCTCACTGCCCCCCCCCCCCCCCGCTCTAGCCCGTCACCCTCCACTCACACCGGCCCCCGGTCCCCCACTCCACGTCACAAGTGAATGCTTTGGACGCAGATTCATAATCCTTTGGTTTACACTGGCGATTAGAATTGACAACGCTGACTGTAACAGGTGGAAGGGTGGGAGGGTGTAGAGTACATCACAGAGAGTAGCTTGGCTCTACAAAGGATGACCCAGGTGGATTCGAGGCACGTTCTTTTTCCTTATTTAATGAAATGGAACAAATCATTAAACACCCTAGACGTGTTCCAGATCAACACCACCAACTTGCTAACATTCTTGATCTTTGTTTTACCTCTAACTCCTCACACTGTTCATATTAAATTTCCGCCCCTTGGGGTCTTCTGATCACAATCTTTTTTCTGTTAAATCATACTGCATGCGACATTCTCCTCCATCCCCCTCTAAACGCCAACTATGGCACTATCAGTAGGCACACTGGCAATTCTTGCGAGAATTCTTCTCCGACTTTTCCTGGGATGAATGTTGCTTTCCCACTCGGGACGCCTCGGTATGTGCTGAGAGCTTTGCTGGGATTATACTGGGTGGTATGAGTGCATTTACCCCATATTCTACTGAAACTTTCACCTCACAATCATGGTTTGATCGCTCCTGATTTCTCGCATGTTGGGTAGAGAGATAGGGCATATCAAGTAATGAAACTATCTCCTTCTTCTGTTACTCACTTCCCTTTCATTACTTCTAGGAATCGTTGTAAGGATATTTTTTGTAACGGAGTTTTATTAAAAAAATACCCTGACTTTACTAACTCTTCTTTTAAATCATTATAGTCCTTAATCAAAAACATTTGTAATAAATTCTGCACTCTCTCTTTCTTCCTCTTTTTTGATCTGGTAAGACAAAAAAACAACACTCGGTCTGATAAAGCCACTCTCTTTGGCACCTTATTTTCCTCTAACTCCACCTTGACGATCCCAACTTTACCTCTCCTACTCCTGCTCCTCCTACTGTTCCTAAGTTCTTTCCTATAATCTTCAACCGTAGAGTTGCTGGTGTGCTATCCAATCTGGACGTGAGTATGGCGCATGGACCATTGTAACGGACGGAATACCCCCTCGTGTCCACAGGAGTGTGCTGAAGCTCTGGCCCCTGTGCTCGCTCGACTCTTTCACCTTTGCCACAAAATCAAAACATTTCCTTCTTCATGGAAGCATGCCTTGGTTCAGCCCATCCCGAAGAAAGGTAGCCAATATAATCCCACTAACTATCGCCCATTGCCCTAACCTCACCCCTCTCTAAGATTATTGAAACTATCTTACTCTGTCATTTTCTTCGTCACCTTGAGCGTCTTTCCCCTTTGTGAGAACACCAGTATGGTTTCAGCGAGGCGAGATCTACTGGTGATCTGCCCTCGTACTGCTCCCTTCTCTGGTCATCCTCTCTTGGTGATTATAGGGAAAGTTTGTTGTGACCCTTGGCATCGTCAAAGCATGTGACAGGGTATGGCACAAGTCTTTCCTTTCTAACTTCCTTCTTATAGTTTCTCTCCCCCACTTTGTTCTCTAATTTCTAGCTTCTTTGAGAACCGATTCATGGCAGTTGCTGTCGAGGGATTGATCTCTCGCTCTTTCTCTGGCAATAGTGGTTATCAATAGGGTTCTGTTCTTTCACCTATTCTTTTCCTTCTTTTTATCAATGATTTTCTTCACACTAATGCTAATTCTATCCAGTCTTACGCTTAGAGATTATACTTTTCACTCTTCTCATTTTACCTTCTCCTAACTCTCAAACTAGATTTGTTTCCAGCGTTGATAGCGCTTCTTCTACCAGTGCTGATCTGTGCAGCATCTACGACTGGGAAGGTCGAAATTGGTCAAAATCGATTGCAAGAAAACAAGATATTTTCCAATTACACTTTCCAGAATAGAAGATCTACCACCAATCACATTTCTGGACGCAACCATTTTGCCAAATTCTAAAATAGATGTGCTAGGCCTCACCATTTCCTCTAATATGTAATGGAAGCCACACATCCACAACATAGCTAAAACTGCCTCCCAAAAGCGGGGAAAGTTGTTCAGATGCCGTAGTTACTTCACTCCTAAAAAGTAGTTCCAGGGTTTATAAGGGATTCATTCGTCCTAACTTGGAGTACTGCTCTCATATCTTGGGTGGTTCTTCTGTCTAAATGTTAGATAAGGTGGAATCAAAGGCTTTCATCTTATTAACTCTCCTCCATTAATCAATAATCTCTCTTCCATTTCTCTTTGCAGCAATGTTGCTTCACTCTTTCTCTCTTTTACAGGTACTTTAACGGGCAATGTTATATGGATTTGGCATTCTGAGTACCGCCGACAAGGCAGTGGGCTCTTAACACTCGTCTTGCCCGTGGGTCCCACCATTTCTGTGTGGATATCGGTCATACTGTCATACTAGATTAACCCGTTATAGTAAACCCTTCTTTCCTCACACAGCTAAACTGTGGAATGTTTTGCCTTCTTCTGTGTTTGCGTCCTTTTACAATCTGTCTCACTTAAAAAATCTTATTTTCCGGCACCTTTATGGTGTAGATCACCATACTTTTTCCCTCCTATATTTTTTATTGTTTTATTCTTATTTTTTCGTCCCCTAGGCCCCGTTCCGGGTCAATGACCTGTGCCCGGTTGGGCTATTCCCCATAAAAGAATTACGTGGAAAAAACAGATGATGTGGAACAGCAGGTGAAATGGAGCAGCAAGTGAGGCGGAGCAGCAGGTGAGGTGGAGCAGTAGGTGAGGTGGAGCAGCAGGTGAAGTGGAGCAGCAGATGAAGTGGAGCAGCAGGATCAGTAGCTGGTGGAGTAGTAGGTGAGGTGGGGCATCAGGTGAGGTAGAACAGCAGATTAAGTGGAGCAGTAGGTAAAGTGGACCAGCAAGTGAGATTGTATTAGACCCTGTCTAACAGACAGTAATATATATATAAATGTTGGCTACTTACAATATGTTTATATAATTGCAACACCCACTGTAATAGAACTAAGCGTAAGTGTCTAGCAAATACTGTATAGTAAATACAGTACTGTCTAGTAAATACTGTCTAATACTGAGACAAGTGATGTATGTCACGTAGCCTCATTGTATTTCAAATGTCCTCTGCACACAATTGTCCAACAAGGTCATCACTTTATTCACAGGTTACTTCAGTCATCCTGTGTCTCCCAGACACACCACATGTGTGTGTTAACGAAGCTCGCTTCAACTGTACTAAAACTAATATCTTATATCGTTAGTTACGGTAATAACATATGTTAATTGTGCATTAAATATTTTTTTAATAAACTATCTTCAACTCCCATTTTCTCCGTCACCTTGAACGCCATTCTCTTTTGTCAGATCACCAGTATGGCTTTCGCCAGGCAAGATCTGCTGGCGATTTGCTCTCCTATTGCACCCATCTTTGGTCATCCTCTCTTAGGGATTATGGGGAACTTTCGTCGTGGCCCTCTTATGGTTTCTCTCCCCCACTTTGTTTTCTAATCTCTAGCTTCCTTAAGAACCGATCAATGGCAGTTGTTGTCGAGGGATCGATATCTTGCTCTTTCTCTACCAATAGTGGTGTCCCACAGGGTTCTGTTCTTTCACCTAATCTCTCCATTCTATTTATCAATGATTATTTCACATTACAAGTAATTCTATCCATTCTTACGCTAATGATTCACATTTTCCCCTTCCTCCTAACTCTCAAACTAGATCCGTTTCCAGGGTTGATGTCATTACTTCTATCAATGCGGATCTGTGCAACATCTCTGAATGGATAGGTACAAACTTGGTTAAATTCAATAGTATTAAAACTCAGTATTTACCAATTACACTTTCTAAATTAGATCATCTCCCACCAATTACATTTCAGGACGTTATCATTTTGCCAAATTCTGAAATAAATATGCTAGGCCTCACCATTTCCTCCAATAGGTTCTGGAAATCACACATACTTAACATAGCTAAAGCTGCCTCCCGAAAGTTGGGAATCCTGTACAGATGCCGCAGCTACTTCACTCCTGAGCAGTTGCTTCAAGTATGTAAGGGATTCATTTGTCCTAACTTGGAGTACTGCTCTCATATCTGGGGTGGCTCTTCTTTTGTCCAACTGTTAGATAGGGTGGAATCAAAGGCATTTCTTCTTATTAACTCTCCTCCTTTAGTCGACAGTCTTTCTTCCCTTCTCTTCGCCGCAATGTTGCTTCACTCTCTCTCTTTCACAGGTACTTTAACGGGCAATGTTCGGTGGATTTGGCATCCTGTGCACCTCCGGCAAAGCCGTGGGCTCGAAACACATGTCTTGCCCGAGGTGCCCGCCGTTTCTCTGTGGATGTCGGTCACACTAGAATAACCCGTTATAGTACATCCTTCTTTCCTCACACAGCCAAATTGTGGAATGCTCTGCCTTCTTTTGTGTTTTCATACTTATACAATCTGTCTCACTTTTAAAAGCTGGTTTTCCCGCATCTTCGTGGTGTAGATTAACACAGTATAACCTTTTTCTTCTCTATTTTTGAATTTTCTCTGTTCTTATTTTTTCGCCCCCTAGACCCCGTTGTGGGTCGTTCGACCTGTGCCCGGGTGGGTTAATACCCGTAAAAAAAAAAAAAAAAAATTAGGTGGGCTTACACAGAACACAGAATATGTTCATGAGTCAACCCCAAGCGGGAGAGACGAATGGCAACATCAAAGCGCAGATTGGTTTAATTCTGACGGTAAATGGAACATGTTGAGTGTCTCTTCGAATATACATATGTTATCTTTTCTTTTTATTTTGGCGGGAACCTGAGTACAATCCCGCAAAAGTATTAATTCTATCAAAAAAGACAAGATTACAGATGCTACCTGTGAACTTGTACTTCCGGCTGAATATAAGCCTGTTTCTCTAACTCAGCAAAAGCTTTACAAAGAGTCTGGCAACAAACCTAAACAAGATTTTGTATACAAACATTGCAATAAGAAAGGGCATACTATTGAATATTGTTACCAGCTCCAGCAAGGTGGTAACAAAACTAAACATAACAAAACACCCCAAATAAATTGAAGACCCTAACAAGACCCACATCGGTCCCGAGACTGTAAGGATGCGAGGGTTGATACACAACAGCAACGACAGCCACGTCGTCAACATTAAGGAGAAGATCAGCGTCATGTTAACCATGACATAGAATAGGGACACTTCTATTGCAGCTTCATTAATCACTTCATTAAAAGAAGAGGAAATTTTTGTCTGTTTCGATGAGAGTGGGTAATAACGCACTTTCCCTCGATATAGATATGGGTGTTAAAACAAATGTACTTTCTTTGGCATCCTATTAAGAACTACAACGACATTCTCCTCACTACAAGTTTCAAGTTAGACCTACTGATACAGACCTCTCAGGAGTTTCTGGTAACCAGCTGGAGATAACGACAGTGTTATAATTACCTCTACGTTTTTCTAAACGTGGTAAACCATTACTGCCGATTTTACGTAGTCAAAGACTTTTCACTACCAGATGACAGGTTAATAGGTCTTCCAACACTAAAAGACAATACGATAGATGTCCAACCAAGTCGACATAGTATCACATTTTGTGGCATTACCTACCGTGCCATGCAAGATTTTTTTCCAATGATCGACTCCAGGGTGAAAGTCTTAACCAACTCTGCAACTATGAGGAAGGTGAATCACGAGTCCCAGCATGACCCCGACCCAACCGACTCTTTCTTCCTGCGTGATTTTAGCAGCAAAAATTGGATTGTAATGCCTGCAATCTTAACAGGTATTCAGCATTTTCAGAATGAGGAAATAACCAACGTCACTGTTAGGTTGTCAGAGGTTTTCCCTGGGACTGACGTAGTCTGTTTAACGGAAACTTCCTGGGTTAAAGGTATTTCATGTGAATTTACATTGAGTATGATTCGACCTGGCGGTTTAACGGATGTCCTCGTTTTCAACAGAACAGGCGCTCTCAGAGTATTGAAGCTGGGCGGAGCAGTAAGTGAGGTGGAGCCATTGATGAGGTGGTTTAACAGGGAGGTGGAGCGTCAGGTGAGGTGGAGCAGTAGGTTTGGTGGAGCAGAAGATGAGATGGAGCAACAGGTGAAGTGGAACAGCATGTAAGATGGTGCAAGTGGAGCAGCAGGTGAGGTGTAGCAGTGTGTAAACGTCGAGAAGTAGGTGAGGTGGAGCAGCAGACGAGGTGGAGCAGCAGGTGAGATGGAGCAGCAGTTAAGGGTAAGCAACAGGTGAGGTGGAGCAGTAGGTGAGGCAGAGCAGCAGGTAAAGTGGAGCAGTAGGTCAGGTGGCGCAAAAGGTGAGGTGTAGCAGTGGGTAAACGTCGAGAAGTAGGTCAGGTGGAGCAGCAGACGAGGTGGAGCAGCAGGTGAGATGGAGCATCAGTTGAGGTTAAGCAACAGGTAAAGTGAAGCAGTAGGTGAGGTGGAGCAGCAGGTAAGGTGGAGCAGTAGGTGAGGTGGAGCAGTAGGTGAGGTGGAGCAGTAGGTGAGGTGGAGCACTAAGATATTGATATTGATTTTTTTTAATAAAACAGTTTATTTAGCCAGAAGAACACAGGCACAGAGTCGATAAAAATCATAATATTAACATGAATGAGCCAGTTGAGAACCTGAGCTCTCTTGTAGGCACCTGATATATACTATACATTTATCTCAAGGAAGTATTATGTAATATTTAGTATCATATAGAATAGTACACATAGCATGGTGGTAATAAGAACATATCAGAATGTTACTACGGTTGTCACTTCGATATTTTTTTTTATTTTTAACATTTATATTATAAGTTACAGGTGAGGTGGAGCAGTAGGCTAAGTGAGGTGGAGCAACAGGTGGGGTGGAACAACAGGTGAGGTGAACCAGTAGGTGAAGTGTAGCAGCGTGTGAGGTAGAGCATCGGCTGAGGTGAATCAGTAGGTGAGCTGGATCAGGAGGTGAGGTGGAGCAATAGGCTAGGTGAGTTGGAGCAGCAGGTGAGGTGGAGCCATAGGTGAGGTGAAGCCGTAGGTGAAGCGGAGCAGCAGGTGAGGTGGAGCAGTAGGTGAGGTGAAGCAGTTGGTGAGGTGGGGTAATAGGTGAGGTGCATCAGCTATACAGAATCATAGAATCAAATGTGCTAATAACTGCGGAAGTAAGTCGTGGATTCATTGATATACAGGTCGTTTAGCTGTGTCAATACCATCGACTGAAACTAACTTGGTGCTGAAGGTAGTACACATCTCCTGTATGAATAATTGTGTGAGGCGTAAACTCACATGCTTGATATATTGTGTTAATTATGTAGTCGAACAGAATATTTTTGGCATAAATCTGTATTAAAAAGAATCATGAAGGTTAACGGTCATTAACACCGGAGTGCTCCTATGGTCCCAGGGAGGCTCTACCACATTATGTGAACCCATCGTCACTAAGTCATTGAAAAGATGAAAGGCGTTGGGTATGAGATGAGTGAGGAATTCATGATTAATATTAAAATTTTTATGAGATGCCATCAGTTGCCGGAGTGTTATGTCCTAACGAACGTAAAGTTTACTACAGTGAGCCATAGGTTCTTTGAGAAATAAATAACTCAAGAGGATCCTAGAACTGCACAGATACACTGAATCTATTTCCTTTCTGCTACCGCAGTCTGCCGTGTATGTAGTTGGTGTAAAACACTCATTGAACTGTGGCGATTTATTTTGTAATTCGTAATTTTAACTTAAGCTTATCCAGGATGGGACTCAGGCCCTGACGATGAGGGGATGAATCTTCTTGGCAAGCTCATTTCCACAACGAAAAAACGGTTTATCTTTCGTATACCTTTAATTATACAAAGATATGTTGATTATCTTTAGGCCACACTGGGTGACTACATCAACACTGGGCAACTGCAAGATAATTTTTGTTCATATAACAAATTCTTAATTAATCTTTCACGGTGAATACCAGGATTCAAAAATGTTTACTGAAAGAACAACGTAAAATTCAAAATTAAAGGGACACCAAAGTTAATATATATGGAAAGAGGGTCAAGTTACAACCAGATTAGTTGACGTCAGGAAGGTGGTGCGGGTGTTGGTGGGTCGCTATGTTCACTTAATGTTACCCTGACACACTGATTTGTGTCATAGATAAATAAACACCAAACCCAGAACAGTGGGTACCTTTACCACACTGGAGGGATATTGACAAGTATAATCAGGAAGGAAGGAAAAGAAACACTATTTGAAGACATGGCAACCCAGGTCTTCCGTAATGTATTATACCGCAGTGAGTACTCTCGGCTAATCCCAGCTGCTAGCATGCACGGCGCCCGCTTCAGTAATATATCAAGATTATGCCTCATGAGCCACATTTACTTGAATTACGGAACAATAATTTTATACTGGAGTCTGCCATTCGTGTTCATTTCATAAACAATATTCAACAAGAAACGAGATTACTCCTATGCAATAAATATTTTTAAAATAAATTACACTTTCAGAGTGTCCGGTATTATGCTACACGACTCCCTCTGGCGGTATGATGAACCAAGGACTGGATGAACCTGTGATGGATGTATTGGATATTGTTTAAAGTATTGCCTGAAGTGCTCGCTCATCTAACATTCAACCAAACGATTAATATATAAAGAATCTCTGGTTTCGTTGAAGTATGTATAAAGACATGCTATATGTGCAATTACTACCGTAAGCATTCATCTTGTGGTATGTTTTGGTACTTTAAGTATTTAATATTTATGTTTACTGATTCATACATTGTGTCCATGAATGAAATTACTGTAAAATGGTCGGAGATAAATACAAATAAGACGTCCTGAACAATCCAAGGATTACTTGTCATGTTACTTCAAAAGGTTCTTAAAACTGGATGTTAGAAATTACGTGACCGTTCAAAATATTCAGAAATTATCATAGTTTGTCAAACTCATTAATAATATTTTTCTTGTATTTTCCATTGTATCTCTAAGTGGGAAATATACAGCATTAATTATGTTTATGTGTATGCCTCTGTTTGGTACTCAACCATTAAAATAATAAATAGAGAGACAACTTGCAGAACAGAATTTTTATTTACTTAAGTACTCTCCAAACAGTTATCGATCCCTGCGAGAATCTCATCATCACTAGTTGGATTGTCTTACCCGACTCTCTACAAAAATCCAGCAATACCCTAAGTCGCGTTTGTATTCGGCACCACTCACCACGACGTGTTATAATATCTACTTAAATTACTCGTGTTATTCTGTGTTGTCTTCATCATCCCCGGCAGCAGGGATATGAGTCATTGCTGCACTGACCTGTCTTATCCAACACACTAGTAATATCAAGAGGTGACAGCTGTTATACCGACTTCCTGCATCTGGACTCAGCTTGTGTTCGTGTCGGCTTCTGTAACACGTCTTCCCCTAACTGGTGATGTGCCGCGAACACAGAACATTTGCATATAAATTGCTTCAGTTCTGTGTGGATTGGGGTTATATAAAGATGTTAAGGGCAAGACAGTTTTTGATGATTCAAAAGCGTTTTCCATAAAAAAAAGGGTTATTTATTACTGTGTGCGTGAAAATATTGGCCAGCACTGTGGTGGACTGTAGCCATCGTGAGATACGTTCATGACTCTTTCATAGTAAATAATGTACTGATATTTCACAGCGGAGGAGGATAAGGAGGAGGAAGAGGAGGAGGAGTAACCCTGCAGAGCTTAAAGACTAAAGAGCCGTTCTTCTTCCACTAGATTATTATTATTTTAATTTATATTTTAACTAGATTGTTTTTGTGTAGAATTTAAACGTGTTCACTAGTGTCTGTGAGTGCCATATTTAAAATTCAGGTATAATATGTGACACACACACACACACACACAAACATTACTACTACTACTTTGCTGTCACTCGGAATCAAGTATGACGATCATCCAGCTATGATACAATAATATGAGTTATGAGGGATGTCACCTCCATTGGTGAGTTTTGAAGTGACTGAAGAGGCCGATACGGGACCGGCAGAGTCGTTCACAGATGTTGCACGTATGGAGGGCTACATCTAGTGGAGGGGGTGGGGAGGCGACAGCGTCTTTCCGACGTTGGTACTTGTCTGCCTCGGTTTGCACTCGGGCGAACTCGAAAGTATCGACACCTTGTGTAGTGCTCCTCCAAACGTTACGACGTGGAGTAATCGTTACCCAGGTGAGGGGGTCGATTTGGCATTTTTTCAGGTTTGTCTAAGACTATCGTTATACCTTTTCAGTTGCTCGCCAGCATAATGTTTACTATTCGGTCGGTGACTGTAAAGCAGCTGCTTTGGCAGTCTACTGTCGTCCATGCGGGTAACATGGCCAGTCCAGCGTAGTTGTGCATGGATAATGGTAGCATAGATGCTTCTACAGTTGGTGTCAGCAAGAAAACTGGCATTTCTTCTCTTGTCTTCCCAGCGAACTCGGAGGATGAAACGTAGACTACGTTGGTGAAGTTTTCAAGTGCCTTGAGTTGCTCTCATATAGCAGGGTTGGGAGGACCACTGCTCGATATACGTGAATCTTTGTAGATAATTTCAGCTCCCTACAGCTGAAGACACGGGCATGGAGTCTGCCAAAGGCTTGAGATGCACATCTGATCCGGTGCTGAATCTCTTCATCGATGTCCACGGTGGTGGACAGGTGGGTTCCGAGATACCGAAAGTGGGTAACATTAGAGACGGTAGTACCGTTATTCTGGATGGATGGTGAAGGTGTAGCATATGCTTCTGCAAAGGTGTTTAGGACATCCTGTAGGTCGCGTTCAGTGTGAGCGACACAGGTGATGTCGTCTGCATACTGATGTTCAGTAAAGGAAGCTGCCGACACATTTTTTCCTGCCTGGAGTCGTTTTATGTTGAAAAGATCCTTTATCCGATACTCGATGTCCTCCCCGCCGGCTAATCAAGCATTGGTATGAGTAAGGAAGGCAGCCAAGAAAATGGAAAAGAGAGTTGGTGCCAGTACACATCCTTGTTTAGTCCCCGTTTGGATTAAGAAGAACTCAGACTGGGTGCCATTGTTCAGGACACTACCGCTCATGCCATCGTGGAGTTGCCTCACAATGGCGATAAATTTTGGTGAGCAGCCAAAACGGCTGAAAGTCCACCAGAGGGCTTCCCTGTTGACCGAGTCGAAGGCCTTCGTTAGGTCGAGGAAAGCCATGTGCAGGTTCCAAGGCTGTTATATGCACTGTTCCTGTAACTGGTGGGCAGCAAAGATCATGTCAGTGGTGCCACGTGATGGCTGAAAGCCACATTGAGATTTTGGGAGGAAGTTTTCTGCCTCTGGAAGAAGTCTGTTTTCAGGGACTCGGAAGATAATCCTGTTGTTTCACATATATTCACCCGGAAAGAGCGTAGACTGCTGGTAAACAGAGGTCCTCCTGCTTATACACCTCCGTAGGGATTCCATCAGACTGCAAAATAGCCAAGGTGGGTAAGCTCTGGATGCTGAGGGACCTGCTGGGTAGTTAGGACATCCACATCGGTGTTTCGGTTGAGCAGGGAATATCAGTGCTCTTTCCAGTGCTGAAGGATGTCTTCATCGTCTTTAATTGGGGCGTTGCCGTCGGATAAGAGGAGGGGGTCTGCGACACGAGTGATTGACCCATAAAAAGTTTTAGTGGAATTGAAAAATTCGGGCAAATTTTGTGCTTATCTGCAAATTTTTGTGTTTCATATGATTTATTTTTAAACCAGTCGTTCAGTAGTTTGCAAAGTTTGCACTGGGCGACTGCTTTCTTCTTGCGGAAGCTATCAGGCTTGGTCCTAGACTGAGGGTTGTTCTGCCAGTCAGTTAAACCAGCACGTTTATCATCGACGAGTACAATGATTGCAGGGTCATTTTTATTAAACCAGTCCTGGTGTATTCTTTCGATCTGGCTGAGGGTCTCTCTGCAGGTTTTTGTTATGACACTGTTGTTAATATCCCATTCGGCACTAGCATATGGGTTGTTTGCTGTCGGGTTGCTTATCATCCCATATTCTGGCTGCTCATTGAAAGCATTTCCTACCCCTGGATCCCCCAGACGTTTAGTGTTAAAATCTCTTCTTGAGGCTTGCTGCCTTCGTCGTTTTGGCACGACGTGAAGTGATAGCTTGACTCTGACGAGCTGATGATCAGTGTTTCAGTGGTGTGAGCCGCGCATAGTACGTGTGATGAGGACATCTCGGTGATCTTTTTCTCTGACAATGATGTATTCAAAGAGATGCCAGTGTTTGGATCGTGGTTGTTGCCACGAACCCTTGAACTTGTCGGCCTGCCTAAACAAGGTATTGGTGAGAGTGAGGTTGTGTGCAGCACACTTGCTGAGGAAGAGTAAGCCGTTGGGATTACACTTGCCAATTGTCAGCATCTGTGACAACTCTGAGATTGAAGTCACCAAGGAGCACAACCTTATCTTCTCAGGGGGTAGAGGTTAGCACTCTGTCGATGTCGGCATAAAAGGCCTCCTCTATGTCATCCTCTGCATCCAGGGTTGGGGTTTATGCACTGATGAAAAAACACAAGGGCAATTCTTCTTTCAGGACGATCATATGTGCCAGTAACCAGATGAGTCCTGACATTCCATGCAGCAACCATTAGAGGTTGTATAGTTTGTTTTGCTTGGATATGTGATTATGATTTAGTTTCCGACCACATAAGGATGACCTTACTGGGTGCGGTTGTCCAGTCAGGTTGATGTTTTAGGCAGGCTATGTTTCGGGCACATTTTTTAGCCCCCTCCCCATGTGGGGTGAGCAGAGTGGCTCCTCCAAACGGCTGCTCGGTCGCACAAACAGGACCGGATCGCACTGCTCTCAAGATCCCAGTGCATAAGCGTCCATCTTATCTGTGCTGCCCATAAGAACATAAGAACATAAGAAAATAAGGAGTCTGCAATAGGCCGGTTGGCCTGTGCATGGCAGCTCCTGTCGAGAGTTACTACCACTCTCTATCATCCATGAATCTATCTAGCCTCCTTTTAAAACTTTCCAGCTTTCCAGCATTTACTACAAAGTTGCTAAGCTTGTGCAACTCGTCCACCACCCTATTTGTGAACCAGTTCCTTCCTATCTCCCTCCTAAACCTAAACTTATAATACTTAAATCCGTTGCTACGAGTCCAATCCTGCTCGGATATTATTCGAACTTTATCTATATCTCCTTTATTGATTCCTTTCACCCACTTAAATAACTTCTATCATATCTCTCTAGGGAGTGCAAGTTTAGTTTCTTTAACCTATCTTGATAAAGAAGGTTTCTAAGTCCCGGAATCATTTTCGCCATTCTTCGCTGCACCGACTCTAGTGAATTGATATCCATTCTATAATAAGTGCACCAGAACTGAACCACATAATCGAGGTGCAGCCTGACTAGCGCAAGATATAGTTGCAATAAGACCTCCGCACTCTTATTACTTACACTTCTAGATATAAAACCTAATACTCTGTTTGCCTTATTTCGAACATTAACGCACTGTTTTCTAGGCCGTAGGTCCGGGATTACAGGTACCCCTAAGTCTCTTTCACAAGTCGACTTCTCTTGGTTGATGTTGTTAAGGGTGTATACATTGACAGTATTTGTTCTTCCAATATTAAGTACGCTGCACTTGTTGGTGTTGAATTTCATTTGCCATTTTTCTGACCACTCCTGCAGTTTATTTAAATCCTCCTGTAGTGCATTTGCATCCTGCCGTGAATTAATCTGCCGCCCTATTTTGGTGTCATCCGCAAACTTGCTTATGTCACTGCTGATCCTAGTATCTAGATTGTTTATGTAGAAGATGAACAAGAGTGGGCCTAGTACTGACCCTTGGGGAACCCCACTGGTTACACAGCCCCACTCAGATTTAACACCATCTACGCTGACCTTCTGCGTTCTATCGGTGAGCCATGATTTAATCCAATTTAAAAGTTCCCCTCGATACCATGAGCCTTAACTTTTCTCAGAAGCCTCGCATGCGGTACTTTGTCAATTGCTTTGCTAAAGTCTACGTAAATAACATCGTAATTTTCGTCATTATCTACTACCTCGAAGACTTTCCTAAAAAACGTCAGCAGATTTGTTAGACAATATTTTCCCTTTGTAAGCCCATGTTGAGAGTCGTAGAATAATTTGCTTTTCTCTAAATGCGATCGGATGTTATTTGCTATAATTGATTCAAGAAATTCCCCCACTACTGACGTCAAATTGATCGGCCGGCCATGTGCAGAGTTGTGACTAGAGACCTCCGGTAGTAGGGTGTGTCATACGGAGGCGAATTTTTTTTTTAGTTTGAAAAATCGGCCCATGGTATTAATGATGTAGTTCTATGTGCAGAATCATGTGATATCTTCAGATTTGAAAAGTTTTCTTTTTTTGCTAGGTAAATTTTAACTTGAAATCTTATGAAAATTCAGTATTCCCACCCTTTTACCAACACCACTAAATAGCTTATTTAAAGTAAAGTAAATGTATCAGGTTAATTTATTAGGATGAAAATGATCCAGAATAGTGAAACGAGTGATCTTGACACATTTACTAAATTTAATATTCCTTTAGAAAACAAAATCATCAAATACAAAAACCGGTTTTACTACTACGACCCGGTGTTGCTGCACACCATAGAGAACATGTCTTTCTTGCGTCTGTTTCTACTCATCACCTCCCTGCTGACCACCTGAGCTCGGATGTAGCCTTCCCTCTTCTCCTGGCTGTACAGTGACTGCTGGCCTCGCTCACTTGCTGTACACAACGCTCTATACTCTGGGTGTGCGAGGGCCAGGCAGGGACATGCATGGAGTTGTCCAGGAAAGCTCTGACTTGAACATTGGTGAGGCTGCAGGTAAGAGGGGGCTCACTGCCAGCTTGGATGTTATCCAGATCTATGAGATCAGTGAGGGTCTTGGCACCTAGATTGACTTCAGGAGTCTTCCTGACCCTGAAGGAATCGTCACCAACTGATTCGTCATGCCCAGATCCTCTCATAAGTCTCATATCCAAGATCTTTTTGACTGCCACTCTTCTCTCCTCCTCATCCTTACTGCAGAGCATTGTCTGCAGAACTGCCTCGGGATGAGCATACCAGGAAGATCTCCTCACAGTCTGCTCCACAATCTGAACAACCTTCCTTGGCTGACTCCTCAGGAGCTCAAGCTGGAAGAGAACATGCCTCGGACCTTCGGAGAACGATGACTTGACCTTGGTGTTGAACCAATTTGGCAAGTAGACACTCACGATGAATTGGACAATAAGTCTCAGGTTGTGAAGCTGGTTCCCTTTCAGTTTACGATGAGCGACCCAAATTCTGCAGAACCTGAGTGCCGTTGTGAGCCACCTAGAATGTGAGACTGGACCTATCTGCAGGTAAGCAAGTCTATCAGGCATGACCCCAGTTTTGATGGCACTGCAAATCATGTAACCATAGTACTGGTCAGTGCTCAGGTCGTCAATGACAGTATGTGCAAGCTCAACGAGTGGAGGGCCAACTGTGATTTTTTCAAAGCTCGGATTTATTTCTAACTCAGTGGCAGAGTCCAGCATCTTGCCAAGAGGACCAGACCATCTGTTGTTTGAAAGAGTCTTGCCATCCAGCTCCTGGATCAGATGTCTGAGTGGCAACTCGTTGGTGTGGAGGTCACAAACAATCCAGACCAGCTTCCTCCCAATCTTCCGCTCTATCCACTGAATGACCCCCCCCTTGCCACTCTGTGTTCGTGTTGGTGCTGTCCCCTCCAATGGCCTGCAGAGTCTGGTCTACGTTCCTCTCTCTGAGCCAGTTCACAATGTTATCTGCCACTATCTCAGCTGGTTTCCTGATGTCATCTTTCTCTGGAGTGAAATGCCACAAATACTTCCCTCCTGGTTAACTGCAGCAGGAGTAGTGTTCCTCCTTCACCATGGCAGGGAACAACTTGTCAAAATCTCCAACTTTCATGAACACTTTAGTGTCATCCCTTCTCCCATCAAAGAACAAACAATTGATTCCATTTTCTCTTATCCCCTTATCAAACTCCTCTTCTAGGTTACTGACAAGTTTCTCCTGAGCTCTCCTTACTTTGTTATGATCTATCACCAGGTGAACATCATCAGGTGTTATCAAACCACCGTCAATCCAGGCAGCTGTTGCTATCTCTGCAGTTTCTCTGAGACCATTGTGGTGTCGCATGCTGGCCAGAGCTATGCTCGGGATATCTTTCCTATTTCGAATGTTATGCCTGGAAGGTTTGGGATCATTATTTTCTGGGTTAGGGACAAAGTCACCATTCTCCTGGTCAGCACTCGGATCAGCCACCGGGAAGTCATTAAACTCTGAATCAGCTTGACTCCAATCATCGGCCTTTTTTACCTCACCCTGGGCCTTCTCAAGTCTCTTTTCCTCGGCAACTCTTCTCTTCTGTCTCTCTGTGGCAGCCTCCTGTCTCTTGGACTCCGGAATATCTTGGCTAGAAATCATGAGAGCCCCTATACTGCCAGTCTTCTCTCTCTGTGCTTTGACAAATGCCAGTTCGATTACAGGAATCTTCAGTTCACGCTTGCAAATGCAGGAGATGTGGGCCTCGGATTTACAGTCACGATCGCATCCAAACTCAGGAGAGAGAACAATTGGGCACTTGCAAGTAATTATGTCAAATAACTGGTCCAGTTGCTTGGCAAAGCTGTCCTTAACTGCAAGTTTTCCTCTCCCAATAATATTAGGTTTTTTAACACTTACATTAGTAGAAAAGATGGCTGGGCACACGGGGATGGGCGGTTGGTTCCGAGGCAGAGGGCAGATTATTGGCCCTCACCTGTATCACTTGTATCAATTGTATCACTATCCACCACAGAGGCTTGCAGGGCCTCTTTGTCAAACCCCCCAAAGTTCATATAAGTCCATATCCTCACTATAATTATCACTATCACTGACTTGGGCCGGCTGTAGTGGGTGGCAGGTGAAGAACTCGGTAATGTTTTGATGACTGGGCGACCTTGTGCGCACCATTTTCGCGCCTCTTACACAACATGGCGGATGCCTTTTCCCAACTGGTTAGCAGTCTCTCACTAATCTTCTTCTGACTTGTTATGACTGGAGGCTTGAACTGAGCGTTAGCCAGAGTGTACTGTGCCAAGACAGCTTTGGTCATATCACTGGCAATGTCTTTGTTTGTGTAAGTTCTTTGGTTCTTTTCACTGATTTGCCTGATTAAAACACCGTATCTCAAAGCATCTCTCAATGTAGGCAACTCCGACTTCAGGAGCTCTCTCCCAGACCCAAGATAGTGACTGGGATGGCTGGATTTTTGGTTCCTCGTCCTGACACAAGCAGCCATCGCAAATATTATCAACTTATAAATGCATCAGAATCTGAAACAGAAAAAAATATTGTTAGTTGGGTTGTTAAAGAATGAAGTCAGAAAGCAATGTTCACTATTTAATTGTAATGCACTAATGTAGCTGTACGTTAGATTTTCGATAAATTTCACGCTAAAATTTACCTAGCAAAAGGTTGCAAAATATTGAAACTGAAATTATTTTCTGTTTATATACACTAAAATCTACCAAAAAAGTGATGGGCCATTAGTTTTAGCTGATCTTCCCTCCTATGACATACCCTACTCCGGTAGTCTTCTCTGCCTGTCCCCGTCGCCACTCATCAGTCGCCATTCGACTTTTTGGAGGTATAGGGGTTTTGATGATGATAAGAGGTATGCTGAAACAGATGATGGCAGCGTTAATTGATTTATGTGGTTAGGCAGGAGTGCAACCTGGAGCCATACATCTTGGCTCTTCATTTTCCTAATCCAGTGGTTTAAGTGTTGCAACGACTTGGGAGAGGGAGAGTTTGCAATGGACTGCCGATAGCCCAGTTCATTGGGTTTCGCCTTAGTAGCCTTTCCATTATGCATTGCCTTCGTCCGCCGGTGTAGTCGTTGCGTTCCCATGGTGGTTACCTCTTCCGCCTGTACCACCATTGGGGTCTTGTTGGAGCCTTGCAAGCATGTCTACCTGAAGCGGGGTTTCCACCACAGATTTTTCGTTTGGGGTTTACTCCAGTAGCCCTATACTTTCCAAGGTTAATCCGCAAGGCAGCGGGGCAATGGTTGGTAGGTACCACGGCGTGTCCACATGCAGTGGACCTAGGCGCCGTCCCTGTGGGCCCACTGCTAGTCCGAGATCCCCTGCCGGTCTAGTGTGGGCCCACGAAGCACCCAGTTACCGTATGTTGCTATGAGGAGGCACAGCAGGAGTCTTGATGATGAACAGATTGTGTACTGGCAGGGGAAGAGTTATGCAAGTTGCTTCCCTGTTCGCCACGAGGGCTAGCCATCAGCGGTAGCTGAAAGCGAGAGGAAGCACCTTAACAATAACATAATGCTGCCTCGCAAGACGCATTTCACCATCCTGCGTGCGAACACACACACACTTGGGACACCCACGCCAGAGCTGAGGACTATCTACAACGCCTTTATTCTCCCCAAACTAACGTATGCGTCACCAGCCTGGTCGTCTTCTCTCAACTCCACCCAACAACGTCAGCTAGAGAAGGTACAGAAAAGGGCCTGCAGAATCATGCTCGGCGCAGAATACTCCGGCTACACCAACGCTCTCTCCACCCTGGAAATGCCATCCCTCAGTGACCTCCACCACCAAGCACTGGAAAGGTTTGGCCGTGGACTACTGCACCACACCTCGCCATAGCCACCTCCTGCCACCTGCAGCCCTCCACCCAACTCGCGCAGTCCGCCACTACAACAAAATTCAGCCCATAAGAGCCTGCACCGATAGATATAAGAACAGCACCATCCCATCTATTGTTAAAATAATAAACAACTCCTGATTTATGTACTGCACAGCCCTGTAAATGTATTCAATGCATATTATATCATTATGTCTGTCATGGGTTGCGTTAGGCTTACCCACGCAACCAACTCCAAAGTTTGTTTTACCAGAGATAAGACGCCCGGCGAGGCATAACTGGGACATGTATTTTTCCATTTTTGTATGTTAGCCAGCCTTTAGGGGGGGTGGGCAGTAAAACAGTGTTGTACTGTTCATCGCTTCACACCCAAAAACCTCATTTTAAGCAGTATCCCCTGAGCCATGGGTTAGTTAAGAAGTCGTCTTGACTCTCTCCCTCCTGAAAGGGAGCGGGGCACCATACCACACAGAGTCCTCCACCGCACTCCGTCCTGTGAACCGTCGTCGACACGAGACTAAGCGTGTTAACCTAGGTTGTTATTCCCGTGGAAATATCACGTGTGGATACCTGGTTGCGACAAGAGCAATCCAGGCCGGCCTATCAAACCTACAGTAAATGGTTAATTAATTCACGCTTACAGAGTTCTCCTGCACGACACCCGTCTACCGTGACCGTGATCGACACGAGACTAAGTGTGTTAACCTAGGTTTGTTATCCCCGTGGAAATATCACGTGTGGAAGCCTGGTTGCGACAAAAGCAATCCAGGCTGGTCTATTGCACCTAATGGTTAATTCAAGTCACGCTTACCAGTTCTACTTGCCGCGACAACCGTCCACAGTGACTGTCAGTGACGCGAGACTATGTGTGGTAACCCAAGAGTACCTTTTTGTTGTTATGGCCGTGGGAAGAAGTTCTTGTGATGAAGCCTGGTTGCAACAAAAGCAATCCAGGCTGGCAGTAAATGTATCACTTGAAGAATTAAGGCTCTGTTAAGTCACACCCATAGTAGAGTAACCACATGTGTCCCCAAGTTGAAAATTCCCTGTTTTAGAAGATTAATTTTATTACAGCGTGAACGTGAGTAAATCATATTATCCATGCAAATTGTAAATCATTGTATGGAAGCTTGACAAATAAATGTAAGTGCAATTATCTGCCCGTATCTGTGATCCTATCTTATTATTACTAAAGGTAATGACTGATTGGTTATGACATAGTATAACCAATAACTTAGATGGATGTTGAAAATTAAATAAATTCATTAAATCATCATTTATCAAGTATAAATCATGGAATGTCGAGTGGTGGAGTGAACTTCTACGTAGATACGCCACAATCTCCTGTAAGTAATCAGTGTGAAGGTATCGGACTCTACGGTAAGAAATAAGAAATACGACATATTATTATCTTTATATAATATAATCCACTCCTACTACCACCGAACCACCCCAAAACCATGACAATGTCTAAATCTAATGTAAGTCTGTATATTTTCAGCCACCGGCTGCAACTCTATTAATAAACCGTTTATTATTATTATTATTATTATTATTACACACATATATATTTGCACACACACACAAACATATGCATGTTTGTATTTTTCATTTCATGCCATTTCAAATAATCTAGATGCAGGATTTCTATAAAATTTAGGTTTCGGGTTCCCCTGTGTTTTAGTAACCAGCACTTGTCAAGTTCGGTCCTCTCCTTACCATGAGATACAGTACTTTATAATTTAAACGGTGAGGCTCTATTTTTATCAGATCATTTGTTATAATTCTCACTGTACATAAATCAGAACTTGTATTTACAGCTACTGGTGAAGTTGTTTATGACTGAATCACTTTGTCATAATTTTTAAATATTGGAAAGTTTCACTAATAATCAAATATCACTCCTTAGTAATGTGATTCCTGGTAACTTTTATATTCGTCGATGTGTGTTCCTACATACAGGATTGTTCTTACCTGAGATACACAGCGCTGTATCTTGAACAGTTATTAAATTATGTGATCTTTTCAATGTATCTCTACACATTGTTTGCTGTGCTCCTTTGTGTTGCAGTGCAGTGATATCCAGTTGCACTTAAGTCAAAGCTGATTTTTTCTATATAAAAGGCTTTTATTGTACCGCTTTACTCGGCATTTCCGTTGGGTTCTACCACAATATGACACTGCTGTATTTTGAACATATTAGAGCAGTTACAGTGTGATGTAAGTAGTGCAATAGTAATATGGTATAGTGTACAGTGCCACAGACATATCCGGAAATACGTATATACCGCCTCAAGCTTAACTGGTTCTACAAATTATATCCCCATAACGTAAGACTTCAAAGTGAGGTTGTATTTCAATGTAAATATAAGAAAGACAAAAAATTACTTTATCTTGGTGGAGGGGTCGTGGCGCTAAAGAGAACGTGTCAAGGTGATCAGGTGATGTTGAAGGGAAATGTCCACCTGATAGCAATGGTGACAAGCAACATTTTCAGACCAGATTACAAACAGTATCAAACTTATTTGTTGTTTATCCTTTCGTCCCTAATCTGTTTCCTCTCTGTTTCATTCTATTTCATTATACTTACTCACTCATTCATTAATCGTGCTTTATTGTCAATCTGCTTTGTAAATCTTCCTTGTGTGAGGCTGTGTCAGTGGGGCGACTTTTACCGTTCAACATCAACAGCCATTATTTTACCTCTAACAAACGTTTAAATTTTTATCTTGCGCCTCCGTGCCTGATGGGATTAATTCTGCTTTTAAAGTCTTCACAAATTCAACAGCACTCAGGGAACTTGTCAGTTAAGTGAAATTAACATCCTCCAGTAGTAACTTTTAACGAGAAGCTTGGCTCATTTTGGCTAAGTGTGTCGCCCTTAACAACTAAAATATGTTTCTCTTGAAAAAATATAAATAATTTTTATTAGAACTTTTATAGACGGGAATGTTATACAAATTCAAGGTAATTATCATAAGCATGTGCTCGAGAATTGCAAAATATTTATCAGGAAAAAATGTTGAACCCCCATGAAAGTCATCCTAGTTGACTTCTATAATCACTTGTTGCCGTAAGTGAGTTAAGTGTGTCTTGAATGGGTGTTGCAGGAAAGGAGAGGAAACAATTGAGAAGAATGAACAGTATTTCAGTACAGAAGTATTGAAAATAATGGCTCTCGGTAATTTGTGGAGCTAGTAGTATTTCCGGAAGTCTTATTGTTGGTGTATGCTGTAATGGAGAGAAGTTATATGGCATTGGTAAGAGATAATGCTGAAACATCTTCCTCTCAGTGTTACTGTGTTACACAAAGCAGCACTACATCTTGCATCCTGTTGCATCATACTGCACTACATCTTGTGTCCTCCTGCAGCAATACACGTCGTACCCTGTTCCACCATATACAACACTACACCTTGTACCCTGTTTTACTCTACAAGTCTACACCAAATTAGGTTGTGTCCTGCTACACGACAAACACTAAATTCTGTGGCTTGGGGGACAAAAATAGTATCATTTACACACAATTCGCGAGTATATAAGAAAAACTCGCCGTAATCTTTGTGATCTCCGTGAAGATAATGAGAGTCTAGAGGCACAAAGTTGTTGTTTTTTTTCATTATCATTCAGAAGTAGAAGACAACAGCCAAGCTCTGGTGTGTGTGTAAGCAATGGTTGGGCGTTCATTGAAAATTGGCAACCATTCTATGGCAACGACTACCTGTACAGTCGAAAGAGTACACTTGTCTCTCGCGGGGGGTAAAGACGTTGTTTACATCCCTGGAGCGTGAAATTGTCACTCCAAAGGAGGGGGGGGGGGGTTTCGCTAGTAGAGAGAGGCCGGGGTAAGTGGGAGTAAAAATAACAAGCAAGTCCTGGGTAGTAAAATTGGCTACTCAGGACAAGAGGTAAAGCAGGATCAGGGAAGGGTAGGTTTAAATGTATACTATATACAAACAGTAGGAGCATTAGAAATAAAATAGACTTGCTGAGAGCGGTTGTATGTACCGAGAATGTAGACTTTTTATCAGAGTACCACATAGAAGGGTACAACCTTTTTCACAAAGATAGGGAAGGTAGGTACGGGTAGGGGTCGCACTCTTCTTCAGGGATACATTAAAATGTTGTATTAATAATTCAATAAAGGGTGAAATAGGAAACGAGTCTGTATGGGTAGAAATTGCGGAAGGAAGAGAAAAACAAATTATGGGAGGATTTACAGGCCCCCAAGTCTTGGGAAAGAAGCAGCTCATCCGATATGGCAGGACATGATTAGGGAGCAAAATACAACAACGTGTGCATTATGGGGAATTTCAACTTCAGAAATAGTGACTTGAACAACATTGTAGGTGACTATGAATCTGAAGACTTCCTAGATGCAGTACAGGATTCTTTTTAAAACAACTAATTACAGAACCTACTAGAGGTGACAATATATTAGATCTAGTATCAACAAAAAAAGAAAATATTATCAGAGATCTCGCAATAGCGGAAAAACTAGGGAACAGTGATCACAGAGAAATCAGGTTCATCCCAAATTGGGAAAAGAAAAACAATTACACTATAGTCAGAGTCCCAAATTTTCGATCGGCTAATTATGAGGGGTTAAAAAGGTACCTAGGTGAGGTCACCTGGGAACAGTCAGGTCAGTCCCTGGTAGGAACGGGTGAGGTCACAGGCGACACAATAATAGATCATGACTATAATACATTCACTAGTATACTAAGTATAGCACAAGAATAAAATATACCATACAGAAAAATTAGGTCAAATAAGAATGAGCCAAGGTGGATGACCAAAAAAATTAAACATAACAGAAATATAGAAAGGAATATATGTTCTTATTTTCTTATATTAAAGGGAAGGGAGGAGCAACTCAGAAATAGGTATAATGAACTATCTAGGAATGTTAAGAAAAATGGAAGGAAGGCAAAGAGGGACTACGAAATCGTGATAGCAAGAGAATACAAGGCGAATCCCAAGGAATTTTTCCAGGTATATAGGACAAAGGTCAAGGACAAAGTGGGACCTTTAAAGTCAGAGAGAGGGGAAGTGATCGATGATAGTGAGAAAATAAGCAAAGCATTAAACAGCTACTTCTTATCAGTTTTCACAGAAGAAATTCTCGAGGAAACTCCAGAGGTGGAGCTGATATTTAGGGAAAATGAAGAAGAGAAATTAAAGAATATCACTATCAGAAAAGAGGATGTTCTTAAGAAGATAAATAAATTAAAGAAGACAAAATCCCTAGGTCCGGGTGAAATTTTCCCTCAAGTTTTGAAAGAGTGTAAGGAACAGATTAGCGGACCCCTCGTAAATTTATTAACAAAATTATTAGACACGAGAGTTGTGCCAGACTTGTGGAAACAGGCAAATGTAGTGCCCATATTCAAAAAGGCAGACAGAGCATCAGTGTCAAATTACCTGCCGATTAGTTTGACATCAGTAGTGGGGAAATTTCTTGGATCAATTTTAGCAAATAGTATCCAATCGCATTTAGAGAAAACCAAATTAATCTCCGACTCTCAACATGGGTTTACAAAGGGAAAATCTTGTCAAACAAATCTGCTGACGTTTTTTAGGAATGCCTTCGAGGTAGTAGATAATGACGAAAATTACGATGTTATTTACTTAGACTTTAGCAAAGCGTTTGACAGAGTACCGCATCAGTGGTTTCTGAGAAAAGTTAATAAAGCTCATGATATCGAGGAGAACGTTTTAAATTGGATAAAATCATGGCTCACCGATAGAACACAGAGGGTCAGCATAGATGGTGTTAAATCTGAGTGAGGCTGTGTAACCAGTGGGGATCCCCAGGGGTCAGTACTGGGCCCACTTTTGTTCATAATCTACATAAACAATCTAGATACTGGGGTGAGCAGTGACATAAGCAAGTTTGCAGATAACACCAAAATAGGACGGCATATTAATTCAGGGCAGGATGCAAATGCACTACAGGAGGATTTAAATAAACTGCAGGGGTGGTCAGGAAAATGGCAAATGAAATTCAACACCAGCAAGTGCAGCGTACTTAATATTGGAAGAACAAATTGTCATGGGTTGTGTTAGGCCTCCTGCACAACCCATCCCAAATGTTTGTTTAGGTAGAGATAAGGTACCCGGCCAGCCGATAGGGGTCATCTCACGCCTCAAAACCACATTATAGTCAGTGGGCCTTAGACCTCGGGGGAGAGGAGACTCCTGCTCCGCGGATTTAGAACAGGGGCCATTCAGTCCTACCAGTGCTACGAGTCTTTGTGTGAAAATTCCCGAGATTGTTGTTAAGTCCAGCGAAAAGTTAATGCACCCTGTAAAGGAAGTGATCACTGGTGAGGGCCTGTTTGCTACAAGAGCACTCCAGGCCGGCCTAATAGATCTAACGATTAGTTCTCCAGGTTGAAAAATTCTCCCTTATATCTTACGGTACTGTGGCGCGAATGTGAGTGACTGACCTATCCATGCAAATTATAAGTCCAGTGTATGGAATTGTGCCAAATAAACGAAAGTGCAATTATCTGCCCGTATCTGTGACCCCTCTATTATTATTATTATCAAAGGTATTGACTGATTCGTTATGACAAAGTATAACCAATAACTTAGATGGATGTTGGAAGTTAATGGAATTCATTAAATCATCATTTATCAAGTACACAACGCATTGAATGCCGGAAGCAGAGTGAAATTCTACGTAGTGATACACCATAATCTCCTGGATGAGTAATCAGTGTGAAGGTATCTGAGTTCTACGGTAAGAAAAGCACTTTCTTGCATTTAAAACCTAACACAAATACTGTCAATGTATACAGCCTTAACAACATCAACCTAGAGAAGTCGACTTGTGAAAGAGACTTACGGAGTACTTATAAGCCCGGACCTACGGCCTAGAAAACATCACGTTAATGTTCGAAATAATCAAACCGAGTATTAGGTTTTATTTCTAGAAGTGTAAGTAATAAGAGTGCAGAGGTCTTATTGTAACTATATCTTGCGCTAGCCAGGCTGCACCTCGATTATGCGGTTCAGTTCTGGTGCCCTTATTATAGAATGGTTTCGGTTTACTGGAGCCGGTGCAGCGAAGAATGACGAAAATGATTCCGGGACTTAGAAATCTTCCATATCAAGATAGGTTAAAGAAACTAAACTTGCTTTCCCTAGGAAGACGAAGAGTGCGGGGAGATATGATAGAAGTATTTAAGTAAGTGAAAGGAATCAATAAAGGCGAGATAGATAAAGTTCTTAACATATCCGAGCAGGATAGGACTCGTAGCAACGGATTTAAGTTGGATAAGATTAGGTTTAGAAGGGAGATAGGAAGGAACTGGTTCACAAATAGGGTGTTGGACGAGTGGAACAAGCTTAGCAACTTTGGAGTAAGTGCTGCAACGCTGGAAAGTTTTAAAAGGAGGCTAGATAGATTCATGGATGATAGAGAGTGGTAGTAACTCTCGACAGGAGCTGCCATACACAGCCCAACCTGCCTATTGCAGACTCCTTATTTTCTCATGTTTTCATGTTCTTATGTAAATCTTTCTTTTTGTTCGTTCTGGCCTGGGGACCTGCACCCTCAGAGGTGTATTCGTACTCGGGTCCCCCCTGTAGCTGTTCACCTCCCTCCCAGGAGATAGTTAACACTGGATGGGGACAGGAGCAGAACCTATTCTTGACTTCTCTACCCCTCGAATAGGTACACTAGCTCACGCCTATAAGTGAGCAAATAAGAACACGAGGAAAGTAGGCTCTCCTAACGGGGCTTCTGGGAGAGAGACATTGGAACCACCCTACGACCACTCGACCATCAAGCGGCAGTGGGGATGTGTTGAAATTCCTTTGTTAGGTTGCTCTCCCGGAATATGTTGGACACAAGCTTCGCCCCACGCAACGATGGCCTTACCCAGCACAGGACGGATAAAAAGAAAGACGACCCAAGCATGTCAAAGACAACGAGTAACAGCATTCAGGTGCCTATCTTAAAAATGTAAGGAGAAACTAGGCACTATCTTCTGTGCCCACCTCAACATAAAATTCGCGGCCCTCATCGAAGCAAGAAACTCATACTTAGTTCTCTGCTTAGAAGAAAAAAATGTCGACCTTATGCTTATCACAGACGCTGTCAAAAAACTGAAAAGGAAGAACTTTCAAATAGTTGTACTACCCCAAGTAAGAGCGAGGAAATCCATCCTAATGAAGAGGGTGGACAAGTTCATCACGCAGAAGACACCAAGCGACATCGGAAATGAAATAGAAGAGAAAAACACCTGGATAAAAGTGGAGGAGGTAGTGTTGATGCCAAATGCATCAACTATGCCGAAGATCAGATTCACTGAGATCTCCTTGGTTCAAAAGGTGATGGAAAACGGTATAAGCATATCACACTACCATATACCGAAACACCAAATAGAAAAGGAAGAATTCTACCCAATAACACCATGCTGGACATGCTATAAGTACAATCACACCTGAGCCAGCTGCTCTGAAAAGGACAAGAAGCACTGCACTGAATGTGCGGCGGAGGGCCACACATTCAGAGACTGCACAGACAAGGATAAGCCAAAATGCCTAAACTGCAAAGAGGATCACCGGACAATGGCAGCCCGGTGCCCCATAAGAAAATAAATAATAAAAGACCTAAAAGAGGAAGAAAAGGCCAATAAGAAAATGGAACTAGACCCAAACAAGACCTATGCAGCCATTGCAAAACTTCAGGACACAACAAAACAGGCCCTATAAAAATCAAAAGAAGTGCAACCAACTCAAGCCACCTACCTTAAACTTAACGAAGGCCTCCCATTGACAATTTTAACAGCAATAATACACGCACGCATCAACAACGTTGTCAAACCGAGAACATTTGGGAAAACCATAGAAGTGATGTTCGCTGCAAACAACCTACTCCATGTGAACTTCCCAGACGATGCTCCATCGACAGAGATATTTGAAATTATAACAGAAAGCAGACTGGGAATAAAAAAAAACTCAGGTGCAACTGCACCGGAAAAAAACGGACAAGAGAGGAACTAAAACGCAGGCATCAAACCCAGAACAGAAAAGTGAGGAGAGGGTATTGGAGACAGATACCGAGGACTTACTAAACAGATCATACCCTCAAGCAATCAGCACAAAAGACAAGTCACAGATACAAAAAACGGTCTCAACAAAACCATAGGCACGGAAAGTGATCACCACTGGCCACAGAGCCCCACCATCATCACCAATTAAATCTCAGAAGATTCGTGACTACGGAGAGAATATCGGCATTCGATTTTTCTCCGTCAACTCAAAACCAATAATCCATAATGAAAAACTTATACAAAATATAAAAGAAAGCAACATAAAATACACATTTAGGGAAAATAGAGTGGAGGAGTCACACATTGAAATCCTGATCAAAAGAGGGAAAATCAACACCAAAACAACAACAATGAAAAAGTCAACATTACAATATATAAGAAAATAAGAACAGGCCTGAAAGAGGAACGGCAGAGATATCCGACAGGAGAGACAAGCGCCAGCAAGCAATTTGCAATGAGTTCACGGGATCCACGAGTGCACAGAACCGAAACAAAAAGATTTTACAAAATAATGTCCTTGCCTGGACACAGATACGGAAAACAGAGCTAACAAGTGCATACAACACATTGGACCCGGACATAATACCAATCAACTCACATGGTCGGAAAAACAGTGACAAAATCAAGATTTTTAACTACCATGTACACTAAATGAACAGTCAAGACAAACCACATGACTGAATAGCAATAGCTATAAAACGCAACATACGAGTACAATACAAAATCATGGACAACTTCCGCAGTAACTTTCTTGAGGCCGAAATAAATACAACAAGAGGCCCAATAACTATTGGAACTTCATAGCTAACATTCAGAAGGCCAATATTCCCTACAGGGGACATCTTAAAACTAATGAGGCAAAACAATCCAGCATACTTCGTAGGAAACTTCAACCGTAAACACACAACCTTAGGGCACAGTAACAGAAACCCAGGAGGAAAAATCCTCCATGATCTAATCGAACACGGGACAATAACACGCCTCGGGCCCGACTTCGAAACTTATGTATCAGCCAGTAACTCGGGAAAACTAGACATTGTTTTAACCAGTAGGCATCACCATCTAAACGTACATCTAAAAGCTGGACCCACAACAACCAGTGATCATCTACCCATAATAGCAACTCTATCCACATCCCCGATACAAATTACATCAATCTCAAGATTTTCACTCAGTAGAGCAAATTGGGAAAAATTTAAATCGGATCTTAGCAACAACGAACCAACACTACTACACAACAAAGACACAACAGAGATTGACAAAACATTGGATACATGGCACAATAAAGTAATAACAGCAATGAAAAACAACATCCCTAAAACAACATACCGTATATTATTACCATATGCACAATTAACATATGAAGAGAAAATGATCCAAACCAGATTCACCAATCTATATGAATTCACAAAAACACACGGGCGGAACATTGACAATGGAATATTATACAGGAATTTAAAAGAAAAACTGAAAGTCATAAGCAAGAAAAAACACAATGAAAACTGGAAAAAAATTATCAATGACACACAAGCAGACTACAGAAACCCAGAAGCATTCTGGAAAAAAAAACCTAATGGGAACTAACTCGAAAGAAAGTAGCTACATAAAGGACAAAAACGGAAGAGAGGTAACAGAACCACACGATAAAAAAATATTTTTTAGAGAATACTAGAAAGACATATTCAGAATCAATGACGAAGACAATAGAAGCTTCTGCCAAGAAACAGAACAGGCAACTAGAACATGTTTGAGCCAGCACACAGAGAAATGGAAACTTACTAGAAAATTAATCTTAATTCATTAAATAAAAATAACTCAATAATTGCCCCATTAACCCAAAATTATATTGAAAAAACAATAGCAAGCTTTAAGAACAAAGCACCTGGCATAAGCCAAAATAAAAAAATCGTACTACAAAACATACCTGAGTCAATGATCGAACAGCTTAAAATTATATATTGTATAATGCCTCACTTGCATCTGGCTTCTTCTCTACCAAATTTAAAATAGTCAAAATCAGACTCTTCCCGAAATCAGGCAAGAACCCTACCCAAGCAGAGAACTGCAGTCCTATCTCACTATTAGAAACACCCGGTAAAATATTGGAAAAATTAGTCAACCACAGACTCAGAAATTATCTAGAACAAGAAAACAAATATAACCCGAGACGGCACGGCTTTCGGAAAAATCGAGGAACCAACACAGCAATAGTACTAATATACGAATCAATTGTAAGTGCTGCAAGCAACAGAGACCAATGCAATATAATTCTAAGAGATGTATCAAAAGCATTTGAAAATGTCTGGCATGAAGGATTGAAGTTGAAAATATTCAAACTGGACATGCTTCCCAATATCACCACACTACTATACAATTTTTTAGACAATAGATAGGCCAAATTAAACATCGACAACCACCTATGACAAACTTTCAACCTCCACAGTGGAGTTCCCCAAGGCAGTAATATATCGTCGACATTATTCACTTTACACACAGAAGACATGCCACAACCACGGCAATCAGAATATATAGCTTACGCAGATGATGTCACGCAGATAGTCAGGTACCCAGGAAAATCCAAACAAATGATGGCCATCAGAACAAGCAAAGAAATAGAGATAATAAATAACTACGAAAGAAAATAGAAGATAAAAACTAATATCCAAAAACTCAAATTAATTCACATCGCAGAAACAAATCCCTACCCCATTATTGTCAGTAACCAACAAATACCATATGCTACAAACTTATCCACGTTTTCATTGTGGTTTTACGTGAAATATATATATATATATATATATATATATATATATATATATATATATATATATATATATATATATATATCTTGATAAAATCACACGGGAAAAGGGAAACAACGGAGCACCATAGCTTTCGTCTTTATTCAAGACATCTTCAGAGGCAACTGAAGATGTCTTGAATAAAGACGAAAGCTAAGGTGCTCCGTTGTTTCCCTTTTCCCGTGTGATTTTATCATGATTTATCTTATCCCCGTTTACATTGTGGATCTACATGAAATATATATATATATATATATATATATATATATATATATATATATATATATATATATATATATATATATATGTAACCGGTCGGAATTTACTGGACTTGGGGTTTATTAAAGATTATAAGATGGTAATGGCAGTGGAAGCGCCCCTTTGAGAAAAATCCCGAACCAGCACAAGAACACTTAAATCTACTAAACAAAATGAATTGTCCGTGACCCGTGGAAGGATAGCGTCTGTGACTGGGATGAATGAGACACTGTAAAATTTAGACACTTATATTCTCTCCAACTCTACAAACACAATCAAATAATGGTACACCAATATGCGAACCTCTTAACTTGAACTTAAAACACTACTCTGGGGAATAAAAGTTATACATGATATAGAAATTATTAGAAACTCAGGCAACAATAAATTTGAAGTATTAAGAAATGTTGCTTGCACACATGAAACAGGCCTTAAGGGCTTTTACAACATAATATCAGTCACTTAGGAAATGGTATTAAAAATAAGAAATTAAATACTCTACAATGAATAGGCCTTAAGGGCTTTCAACAAAATTATATCACCTCAACAGATGCACACTTCCTAACCTAACTTAACCACTACTCTGGGGAACAAAGGTTATCCCTGAGATCAGAATTATGAAGAAAAATTAGATGCATTAAAGACTCAAATCACAGTATCACTCTGGTTCCACTTAGTGACACAAAAATTCAAAAACAATACTATCAAAATTATTTAGGAACTATTAAACTACACACGTCAAGATAATATCAGTCTGAGAAATGGTATTAACTACACCCGTAATAAGGGAGATAAAATGTTCCTCTAGGTATCTCCTAGAGTCCTAGACTCATGGTCTCAGTGTGTGACCATTAATTTACTCAGATAGCCTCAGTGTACTCCCAGTGCGTCCATGGGCAGGAAGAGAGAATGCCAGCAGGTGTCTATGGCCAGTAGGTAACACTTCTAGCTGACCGAGGACACGTGGTGTTGTGCACCCGAGTGGTAAGAACTGATCACCCACTGCTGATGCTGGTCCCGTGTCGTTTTAGTTGTCCGGAGCACTCGTTCACTCAAGAGATCCTTTGCTACCCCGCTAAACAGTGACAGGCCTACAATGATCGGTCCAATGGCGACAATCGCCACCCTCAATCATCAACGGCAGTCTCAAACGGCAGTCAATCTCTCGCAGTCAACTCCAGTCAACTCCGGTCAAGTGGGTTCTGACGGAAACCCTGAAATGAACTCACTGCTAGCTCTAGTTTACTTTACCACTGCCCTATCTAACCCTGTCTGAGATCGAATGAGACTTACTTGTTATACTGCAATTCCGCAGCACAGGTGACTAGGCTACGTGACTATTTCTGTGACGGACGCGCAGGGACGTCTTGTCTGTGTGAATGCTCCCCGTGACTGAGGACCAGCCAGCGTCGCGTCTCCTCTCAAGGCGTTAACTTAGGCCTACGTGACATATTTTCCGCCTAACTAATAACTCCTTGGGACACCCGTAGCGTTATTCAGACTGATAAACGATCTATAATAATTTCAAATTCAATAATAGTCCCATAACTTCATGAATCGCATCATTATTAATACGGCAAATTACATTTATTATCATATAGGCCTAGTTCCACAATCTCTCCCTATGTGCAGGGAGCGCTCTCTTCCCGCAGACGACCTTGAAAGCTCAGTGTTGCCAATGGCGGGGCATTCGAAATTACTCTGAAATTTCTGAATATTACATATATATATATATATATATATATATATATATATACATATATATATATATATATATATATATATATATATATATATATATATATATATATATATATATATATATATATATATATATATATATACAAGTGATCCTGGGCCCTTCGTGCCCGGTGGCGAGTCCGGTAGTACAAATACCGAGGCGAGAAAGTTCGAACGCTCTGGTTGGCATGTGCGCAACTGCCGTCCGGCTGACAGAGTAGAGCGACATCGTTTTCCAGCGTAAATAAAATGGTTAATTAATGCCTTCCTAAAGAACCATCGACATGGGACCAGGTTTGTTCCACTCTACGAATTTTTGGCGATTTTCCCACCAAGTTTGATGAAAAACGATTGTGCGGTTTCGACTGCCCAAAACATACACACAACCAGACACACGGCTATTCTTATAGTATATTAGATAGATGGACGTGGTTGTTATATTCATGGTCGTGGTTGTTTTAATCATGTTTGTGGTTGTTATAATCATATTCGTGGTTGTTATAATCATGGTCGTGGTTATTATAATCATGTTTGTGGTTGTTATAATCATATTCGTGGTTGTTATAATCATGGTCGTGGTTATTATAATCATGGTCGTGGTTGATATATTCATAGTCGTGGTTGTGATAATCATGATTGTTATAATCATGGTCGTGGTTGCTATAATCATGGTCGTGGTTGTTATAATCATTGCCGTGGTTGTTATAATCATGGTCGAGGGTATTATAATCATGGTCGTGGGTGCTATAATCATGTTCGTTGTTGTTATAATCATGGTCGTGGTTGTTATAATCATAGTTGTGGGTGATATAATCATAGTCGTGGTTGTTATAATCATGGTCGTGGTTGTTATAATCATGGTCGTGGTTGTTATAATCATGGTCGTGGGTGTCATAATCATGGTCGTGGTTGTTATAATCATAGTTTTGGTTGTTATAATCATGGCCCTGGTTATGATCATAGTCGTGGTTGTTATAATCATGTTCGTGGTTGTTATAATCATGGTCGTGTTTCTTATAATCATGGTCGTGGTTGTAATAATCATGGGCGTGGTTGTTATATTATGGTTCTGGTTGTTATAATCAACGGTCCTGGTTGTTATAATCATGGTCATGGTTGTTATAATCATGATCATATTCATGGTCGTGGTTGTTATAATCATAGTCGTGGTTGTTATAATCATAGTCGTGGGTAATATAATCATAGTCGTTGTTGTTATAATCATGGTCGTGGTTGTTATAATCATGGTCGTTGTTGTTATAATCATCATGGTCGTGGTTGTTATGATCATAGTCGTGGTTGTTATGATCATAGTCGTGGTTGTTATAATCATGTCGTGGTTGTTATAATCATGGTCGTGGTTGTTATAATCATGGTCCTGGTTGTTATAATCATGGTCGTGGTTGTTATGATCATGGTCCTGGTTGTTATAATCATGGTCGTGATTGTTACTAACACAGGTAGAACAAACCCCACACCTTAACTTTAATCTCAATAAACCCAGATTATCCTAACCTAATCAACAGGATGAGAGACCATTAGGATTGTACCACCAATACCGATACATTTCACACTGGATTAATAAGAAAACATTTAATCATATTTCCAATAGCTAATGTCTTACGGATTTCTTATCAAGTTGTGAGTCTTACATGTCTATAGTATAATTATGTTTTATTCTTACAAATATTTATAGTTCGTTGTGTATTGTATTGTATGGTATGGTATTGTATGGTATTGTACTGTAGTGTATCCGGCTGACAACGTACAGCGAATGAGGGTGTTGCAAGTCCGTAGACTTGTATGGTTAATTTGGGTGCATCGTTTTCCATCGTAAATTTAATGGTTAATTAATGGCTTCCTAAAGAAACCATCGACATGGGACCAGGTTTTGTTGCACTCTACGAATTTTTTTGCGATTTTTCCACCAAGTTTGATGAAAAACGATTGTGCCGTTTCGGCTGCACAGACAGATAAACAGACAGACAGTCATACATTCGGATAGCGCTATAGTATGTTAGATAATCAACAACCTCACCCCGCCAGGACTCGAACCCACGATCTTATGTGTGTGACTGGGGAACGTTACCTCTAGGCCACTAGGAGGTTCACGGCTCCATAAGCTCGATGAACAGGCGTTGTGTGAAATATAACAAAGTTTAGGACTGCTTTTAGTGTCCTAGTGGTCTTGAGGTAACGTTCCCCGGTCACACACATAAGATCATGGGTTCGAGTCCTGGCGGGGTGAGGTTGTTGATTATACATAGAAGTCCGAGCGCTTTATGTGCTAATGAAATATATAACGAACCTCGTGTTTCGAAGCCGGATTTGGTAAAATGTTACTCTGATCATTTACAAGGCACGGGTAGTCCCCTATTGGAGGTTCACGGCGCCATAAGCTCGATGAACAGGCGTTGTGTGAAATATAACAAAGTCTAAGACTGCTTTTAGTGTCCTAGTGGTCTAGAGGTAACGTTCCCCGGTCACACACATAAGATCGTGGGTTCAAGTCCTGGCGGGGTGAGGTTGTTGATTATATGTAGACGTCCGAGTGCTTTATGGGCTAATGAAATATATATATTTATTAATGTTCTTCATTACAGTTGGTCGGAGATTCGGCGCAGTGATTTGTCGTCCAGGAAGGGTACAACAGGCTATGCACCCTTCACCGCCAGTGTACCACGAACTTCTGAATGGAACTGTACATTACGAGACAAAGTGAGGAATAATTCACTCCATATAAGATACCAACACCTAACAGGGGGAAATAATGTGTCCACCAGTAGAAGCAGTTATGAGATAGCCGGTAGGAATACTCCAGAATACAGAGGACAGAATATTTGACTAAAACCACAATTGACGAGAAGCAATCCATTACAGACTAGAAGGGAGATTTAGTGATGATGGGTGGCGGGTAATGTAGAAGACAAAAATGGGGGAAGAAGAGGAACATTATGAGAAAAGAGAGGAGAAAAAGAATAAATCAGGGAGTGGAGGTGAGGGAGGAGGCATGCACCTGGAAGATTAGTAGATTTAGGAAACAAGTTTTACTTTGGAATTCATTCACCACGCTCTGCAGCGCATTGAACTGATAGTTTAATTATATTTTATCACTCTCCCCTCCCTGTACGTGTCAGTGGGTTATACCATATATTTACTACAGTGTAAATTTGGAAGATGAAAGTGCAAATAATACTTTCTAAAAATATATACAGTATACTTGAGGCACAGCGCAGGGATAATTTCTGTTCATCAATGCATAAATTGTAGTTGTTACACCCCGTGTGACAATGTTGCCACAGGATACTTAAATCACTACACACCCATGGTCTTATGAAATTTAGTATTAATTCGGCTTTCTCTTCCGGTTCAGAGTAGTGTCGTTATATCAAGCATATATCAAGCATAGCTGAGAATAAATATCTAATTCTTGTCTCCTCCTACTTCATAACTACTGTAGGTGAATGGCAAGTTCCAGATTTGAAATCAGTAGCTATGATGTAAATATGATAAATGTATATATATGATCTTGGCAGTAATAACTAATAAGTTTGTGATAAATATTATTGTCGCTAACCTGAGACAAACAGACAGATAAACAGACAGAGACCTCTCTTATAAAATTGATATTATTCCGTAAACAGTTCTTGGTCAATCATGCCAGATCAGACAATAATTTGCTCTTGATGGCAGGGGGGAATGATGTCAATACTACTGTACCACACAGTCACCGAACACAGCGTCAAATACCACTACTACTACGTTGATGTCACTCGGAATCGAGTATGACGATCATCCAGCTATGGTAAAATGATATGGGTTATTAGGGATGTCACCTATGTTAGTGAGTTTTGAGGTGACTAAAGAGCCCGATACGGGGCCGGCACCGTCGCCCACATTCGTTGCACATGTGGAGGGCTCCATCTACTGTGAGAGGTAAGGTGGCAGCGTCTTTCCGACGTTGGCGCTTATCTGCCTCGGTTTACAGTCGGGATAACTTGAAAGTATTGACACCTTCCCGTGTGGTGCTCCTCCTAGAGTTACGATATGGAGTAATCGACTCCCAGGTGAGGGGTCGATTTGGCACCTTTTCAGGTTTGTTTTAAGACTATCCTTATACCTTTTCAATTGCCCGCCAGCGTAACGTTTACTATTTGTAAGGTGACTGTAAAGTAGCTGCTTTGGCAGTCTACTGTCGTCCATGTGCGTAACATTGCCAGTCCAACGAAGTTGTTCTTGGAAAATGGTAGCCTCGATGCTCCTAAAGTTGATGTCAGAAAGAATGCTGGCATTTGCTCTCTTGTCTTCCCAGCGAACTCGGAGGATGGAACGTAGACTACGTTGGTGAAAGTTTCAAGTGCCTTGAAGTGCCTCCTGTATGTGACCCATGTCTCACTGACATATAGTAGGGTGGGCAGGACCACTGCCCGATATACGTGTAATCACCTCAAGGCAGAAGTGTGAATACGCGTCTGCATAGGTGTTCAGGATCGCCTGTATGTCGTGTTCAGTCTCAGCAACAAGGGTGAGGTCGTCTGCATACTGAAGCTCAGTAATGGAAGCTGCCGACACCTTTGTTCTTCCCCGGAGTCGTCTTATGTTGAAAAGACCTCCCTTTACCCGGTACCGGATGTTCACCCCGCTGGCTAAATTGGCAATGGCACAAGTAAGGAAGGCAGCCAAGAGGTTGGAAAAGAGAGTTGTTGCCAGTACAAACTCTTGCTTAAATCCTGTTTGGACGGGGAAGAACTCTGACTGGGTGTCGTTGTGTAGAACACGGCCGTTCATGCCATCGTGGAGTTGTCACACAATGGCGATGGATTTTGGAGGGCAGCCAAAACGGCTGAGGGTTCACCACAGGGCTTCCCTGTTGACCAAGTCGAAGGCCTTGATTAGGTCGATGAAAGCCATGTACAGGTCACGATGCTGTTCTCTGCACTTATCTTGTATCTGGCAGGCAGCAAAGATCATATCAGTGGTGCCACGTGATGGTCTAAAACCACTTTTTGATTCTGGGATGAAGATTCCCGCCTCAGGAAGAAGTCTGTTTACGAGGACGCTGACGATAATCCTGCTAGCTTTCGACAGCAGTGAGATCCGCTGTAGTTGCCACAATCTGACCGGTCCCCCTTGTTCTTATAAATATTGACAATGGAAGCATATTTAAGAGCTTGGAGGATTTCCTCCTTTTCCTATATATTCTCCAGGAGAGAGTGGAGATGGCTGGTAAGTAGAGGTCCTCCTGCTTTATACACCTCGGCTTGGATTCCATCAGACCCTGAGGCTTTGTTATTTTCCATCTGTTTAGAGGCACTAGCTACCTCATCTAGGGATGGAGGATAGCTAAGGTGGGTCAGCTCTGGGTGCTGAGGGACCTGCTGGGTAGTCAGGGCATCCACATCATCTTCTTTAATTATGTTTACCGTCAGATGAGCGAAGGGGGGCGGTGCCACGAGTGACTGGCCCATTAAATGTTTTAGTGGAAATGAAAAATTCGCACATCTTTTGCTGATCTACAAGTTTTTGTGCTTCACATACTTTATTTTTAAGCCAGTCGTTCTTTATATTGCGAAGTTCCCGCTGGGCTACAACTTTCTTTTTGGGGAAGGTATCAGCTTTGGTCCGAGGCTGAGGGTTGTTCTGCCAGTCAGTAAAAGCAGTACGTTTATCATCGATGTGTACTTTGATTGCCGCGTCATTTTCATAAAACCACTCCTGGTGTATTCTTTTGAACTGCTCTCTCTTGAGGTCTTTGTCACAACAGTATTAAGAGTATCCCATTCGGTACTTGGATTCACGTTGCTTGCTGATGGGTTGTTTATAAGCCCACGTTCGAGCTGCTCTCTGAAAGCATGTGCTACAGCTGGATCATCCAGACTCTTAGTATTAAAACCTCTTCTGGAGGCTTGCTGCCTTCGTCGTTTTGGGGCAACCTGAAGTGAGAGCTTGGATCTGACAAGTCGATGATGAGTGTTACAGTGGTCTGAGCCACGCATGGCACGAGTGATGAGGACATCTCGGCGATCACTTTCTCTGACAATGATATAGTCAATGAGATACCAGTGTTTGGAGCGTGGGTGTTGCCACGATCCGTTGAACTTGTCTGCCTGCCTAAACAAGGTATTGGTGATAGTGAGATTGTGAGCAGCACACTTGCCTAGTTCATTTATCCCCATGGTTCCCTGCCAAATGTTAGCATCTCTGCCAACTCTAACATTGAAGTAGCCGAGGAGCACAGCCTTGTCTTCTCTTATGATAGAGGCTAGCACTCTGTAGAGGTCGGCATAAAAGGCGTACTTGAAGTCATCCTCTGCATCCAGTGTTGGAGCATATGCACTGATGAAGAAGACATGACGTGAGTGATTCAGTGGGACTTGAAGCGTCATGAGGTGCTCGTTGATCCCAATAGGCATTTCAGTTTGCCTTTGTAGGATGCGTTGGAGGATGGCGAAGCCATCACCATAAATGCGGTTTCTCTCAGCAGCAGGCTTACCCTTCTAGAAGAAGGTGTAGTCAGACCCCCATTCTGTGAGTTGGCCCTCACCTGGGAGCCGGGACTCACTGATGGCTGCTATGTCGATGTTATACCTAGCCAGATCTTTTGCCACTTAGGCAGTTCTTCTTTCAGGACGCGCATTTGTGCAGTATCCACAAGTGTCCTGACATTCCATGCAGCGACCATAAGAGGTTGCATGGTTTGTTTTTCTTTGGATCTGTGATTTTGGTTGTGTTTTCGACTACATAACGATGACCTTGCTGGGTGCTGTTGTCCAGTCAGGTTGGGATTTTAGGCAGGCTATGTTTAGGGCACCTTTTCTAGCCCCCTCCCTGTGTGGGGTGAGTAAAGTGGCTCCTTGTAAGGGCTGCTCAGTCGCACAGCCAGGACTGGATTGCACTGCTGCCTAGATCCCAATGCATAAACGACCATCATATCTGTGCCGCCCATGTGCAGAGTTGTGACTAGAGACTCCCGGCAGTCATCTCTGCCTGTGCGCATCGCCACTCGTCCATCGCTAAAGGACTTTTGGGGGATATAAGGGGTTTGATGATGATGAGTAGTATGATGAGCTGAGTGATGATTGCACGTGAGTTGATTTATGTGGTGAGGCTGGAGCGCAGGCATCAACCACTTACCTTGGCTCTCCCTTTTCCTGATCAAGTGGTGCAAGTGTTCCAACGACTGGGGAGAGGGAGAGTCGCATTGGACTGCTGATAGCCCAGTTTGTTGGTTTTCCCGTTGGTTTCAGGCACTGACTTCGTCCGCTGGTGTAGTTGTTGGGTTTCCATTGTGTTCTCCTCTTCCGCCTACACCGCCGTTGGGGTCTTGTTGGAGCTCTGTAACCATGTCTGTCTGATGCGGGTCTCCACCTCAGATTTTTTGTTTGGGGTTTACTCCCGTAGCCTTATACCTGCAAAGGTTAATCCGCAAGGCAGCGGGGCGGTGGTTGGCAGGCGACAGGACATGTCCAAGGTCACATACCCTAGATGGGAATAAAACTTGCTCCTTTGTGTACTGAACACTGTTAGCTATCAGTCATAATTCCTTGTGGAATATAAATGTTTCACTGATCGTGGCGGAAATATAATAGTTCCCTTTCATTTTCTCCCTCCCTTCTTCTTCCTATTCTGTACAGTATAGTCTTTGTCTCTCTCTCTCTCTCTCTCTCTCTCTCTCTCTCTCTCTCTCTCTCTCTCTCTCCAGTCATGTGATATATTTTTTTCATACCCTCCTCTGCTTATCCAGCAGAGTTGTGCCACAATGTAGAGTTAAAAGTTAAAATTCATGGGGTGTAAACTTCCTCGAATTGTGCTCATTACCCTTTCATCACTCCTCCCATCCCCTTCCCTTCTCCTTTCACTCTTCTCCTCTCCCCTCTCTTTCTCTCCCCCCTCCCCTGCCCTCACCCCTGCTCTCACGCTCCCTCAAATGATTATTCCCTCCTAAAGCCACATTATTCAATAACCAAGTCTTTGGTATTATTCCGCTCAACTGGTGGCTATTGCCTGTTGGCTGGAGGAAGTGAAGTTGATATAGAGCTTTTAGGCTTCATTCCATCCCAACTTCGCAAGACAGAGATTTATCTCTAATAACTTTTTATTGTTGTTGGACTAGTATATTAGTAACCTTGTTACGCCCTTAAAGACCTTCGTTGTTGAAGTGTAGTCATAATATTATTGCAACAACTTCGCCATATTAACCCAGTTTGTTTGGGGTCGCCTTAATTGTTGTTATGTTGTTCTGTATTTGTGTTTCCTAGGACAATTCGCCTCAGTGTAACACAAGTATTAATTTCTCTGTTCTGTTCTGTTATTATGCTGATGATGATGGTAAGCAGTAGACCAGCTTAAAGTTATTTGTAGCACGTGCACACACACACACACACACACACACACACACACATACACTTCATCCTTGACCACAGACGGGTCAAGACGGGTCAGACGCACCTGGCACTGCTCAGCAGCAGCCACGTCAACTGCTATGTTGGCCCATACCAACTCCCTCCCCTGAACCCTCCTCCCCACCGGAATATCAACAAGTTCTCGCCAGAAGTTACTATTTCATTTGGGAAAGGAATGGAACCAGTGTTGAATAGTGGTGAACAGTGCTTAAGTCAGTGAAAAACAACTCGGCAGTTGAGTCTTACCCAAGCTAACCTTCACACAGTGAGGTCCCAGGTACCCAGTGATAATTCCCCTGAGACTCCACGATAGAGAGGCCTGGGCCAGAAATAGACAATGACCTCCTTGACTTAGGCAAAAGTCAGTATAACCAAAATCCCGATGTGGCCAGTCAGTTCCCCTGGGATCACAGCTCCAACGACACAGTAAATGCCCGCGATCCCAATACATGCACTCCCAGCGACGACAGTGACCATCGGACTGCAACCACAGTCAATGGTTGCGACCAGATGATGACGATTCACTCCACAGAGGAACAAGACCCTCGAGCTGCAGCGTCAGTTGATTACTACGACACACAGGCCCAGGACCTGAATACCTTCCTGCACACGGGTGACGAGAAGTTCGAAGGCCCGCCATTGACTGACAAGCAGATGTCCGAAGGTTCTGCTAAGAAGTTCCGTCCCCCTAGAAATGGCAGAAGCCGAGCAAACACTCCAAGCGACGCCCCAAGCTACAGTCTCCGAAATGGCAGTCGTTAGCAGGATGAAAATTGTCCAACATAATGTCCTACACTGGTCCCTTAATAGACGGAAGGAACTGTCTAACTTATACTATCAATTAGACCCAGACATCATTCTGTTAACAGTACTGGCATAAAGGACAAAAGTAAGCTGAAAATTGTTGGCTACACTGTATACCAGATCACGGCTGAGTCACAGAGTGTTGCCAGACTTCGAGGATTCAGTTCTGGGAGTGCAGGTGGAGACAACTAGGGGGCCTGTTATCATATGCACAATGTACCTACCTCCCAGACGTCCTTACTTACCCGAACAAGACCTAAACCAGTTGCTACCCCACAGAAAACCAACATACATCATAGGGGACTTAAATGCGCCCCACGCCATACTAGGACACGGTAATGAGAACAACGTCGGTGTGGCGCTGTATGACAACATCAGAAGGGGAAAACTGCAATATCGGGTCAGATTTCCCGATATTGATCAGACGGTCCAGTGCCACAACACCGGACATAATCCTCTCTAACAACGAGGCCGTCCTGAACAGGCACGTTACCGCCGGACCCATCAGTACCAGCGATCACCTGCCAGTCGTCGTGACGCTCTCATCCAATCCCATTATGATCCCCGCCAATATCAGGTCAAACCTCAAACGGGCAGACTGGGACTCTTTCAAGGAGTCTCTCAGTCTCAAGCAGGGGAGAAACCTGGAAGAAGCCAGCCCCAATGACATCGACGACGAGGTCGAACAATGGTATACTGATGTGAAGACGGAGATGGACAACAACAACCCGACCACCAGTTACAGGAACATTCCCCATTCTCACACTAGTCACCAGCTGAGGCAGCTCGGTGTCCAGTACGCTCACGTGAGACAGCTAGCCAGTATCCGCGGGCGGACGCAAGAGCTGAGAGACCGGTACCGAGAGCTACAGACGGAAATCCAGCACGAGAGCAAACGTCTACATAAACAAAAGTGGGCCGCCTTGGTGTGGGAGGCAGCCAACAATTACCGCGATTCTGCTGCATTCTGGAAAGGGATCAAGCGACTGATGGGTTCCACCTCTAGCACGGTCCCTTACCTGCTCAACCAAAACAACGTAAAAATATTCGAGGAAGAAAACCAAGAACAGCTACATCGGCGATATTTACGAAAGTTCTTTACCAATAGTGAACAGGAGAACGAGGGCTTCGACAGAGAGTTTGAGGAGGACATTTTAGGTCAGTTGCAGGACCATCAGCACCTGCTCTAGCCGCTCCCACGGATTGACTTCACTAGACTAGTGGACGGATGCTACCTGACGGTGCGCATAGTTCCTGCAGATGTGTCAGCCATCATAAAAGGTTTTAAAAACAAATCACCTGGTCAAAGTCACATTAACAAGAAGATCCTGGCTCAACTCCCCGACAACATGATAGAGAGGCTTGCTCATATATGCAACGCCTGCCTCGCCTCTGGATACTTCCCTAAGATGTTCAAAATCGTCGTTATTCGCCTCATACCAAATGCAAGGAAGCCTCCAAACAAAGTCGAAAACTTTCGACCAACATCGCCGATAGAGGTACCTGCTAAAATCTTCGAAAAAATAGTCAACAAGCGATTGCGGATGTATCTGGAGGACGAAGACGTGCATAATCCCCGCCAGTTCAGCTTCCGCCAGTTCCGAGGCACATCCACCGCCATAGCTCATGCCTACAAGCAGATCGCCAATGCCATGACTGGCCGCCTGCAGTGCAATATAATACTGAGGGACGTCAGCAAGGCGTTTGACAAAGTTTGGCTCGCAGGGCTGCAGTATAAGATCATACAACTGGGGCTACCCGAAAATCTGACGCGCTTGCTGTGCAACTTCATTATGGACCGCAGAGCCAAAATCAAGATGCAAGAACATTTTGGAGAAGAATTCTCACTATCGAGCGGCGTGCCTCAGGGCTCTTGTCTCTCACCAACCCTTTACACACTCTACACGGCTGACCTGCCACCCCTTATCGTCGGCAGCGAGTACGTCATGTATGCCGACGATGTAACACAGATCGTCACCTGTTCAACACCTCAGCTCACATGATCTATGTGTGTAAACATTAATCTGTATGTTCGCTGTATGTTCCTTCACCTTTCTCTAATGAAGGCTTTTGTTAAACCACCAATGTATGTAATAAGTCATTTATGTCCAATGTATATTTTCAGCCTTCTGGCTGCAAACTTTTTCAATAAACCGTTTATTATTATTATTATTATTATTACACACACGTACATATTTACGTATTGCCTCAACGCATTCAGAGGAACATACACAGACACAGTATCTTAACAATGCCATTCCTCTGCAAATGATTAGTATTAAGAAATCAATGTCCTGTTTCCACCCAACAGATGGCCATCAAACACTGTTACGTAAGAGTATGGAAAACTTTTACGTAATCAGTGTATCATAGAGCTTATATGTGTACATTCTGTGTCAGTGGTGAAGTATCTCATATAAGCACTGGAATAAGTAACCCAGATATTAAAAACTGTGTGCACATGCCAGGTCAGAGGACAGAATATGATTTATCCATAATCAAAACGGAATTATTTCACCTTTGTACCTCACACGTCAGGGAGAGTGTGGAGGGGGAGGGGTCGGTCATTGCCGTCGTGGGTGAATGAACCCCCGGGCAGAATAAAGTTGGCAGGACACACGCTTCAGTCGATTCGCTGTTCCGTCGGCCCTCTGTTTCAGCCTTAGCTTGTGTCGCTCAACTAACCAAAACGACATCTTTTATCTTGTTTGTCTTCCTTCTCCCTCAGGATCACAGGCTATTCAGAAATTACCTTATATGACAAAATAATAAATATCAACCAGGAATTTTTTATTTATTTTTCCTTTCAACTTCATTCTCGCCCTTTCTTTAATTACTATCATTTATAATATCCTGCAAATAAAATAAACCAACGTGGAAGCTTTTCACTCTTAAGATAATATGCAATGTTTGCTGCTAACGTTTTCAATTAGCTGCCTGAATGTCAGCGACTTGTGAAGAGAAATTCAAGTTAATAAAGTTAATAAAATACTTTTAGTCATTTTCTATAAAGATATTCTTCATATATTTGGTGATATTATTGTGACATTCAGCATTCACAGTCGCTACACATGTACAGGGAACTCTGGGTTCAAACCCAACATTGACAGTTTATACTCGTACATTTATGCACACACAACAGTGCTCAGAACTGAAATGTGTTGTGCATCTTACTTGCTAACTTGATTGTTCCACTACCAAGAACCAGAATCTGGTCTAGAGTCAAATTGAGAAGTGATTTATTTCAATAAGTCACAACATGTTGTGCACACGAGTTCTTCCACTGCCATGAGGAAGTCTGGCGAGCGCCCAAGTTGACAGTTCTAGTGCTCAGGACCAGAGAGTGGTATGTGGCCAAGTGGTCACGTATTATTAGTCCAGTTTTATACTGTATTTACTTAAATCAGAGTTATGTCAATGCCTCCTGATATAATCGAGAAGCAGGGGTGGCTGAGGTCAGTGGGATGAGACATGTCTTCGTTGCCTCTCATCACATCATTATCAGTGTTTATATTTCTTTCCTTTTCCATCTATAATTTTTGTGGACTTAGAAAACTAGGAATTTACATCGTATATCGTCATAGAAGTTGAGGTTAACGATATAATTTTTATCACGTCCAATGTAGGGAAACATTGGTTTTCCCATGTTTTCTTTCTTTCTTTCTTTCTTCTTATAAACAATTAACAAGTGAGTGTTAATGCTGCTGACAAGAGTCTTGTGCTTCACCTTCCACCACCACCTGAGAGAGGGAGATGTTACTTTATTGGCTAAGCGACACTCCATAACATTTCATGAATAATTATCAATGGTAACCGGTAAACACGTCAACTCAAATATATCAAATAAGACGCTGCCACTTAACTCGGTAGTTAGGCAGTTAATAACTGGTAATAGGGTAAACAACTGCACCCACCTGTTCAAGACGGTAATAATTTACTGGCCAGGTGAGGTTTAGGTGTAATAGTTGCTTATACCAAAGGCTGCCAATATGGATGACTCTGCTATAACTAGATAACAGAGGTCCAGTGTTTCATACAATATTCACAGCATTCATTACAGTTCATTCTGGGTGTAGCAGGAAGTCACGCTAAAGAATACGTTGTAGGTTCTTGGACTTAAAATTTTTATTTCATTTAACTCATTAGACTAACTTAGTTATCGGATCATTCAAATTCATGTAGATAAGAATTGTTCTTTATTTGTTGTCTAATACAAGATAGGGTAAAGTGTACCTCAGGTAGATATTCTTCCAGTGAAAATGTTGTTGCCCAGTCGACAGTACGGTGACGGTGTTTCCTGATTCAAGCATTATGGTAAACAATCACAGTCGTAAAACATCCAACAAAGTCATCCCGTGGTGTAAATTACATTATTTTTGTGTAATTAAAGATGAGTGTGAAGGGGAAGGGGCTTGTGCTGGGAATAAGGCGTGGGGAATAGCGTTAGGGTATAGGATGTTTGGTGAGCACAGGAGCGAGCGAATGCCAAGCTTAGCTGGTGAGCCCTCAGTCGTGCATGTACCGTACACATTCTCTCATGACAGTCCGTCGTCCTCGAACAATGTGAAGACCTCTTGGAAAATATTTTCACTTCTTGTTGAGGCCTCTAATAAGTGACAGAACAGGATCTTTTCCTTGAAGTCTCCATCGTTAATATACCCTTGCGAATACACTTATCTGCGTACAATTAGCCTCGTCTGTTAATTCGTCGAGCTGTATTGAAAAACTTGCTGTAGGAGTTTTCTTCTCAGCAACAACTTATTGTTTGATATCATTTATACTCTCATAAATTCTTCACTGAACAGTGTTGTTTGATAGAGGTACAGAATCTATTTTACTTGCAGCACTATCTCCATTTTTGCAACGAACAATGTCTTTGCAATAGAAAAGAATAAGCGTTTTAACCATAAACGCCTTAATATAAGGACTGGGAGGTCCAGTCTCGGGGTTTGAAACTTGGGTCCATTGGGTAAAATGCATCGACATGAAATCAGTTGTCCCCCAGACTCTCACCACACACACACACACACATACACACACACACACACAGTAACGCTGGCACCTGATGGCATGGAGGTGTTCCATGTGTATGATTTTGTTCACACCCTAAAAAAAAATAAGAAACAACAGGATCACAGAGAAATGCCAACAATTGTCATTTAATGACGATGGTACAGAATATTTGGCAAGTTGGAGCGATGTTAAAGCTCTTTACGACGATGACGAGAATACACCACTTTGTCTTACAAAGCTCACATGCCCATTCTGTCTTTCCAAAACCTTTCAACGTCAAAGTGTGCCCATAGTTGGTCAGAAGTTCAATGAAAAAACAATTGTTGCATTTAAAGCTCTGAAAGGTGCATTGATTAGCAGGATGGAACAGTGAAATACATCACACTGGCAACAAAGTGGTTCAAAATTATTTAATGTTAAAAATAAATACAGTTCAGTTTAACTTCGAGATCAATATCGTGAACCTTGGACATTCAACTGCAAAAACTTCAATGAGCTACCGGAAATGTGTAATATTATTTCCAGCTAGAGGACATTCCGTGACGTCCGTAACTTGCAGTCCCTGTCCTCATTCCGTGAACGTGACCATAAGGCGCCCACTCACCGTCCTGGGGATCACCCATATCACCCCCTTGATCCCCGAGGAGTCAAAAAATCCTTCAGGACAAGGAGGTTAAGTAGCATTTGACCGGGTATAGTCGTGCCACCTTCACCTCGTCCCATGTCAGCTTCATGTCGAGGTTTCAGGTTCACGTGGCACTTCAGGAGCAAAGATAGATCTTTACACGCCGAGGTGTAGCTACTGGTGGCTATCTTGACTTGACGCCTGTACATAAAAATGAAGGGCTATTGATTGTTGTTGGGTGGGACGGTAGGGATTAGGGTTGGTTTTAGGATAAGATAAATGAGGGGAAATTTGAAGGAAAGTAGGAGAGTAATAGTATCCAGGCTCAACCAGGTATACTTTATTTTAAGATTCTGGGTTGATCCTTCGTACTACTAATTTAAGTTCCAAGGGTGGCTATTTTGGACCTTATCTCACAATATATACGACAGGGGTCATTCAGTAGGGATTTTCACGGACATATTTGGTCTCAGTTTCGGTACACATCGGACTAGGAAAATTAGTGCTACAGGGTTACATTAATTTCTTAAGGTTAACTTTTATAATATAATTTGTGGTTGACCTTACAATGCAATAATTATGTTAGTTATGAGTACATAAGATATCATGCACTTCTGAGCGGAGTCAGCAAAAATCAACAGAGGCCTAGTCTCTGGGCTACGATTTCATGTCAGAGATTTGGCGGTTGACAGGTCTGGACTCGAAAATTAAAGAGTTTCTTGAATAAAAAATGACAGTAAATTCAATACGGTCATCAGATTCTCTGATGGCTGTAAATTGAATAAATTGAACTTCAGTTTAGAATGATCTCTCGTAAAATCAGGGTCGGCAAAACACAGTCTCAGTGCAAATTTCACTCCACTTAAATATAGTTGAAGCTTTCAACATACATGTGTATACCTGCTGAATCTTGAATGCTTCAGCTAATTGTAGGTATCTATAACCTACTGCTACTCTAACGTGTTATATTATGAATTCAAATTTACACTACAGGATTACACCTCAGGTAACTATAAAAATGGACGATACCCACTCACTAGAGAAAACTCCTCTTTGCGGGGTTACTCACTAGTTTCATACATGTTATTTGGACGATGGAATATAATATGAATAAGTGTGGGTATTAATATACTCGTACTAGATGTGCAATTGTGACCATTACACCCGCTCCCTCTTTGTCTTCTCAGTCTCATCTGACCTCCACTTCTTGTCTTCCCACACTCATCTGACCTCTGCATCCTCTGTCTTCCCACTGTCCCCGATCCTCACATCCTTTGTCTTCCCGCACCTACCTTTATATTGATAATGTAGCGTTTATTTAGCCAGAAAAATACAGATACTCAGTGAACAATAAGAACAATAGTGACATAGCTGAGCCAAGTGAGAGCCTGAACTCTCTTAGTGGCATCTGATTCCCGTTTCAGGCCAACTCGAGACTAAAATTAGTTCTCTTGGAAGGTAATTTAGCCTAGCGTTAATGATCTCGTGGCGTCGATAATATTGACAGTCACGAGATCGAGGAAAGTCAAAGTGACACATTAATGTTGATGACGTACTGTACAGTACTACCACTTGTGTGAGAGGAGTTGATCTGGGTATTGTGGCTGGTGTAATTTTTATGGAAAGAATAATATAGTGTTTGAGGAACTAGCACTGAAGCTAGTAATTTGTATTTCTATGATTTTTTTAGACATAAATATCGTTTACACACACACACACACACACGCGCGCGCGCGCAATAAGAATAATCGTCCGATTAAGCCTTATAATACTTATAATGTATACAGCCTTAACAACATCAACCTAGAGAAGTCGACTTGTGAAAGAGACCAAGGGGTACTTATAAGCCCGGACCTACGGCCTAGAAAACAATGCGTTAATGTTCGAAATAAGGCAAACAGAGTATTGGGTTTTATATCTAGAAGTGTAAGTAACAAGAGCGCAGAGGTTTTATTGCAACTATATCTTGCGCTAGTCAGGCCGCACCTCGATTATGCGGTTCAGTTCTGGTGCCCCTATTATAGAATGGATATAAATTCACTACAGTCGGTGCAGCGAAGAATGACAAAAATGATTCCGGGACTTAGAAACCTTCCATATCAGGATAGGTTAAAGAAACTTAACTTGCATTCCCTAGAAAGACGAAGAGTGCGGGGAGATATGATAGAAGTATTTAAGTGGGTGAAAGGAATCAATGAAGGGGATATAGATAAAGTTCTTATAATATCCGAGCAGGATAGGACTCGGAGCAACGGATTCAAGTTGGATAAGTTTAGGTTTAGGAGGGAGATAGGAAGAAACTGGTTCACAAATAGGGTGGTGGACGAGTGGAACAAGCTTAGCAACTTTGTTGTAAGTGCGGGAACTCTGGAAAGTTTCAACAGGAGGCTAGATAGATTCATGGATGATAGAGAGTGGTAGTAACTCTCGACAGGAGCTGCCATGCACAGGCCAACCGGCCTATTGCAGACTCCTTATTTTCTTATGTTCTTCTTATGTTCTTAAAATAGAAATGACGTTTTTGCCACAGTGAATAACTTTTTCATTTTACTTTAATAAAGTAATGGACATTACTTCATTCATGGTAAAATTTATGAGGCTATGATAGGTTTGGTTAGGTTTTGTTAGATTAAGTAAATTAGGTTAGGTTGGGTTAGCTTAGGCTAGGTTAGGTTGGAATGGGTTGGTTTACTTTAGTTCAGGATTCCATTTCACGACCCAGGCAAAATTACTGCCTAGTTTATATGAGCCTAGAGAATTTCACAAACGGGGCAAAACACACACATACACACACACACACTTCCTTCAGCCTTCATAGGGTAAGGACGTGTGTAGTCGGCGCTGACCATGGAGACAGCTGCTAGCCTGGTTTGTCGGGCCCTTCCCATTCCTCATTTCCTCCTCCTCATCTGGATTTATCAACATCCTCCCACCAACAGTACAGTGCAAAGATTGACGATCAACCCACAACTGATATTCAAAAGTGACAATTTAAATTGGAAAGGAAGAAACAACTGTTAGAGCGACAATCAGTACTTAGCGGCCAAAGTTGACCTGACGTACCCAGCCCGCGGTACACTCGCCACCCCCACCACTGGATGAGAAGCCAAGAAACACTCGGAACGACACCAGGAGAGAAATCAGGACTTCCTACGCTACCCAGGTGAGGAACTATGAAATCCTAACTACATCATATGAGGAGCAAGAACCATTTCCAACACCCTGTGTGAGCTGGAGGACCTACCCGGACCACGTGGTACATCTGCAGCTGTAGTGAGGTAGCGGCTTAGCAGTCAGGTACAATGGCCATCAAGACAGTGAGAAGGACTTTGTTGGCGCCGACATCAGGTCACAAGAATGTCAACAGACCAGCTCCCACAGTACTAGATCTAAAGTTAATCTTTATGTTGACTCTATGTTTCTTATGTTTCTGTATTGAAAGCTTTTGTCAATCAAGTGACCCACTCCCCGATTTCACTATATGTAACTTATCATCTATGCTCATTGTATATTTTCAGCCTTCGGGCTGCTATGTTTTCTTAATAAACCGTTAATTATTATTATTATTCATATTATTATTATTATTATTATTATTATTATTATTATTATTATTAATATTATTATTATTATTATTATTATTATTATTATTATTATTATTATTATTATTATTTACACACACACGCACACACACACATAGCTACAAAAAACGCACTCATAAACAGTTATTAGTATTGTTACATACGCATAAACACAAAAACACATTTGTTCCCATATACTCACACACACACTACTACTACTACTTTGCTGTCACTCGGAATCGAGTATGACGATCATCCAGCTATGATACAATGATATGAGCTATTAGGGATGTCACCTAGGTTGGTGAGGTTTGAGATGACTAAAGAGACCGATACGGAGGGCTCCATCTACTGCGGGAGGGGTGGTGGCAGCGTCTTTCTGGCGCTGGGGCTTGTCTGCCTCGGTTTGCAGTCGGGCTAACTCAAAAGCATTGATACCTTCTCGTGCAGTACTCCTCCAAGCGTTACGATGTGGAGTAATCGACTTCCAAGTGAGGGGGTTGATTTGCCACGTTTTCAGGTTTGTCTTTAGACTATCCTTATACCTTTTCGATTGCCCGCCGGCGTTATGTTTACTATTCGTTTAGGTGACTGTAAAGTAGCTGCTTTGGCAGTCTACTGTCATCCATGCTGGTAACATGGCCAGTCCAACGTAGTTGTTCATGGATAATGATAGCCTCGATGCTCCTACAGTTGGTGTCAGCAAGAAAACTGGCAGTTCTCTTGTCTTCCCAGCAAACTTGGAGGATGGAACGTAGACTACATTGGTGAAAGATTTCAAGTGTCTTGAGGTGCCTCCTGTATGTGTCCCATGTATCTCTTCCAGATAGCAGGATGTGGACGACTACTGCTCGATATACGTGCAGCTATGTAAATAATTTCAGCTTCCTACAGCTGAAGAAACGATTTCAGAGTTGCCAAAGGCTTGAGATGCACATCTGATCCTATGCCGAATCTCTTCATCGATGTCTTCGGTGACGGATAGGCGGGAGCCGAAATACCGAAAGTGGGCAACATTAGAGAGGGGAGTACCGTTAAGCTGGATGGATGGTGGAGGTGTGTCTGAACCAGGTCGCAGGTTGAAAGAGAATCTGGGTCTTACGTACATTCACCTCAAGGCCAAAGTGTGCATACGCGTCTGCATAGGTGTTTTGAATCTCTTGTAGGTCGTGTTCAGTGTGAGAAACAATGAAGAGGTCGTCTGCATACTGAAGTTCAGTAATGGAAGCTGCAGATACCTTTGTTCTTGGTCGGAGTCGTCTTATGTTGAAAAGACCCCTTTTCACCGGGTACTCGATGTTCACCCTGCAGGATAAATTGGCACTGACACGAGTAACGAAGGCAGCCAAAAAGATGAAAAAGAGAGTTAGTGCCAGTAACACACCCTTGTTTAACCCCTGCTTGGATGGGGAAGAACTCTGACTGGGTGCCATGATGCAGGACACTGCCAATCATGCCATCATGGAGTTGCCTCACAATGGCGATGAATTTTGGTGGACAGGCAAAACGGCTGAGGGTCCACCAGAGGGCTTCCCTGTTGACCAAGACGAAGGTCTTGGTTAGGTCGATGAAAGACATGTACAGGTCACAATGCTGTTGTCTGCACTTTTCCTGTATCTGGCGGGCAGCAAAGATCATGTCAGTGGTGCCAAGTGAAGGTCTTAAACGACATTGAGATTCTGGGAGGAAGTGTGTTTAGAAGAACTAGGGCGATAAACTTACTAACTTCGGGGAGCAGCGAGATCCCACGGTCATTGCCACAGACTGAACTGGTTTCACTTGTTCTTATAAATATTGACAATGGAGGCGCTTTTAAGAGCTTGGGGGATTTCCTTCTTTTCCCATATATTCTCCAGGAATGAGTGGAGACGGCTGGCAAGCAGAGGTCCTCCTGCTTAATTCACCTCGGCTGGGATTCCATCAGGCCCTGAGGCTTTGTTATTTTTCATCTGTTTGATGGCAGTAGCTACTTCATCCAGGAATGGAGGATAGCTGAGGTGGGTCAGCTCTAGATGCTGAGGGACTTGCTGGGGAGTCTGGACATCCACATCGGTGAATGTCGGTTGAGCAATGAATGGTGGTGCTCTTTCCAGCACTGAAGGAGGCTTTCATCATCTTTAATTATGAGGTTGCCATGAGATGAGGGGAGGGGGGGCTGCGCCACGAGTGACTGACCCATAAAAAAGTGGAAATGAAAAATTTGTCCATCTTGTGCGGAGTACTTTGAATGCCGGGTCATTTTCATCAAACCAGTCCTGGTGTATTCTTTTGATCTGGTAGAGGGTCTCTCTGCATGTTTTTGTCATAACAGTAATAAGAGTATCCCATTCGGCACTGCGATTCACGTTGTTTGCCGTTGGGTTGTTTATAAGCCCATGATCGAGCTGCTCTCTAAAAGCATGTGCTTCCGCTGGATCCTCGAGACACTTAGAATTAAACCTCTTCTGGAGGCTTGTTTCCTTAGGCGTTTTGGGGCGACGAGAAGTGAGAGCTTGGATCTGACATGTCGGTGATCAGTGTCACAGTGGTCTAAGCCATGTATGGCTCGATTGATGAGGACATCTCGGCGATCTCTTTTCTGACAATGATTTAGTTAAGGAGATGGCAGTGTTTGGATTGTGGGTGTTGCCATGGACCCTTGAACTTGTCGTCCTGCCTAAACAAGGTATTTGTGATAATGAGGTTGTGTGCAGCACACTTGCTGAGCAAGAGTAGGCCGTTGGGATTACACTTGCCTAGTCTATTTCTCCCTATGGTTCCCTGCCAAATGTTTGCATCTCTGCCAACTCTTGCATTGAAGTCGCCAAAGAGCACAACTTTGTTTTCTCTGGGGATAGAGGTTAGCACTCTGTCGAGGTCGGCGAAAAGGCCTCCTTGATGTCATCCTCTGCATCCAGTATTGGGGCGCATGCACCGATGAAGAAGGCATGACGTGAGTGATTCAGTGGGACTCGAAGCGTCATGAGGCGCTCGTGGATCCCAATAGGCATATTAGTTAGCCTATGTAGGATGCGTTGGCAGATGGCAAAACCAACTCGGTAACTAGGGGAATAGGGGTTTTGATAATAATGAGAGGTATGATGAACTGGATGATGGCTGCACATGAGTTGATTTATGTGGTGAGGCAGGAGTGCAGACTGCAAATGCACATCTTGGCTCTCCCTTTTCCTGATCCAGTGATGCAATTGTTGCAATGACTGGGGAGAGGGATAATCGCAATGGACTGCCGATAGCCCAGTTTGTTGGTTTTCCCCTTAGTAGCCTGTCCATCAGGCATTGCCTTCGTCCACTGGTGTAGTAGTTGGCTCTCTATGGTGGCCACCTCTTCTGCCTACATTGCTGTTGGGGTCTTGTTGTAGCTCTGTAAGCATGTCTGCTTGATGCGGGGTTCCACGGCAGATTTTTCGTTTGGGGTTTACTCCCGTAGCCTTATACCTGCCAAGGTTAATCTTCAAGGCAGCGGGGCGGTGGCTGGTAGGCGCCAGGACGTGTCCACATGCCAGTGGGCCTATGCGCCGTCCTTCTGGGACCCACTGCTACTCCGAGATCCTCTGCTGATCTATCCTGGGCCCACTAGGCTCCCAGTTATCTTGTGTTGCCATGAGGAGTCACAGCAGGAGTCTTGCTGGTGATGAGGCTGTGTAATGACAGGGGAAGACTTATGAAGTTGCTTCCCTATTTGCCACGAGGGCTAGCCAGCGGCTGCAGTTGAAAGCGATTGGGAGCAAGCAGTGCTTGCACATTCACACTAACATAATGCTGCCACTCTAGACGCATTTCACCACCCTGTGTGTGGTTGCACACACAAACACACACACACAAACACAGGTGGCAATAGGAACATATACAATGATCACACAATAATATTAAGGAATTCAAGTGGAGTTAATGCAAAATGTAGATGTGAGGTGTGGAATTTAGGGATTGCTGCAATATGCAAATGACGCAATGTCCATCTGTAATTCTGCTTTAACAATGTAAATGCTGCTGAATGTATTGGTTCTGTTGCATAAACGATGGGTCTGAGTGGCACTACGGCTAAAAGCTGAATCGTTGTATTATAAAAGAGAACGGCCAGGCTGGTACACCAAACTGAATGGAAGCTGATGATAAGTGGAAAAGCGCCAATGTTTGTTGCATAAAATGGCTTCTTCTTTTATTACAATGAACGAGAAAAACAGAATTGGATTATTATAGGCAGAATATATGTAAACATTGTTCAAAGTGAGGAGATTAAAGATATTATGGTGGTGTAGTGTGTGTAGTGGTGTGGTGTGTTGTAATGTGGTATGTGTGGTGGTGTATTATGTGTAGTGGCGTGTTGTGTGTGGTGTGTGTGGTGGTGTATTCGCTTAGTCTTGTAGTGTGTCTAGTGGTGTAGTGTGTGTGTGTGGTGGTATGATTTGTGTGTGTGTGGCGGGAAAGTGTATGTGGAAGGGTAGTGTGAGTGACAGGGTAGTGTGTGTGGCAGGGTAGTGTGTGTGGTGTGTGGCAGGGTAGTGTGTGTGGCGTGTGGCGAGGTAGTGTGTGTGAGTGTGTGTGTGTGTGTGTGTGTGTGTGTGTGTGTGGGGCTGGATTGTTATAGTGGTCATTACGGCCGTAGTCTTGTTAATTGTATGGGCGCTACTGCTCTTGATCTTGTTAATTGTATGGGCGCTAATGCTCTTGATCTTGTTGGTTTTGGGTGTTCATTCCTTTGATGGTCTGAGCGTTCTAATTCTGGATGCTCAGTTGGCATGGTTTTCAGGAGACACCCACTACTCCTACACCTCCTCTGGGGGTGTCTTTGTTGTGTGACGGTACTTGGTTCCCCCTCGATCCCTGAAGAGATGAAATTGCACCGTTTATCCTTCTTTAGGACGATGAGATTTACCTTCTCGGGTGGAGTGGATGGTGGAGGAAATATCCTCAACACCTTAACTTGTTCCACTTGCATGTCTGCTCTTTTTTGTCAGATGTGCTAACTCTGGTCTGGGTGTGTCTGGGCCTGTGGCAGGGTAGTGTGTGTGTTGCGGGGCTGTGTGTGTGGAGGGGTAGTGTGTGTGGCAGGGTAGAGTGTGTGGAGGGTACTGTGTGTGGTAGGGTAGTGTGTGTGGCGGGGCAGTGTGTGTGGAGGGGTAGTATGTGTGGTAATAATAATAATAATAATTAATAATTAACGGTTTATTGAAAAAATTCTGCAGCCCGAAGGCTGAAAATATACATTGGACATAAATGACTTATTACATACATTGGTGGTTTAACAAAAGCCTTCATTAGAGAAAGGTAAAGGAACATACAGTGAACATACAGATTAATGTAGGTGTTGAACAGCAAACTCGTAGTGTAGTAACTCCCTCCCAGATGGTGTTAGGAGGAACTCACGTGGTGTAGTAGTTCCCTCAGATGGTGTTATGAGGGACCTGGCGTGGTGTAGTAATTCCCTCGCAGATGGTGTTATGAGGGGCCTCACGTGGTGTAGTAATTCCCTCACAGATGGTGTTATGAGGGACCTCACGTGGTGTAGTAATTACCTCACAGATGGTGTTATGAGGGACCTCACGTGGTGTAGTAATTACCTCACAGATGGTGTTATGAGGGGCCTCACGTGGTGTAGTAACTCCCTCACAGATGGTGTTATGAGGGGCATCACGTGGTGTAGTAATTCCCTCACAGATGGTGTTATGAGGGACCTCACGTGGTGTAGTAATTACCTCACAGATGGTGTTATGAGGGACCTCACGTGGTGTAGTAATTACCTCACAGATGGTGTTATGAGGGGCCTCACGTGGTGTAGTAACTCCCTCACAGATGGTGTTATGAGGGGCATCACGTGGTGTAGTAATTCCCTCACAGATGGTGTTATGAGGGGCCTGATGTGGTGTAGTAATTCCCTCACATATGGTGTTATGAGGGACATGTGGTGTAGTAATTCCCTTACACATGGTGTTATATGAGTGAGGTTTGGTCTTCAGCCTTCCTATCGTAGACGGATTAACACATCCCTGGTTGTTGTTGGGTCTCACGGGCCGTTATCACTGGGTACCTGGGACCTCACTGTGTGAAGGTTAACTTGGGTACGACTGTTACTGTTGAGTTGTTCTCACTGACTTAAGCACTGTTCACCACTGTTCACCTCTGTTTAACACTTGTTCCGTTCCTTTCCTAAATGAAATTTTAACTTCTGGCGAGAACTTGTTGATATTCCGGTGGGGAGGAGGGTTCAGGGGAGGGGGTTGGTATGGGCCAACTTAACAGTTGACCTGGCTGCTCCGAGAGGAGCGCCAGGTACGTCTGGACCCTTCGGTGGTCAAGGATGTAGTGCGTTAGTGTGTGTGTGTGTCGGGATAATGTGTGTGGCAGGGTAGTGTGTGTGGCAGGGTAGTGTGTGTGGCAGGGTAGTGTGTGTGGCGGGGTAGTGTGTGTGGTGGTTCAGTGTGAGTGGAGGGGGTAGTGTGTGTGGCGGGGTAGTGTGGATGGAGGGGTAGAGTGTGTGGACGGGTAGTGTGTGTGGCGGGGCAGTGTGTATGTGGAGGGGTAGTGTGTGTGGCAGGTAGTGTGGTGGTGCATTAGTGTGTGTGTCAGGATAGTGTTTGTGGCAGGGTAGTGTGTGTAGCAGGGTAGTGTGTGTAGCAGAGAAGTGTTATGTGGCGGGGTAGTGTGTGTAGCGGGGTAGTGTGTGTAGCGGGGTAGTGTGTGCGGCGGGTAGTGTGTAATGTGTGCGGTGGGTAGAGTGTAATGTGTGTGGTGGGGTTGTGTGTGTGTGGCGGGGTAGTGTGTGTTATGCTGTGGTGGGGTAGTGTGTGTGGTACGTGTATGTTGGTGTGGTTTGTGTGAGTGTATGTGTGTGGGGGGCGAAGTAATGTTTGCGTGGCGGGATAGTTTGCGGTCGTGTGGTTGGTGTTGACTGCAGGATTATATTTTTGTTTGTAGAATTGGATTATTAATAAGCGATTCGATGAGCAAAATATTATTCGATAAGATGAGAGACGGAATTTGAACTACTGTGAATTAAACGCTATCACATCATCAAACACACAAAATACTGACAACAGGCGATTAGTATCATACAGACACAGACCTCAACACATCTTGATGCTCCTTAACTGTATCCAACTGCTCTTACTTCCTTACCTAAAGTGGAACGCCCTTTTCAACACTCCAATACTTTTATCATTTATTTCTCTTGAAAAAATTTTTATTCTTAAATATTAATACATATTATTTCATTCATCTCTAATTTTATATAGCTATTTCTGGAACATAAACTGCTGTTTGAATAGACGAAACAAATACTTCCTCTCTTCTTTTCCCAGGTCTTAAATATCCTCATAATTCAGGTTACACCTAAGTGCCTTCTATGACGCTTCCTGTTTTTACTACTCACGTCCCAGATGTTGACCAGCGCCTCGCATGTTTCCCGAGGGTCGGTAAATTCAGTCTTTTTATGTACAAGCGAAGAGTCGAGTTCGTCAGGTGTGCACACAAGTTAGTCAGACCTGCACGTCTAGGTGCGTGGCTGTTGACTCTGTGTATAGCTGACAGTGAACATACTACACTCTTAGCGTTGAGAACACGTAATAAAAAGTGTGTGTGTGTGTGTGTGTGTGTGTGTGTGTGTGTTAATTTATCGTTTAGGGAATAATAATCACATTGCGTGATGTTTTGTCTTTTGTAAAATTAATCTATTTTCCACAAAATATTTTTCTCGAGCATCATCCACTGAAGTAAGGAGAGTCTTTGATCTCTTTCATAAATGTGACTAAGCACACAAGAAAGCTTTCCATCCGCTACCTTCATTAACCAGGAGGAGGAGCGACGAGGGCACTTGATAAGACTCGCTTGTTGGGACTTTTTTATAATTTTTGGTTATTAATTTGATCTCAACTAATGGAGTCCAGTTATAATAATTTTATGATCGTTATGTACTGAAATTTGTTCCTTTGATTTGTTCCTTAACAGTAATATGATAACTATCATTTATGAAGACCTTTATACTAAAATTTCATTTTATGAACGGCATAATAACAGTTGTTTTTTATGACTCCAGACAATCGATATATCTGGCATCAGTCTGTACCACCAAGGTGATAACCTGTCGTATCTACTACTTGAAACTCCGTGAAAATTTTTTAACTTAGCAAGACACACTTTTGAAAAGTCGCCAATCGAAATTCACAAAGTATAATTTATCTCCATCGTTGGTAAATATATATATATATTTTTTATTCCATGTAAACCACAGCTCATGTACTGTAATAACCTCCGAGACTAAACAAAATAAAGTAGTGGAGTTTGTAACGTGACATACAGTTGCACTTTATGTGTTAAGAACAGCTCCTTGACTAAAGTTCTTGACACTGTATTCTGTATAGGACAGTTCCAGGCTCACCTCTGTTATTGGAAGGCCGTAAAAAAGTAGACCCTAAAACCAGAGTTAGCATTTTTCCATTAGGATATTTTCCCTTTGAAATATTGGCAGTTAGAGTAAAGAAATCCACAGATGGATTGATTATGCTTTATTGTTGTTAAGTACTGTAGCGGGGATTAAACTATATCATAATAATGATATCATAAGTCGTACGTAAACCCATCATGGAGTTCTGTTTTACATAAATGACGTTCCCAGGTAATGGAAGGAACCTTTATAGATATCGCTTTGATATAAATGCTGAAATATCCCTTATGCCTGGAATACAAATACTATGCATAACATAAGAAAGGGACCAAGATAAGTTACGAATGGGGAGAGAGAGAAATAGCGTGTCTCCTTATGAGCAAAAACACCAAAAGTTAGAAGTAAGAATCATAATGAGTAAAATTATGAGCCCCCTGTAGGCGCCGTCGAGGTGTAGCCCCTGTAAGATTCGCCAGCCAGCCAGCCACACCAAGTTTTATTGTCATGTACTGTAAATTAAGACTCCGGGGAGCTTTTCTTTACTACGCTCTCTTGTGGTGCTGCAGTAAACCGCCGGTGAGGCTCTTAGCTGTGACCCGTGTGACAGGGACTAAGAAAGATAAATGATAAGTTAAATGGGAGTTAAGAAGGTTAGGTAATAATTGGGTAAGGAATATGGCAATAAATGAAGGAATAAATAGTGTGTGCAGTGAAAAAAGAAGGAATACTGATAATAAGGTGACTATAGGAGGTCAGTGAAAGTGACAAGGAGAGAGGCAGGGGTATAGTTTGAAGGGCAGGGTACACGGTAATGGGGTTCATTTATTTTTTTATTTACGAGCCAGAACGAGAACGCTGCTGCTCTTAGCCGTATGAGAGAGAGAGAGAGAGAGAGAGAGAGAGAGAGAGAGAGAGAGAGAGAGAGAGAGAGAGAGAGACCAAAGAAATAAAAAGGAATAGTGAGTTACAATCTGAAAAACTAGTGACGATTTAGAGAACAAATACACAGAAAATATATCTACGGAAGGTTAAATAGACACGTACTACAGGGAAATGGGGCGATAGACATAAGTACACCCACTAAAAAATTATTCGGCACCCGTGTCATATTGTTTCACGCCGTAAGGGTGCCGAATAATTTTTAGTGGGTGTACATACATAGATAAAGAGTTAAAATGACAAAAGGACATACATGGTGCCCAGTACATACATACATACATACATACATACATACATACATACATACATACATACATACATACATACATACATACATTACATTATCTTGAGGTAAGGCTTGTTGCTTTGTTGTCTTTCAGAAAGTTATAATGGCTGCTAAACTAGGCTCGGGCATATTGATATCCAGAACAATTCATGTCAAGAAGTGATTTGTTTCATAGCTGCATTATATTCATGTTCCTAAACAGTATATTTCCAGGTAGCATTAGGTTCTATTTCATGAGACAACATTGGTAGATGTTATGTACTGTATGTTAGTAATTTCACTTCGGTTATGATAAAAAAATTTGGTGTTAAACCTCATTTGAATCTAAAAGTCTGTAATACAAGTTATCCCCATATTTTTCACAACATTTATTTATTTGTTTATTTATATATGTATTTATTTATTTATTTGTTTAATTATTTATTTATTTATACATCAACCTGACACTTTCAAATCAAAATTTTAGCACTGTTCCATCCCCGTTGTCTTTTCAAATATTCCCACAAAGACAATAGACAGAGACAGTGTTAACCGCCTATCGATGTGACCAGACAAAATAATGAACCGGGAAAAAAAAAACTCACCCAAGTCAGTCTCTACCATTCTCATTCCTTTTATGGTCGCCATTCTCTTCATCTTTTTCATCGCCATTCTCACCTTCTTTTAGGTTGTCTTCCTCCTCTTCATTCACCGCGTCTTCCTCGTCTCTCTCGTTATGTTATTCATCGGTATTCGGTCTTTTTCATCATCTTCCTATTCTTCATTCACATTGTCTTCCTCATAGTCTTTTTCACTGCCTTATATTGTCATTCTCATCGTTATGGATCCATCTTTTCCTTGTCTGTCTCCTTCATTTGCTCGCTTCACTTTATCTCAGTGTGTCTCTTCTCCCTCTTGTTTACGTGAGAAGGTCATCTCGGGGTGTGTGTGTGTGCATGCGTGTCTGTGTGCGTGTGGGTGGGTGGGTGAGTGGGTGGGTGATAGGTTGGTTATAAAGGTCTGTGCACTAAGATTGGTAAATTTAGATAAGTAAATTTCTCACTTTATGGCTCATGAGTGCAAAATTCAGTAAATTTAAATCAACTTGCACACATTTGTTTCTTTTCATAATTCTATTTTTGATGTGCTCTTTAGGAAAACTGGCAGCTTCCCTCCCTCGCCGAAAAAACCCAAACATTGTCACATATTAGGGAGGAAGCTTCATTTCTACGCTAGGAAAGTGAATCTACATGTACTGTAACTAACTATGTTTGGTACTTGGAGCAACAGTGTACAACTCAACACAAACTCCGAGCTCTTTTAGTTTTCTTAAACAAAAAGAGGTGATGAGTGTAGGAAAACACGGCGTGTTGTTAAAAACTAGAACAAAATACTGCTTCTTTATAAGTTCTCAGATAATAAATCACATGAGATGTAAGGAGGGAACAAACGTTATGAGATTTTATCAGCAGTTATAAATTTATTTTCTTAAAATTATTAATCGTCTTAATATTTCATCCAACATAAAATATATTAGCATAAATACACATTAATTAGACTTATAATGACTAACGACCTTCGTCAAGACTAAGGCCATAACCCTGACCCTCTGCCAGGTGCTTTTATAATATCCGAAGTTCACAAACAACTTATTGAGACTTTGTAGAATAAGAGTATAAGGCAAGTCCCTTCAAAGTACTGCATTAGCCTTTGATTGATTTTTTTTAGACTTCTGACTATCCATAGACGATCATGTAGATCATCAAAATGCATATGTGAAAACTTTCATAGAAAACCTAACCTAACCTAACCTAACTTAACCTAACCTAACCTAAACTAACCTAAAACCTAACCTAACCTACTGTTGATATAATTTTTCTTTATTTTCATGGTAAACGACATCTTAAAACAAATATAATAGCTTACCATTTATTAAATAATTTTCATTAAATTGTAGTAAAAAAAGCAGAAACATTTGTTCCTATTTGATAAAAACTTCAATTGCTTTTTTAAAGCAGAATCGGCCTTTAAAATGAGGTGTCATAGGTGAATGCTAAGAATAAGCTTCACTGACAGGAAAATCATTGAAGAAGTACTAAGATTAGCAAAAGCTTCAAGAAAAATACTTGAAATGTACAGAAAAAGAAAAATGAAATACTTTGGTCCTATACTTAGGGATGAGTGAATAATAATATAAATATTAATGCGCAAAGCTGAGAGTAGGAGGACCAGGGGAAGACAGAGACTGGGATAGATGACGAAAATTAAAAACTGCTACTACTACTTAGCTGTCACTCGAAATCGAATATGACGATCACCCAGCGTTGATAAAATTATATAAGTTATTAAGGATGTCACCTTCGTTGGTGAGCTATGAAATGGCAAGAGAGGCCGATCCGGCAGAGTCGTTCACAGATTGTTGCACATGTGGAGGAGCTACATCGAGTTGTTGCTTGTCTGCCTCTGTTTGCAGTCGGGCTAACTCGAAAGTATTAACACCTTCTTGTGTGGTGCTCCTCCAAGTGTTACGGTGTACAGTAATCGTCTCCCAGGTGAGGGGGTCGATTTGTCATTTTTTCAGGTTTGTTTTAAAACTATTCTTGTACCTTTTCAGTTGTCCATCAGCGTTACATTTACTATTCGTTAGATGACTGTAAAGTAGCTGCTCTGGCAGTCTACTATCGTCCATGTGGGTAACATAGCCATTGACCAGTCCAACGTAGCTGTTCATGGATAATGGAAGCCTCGATTTTCCTACAGCTGGTGTCTGCAAGAATATTAGCATTTGTTCTCTTGTCTCCCCAGCGAGCTCGGAGGATGGAACGCAGACTACGTTGGTGACCACTGCTCGATATACGTGTACCTTTGTAGATAATTTCAACTCCCTACAGATGAAGACACCGGCATGGAGTCTACCAAAGGCTTGGGATGCCCATCTGATCCGATGCTGAATCTCTTCATCGAGGTCCTCGGTGGTGGACAAGTGAGAGCCGAGATACTGAAAGTGGGTAACATTAGAGAGGGTAGTACCGTTAAGCTGGATGGTTGATGGAGGTGTGGCTGAACCAAGGGCAGGCTGAAAGAGAATCTGGGTCTTATGCACATTCACCTCAAGGCCGAAGTGTGCATACGCATCTGCGTAGGTGTTCAGGATCTCCTGCAGGTCACGTTCACTGTGAGCAACAAGGGTGAGGTCGTTTGCATACTGATGTTCAATAATGGAAGTTGGCAACACTTCTGTTCCTGCGTGGAGTCGTTTTATGTTAAAAGACCCTTCATCCGGTACTTGATGTCCACCCCGCCGGCTAAATTGGCACTGGCACGAGTAAAGAAGGCTGCCAAGAAAGTAGAAAAGAGAGTTGGTGCCAATACACATCCTTATTTTATCCCCATTTGGATGGGGAAGAACTCAAACTGGGTGTAATTAAAAATTAAAAAAATGCATCGCTAGAGAGATACAAGCCGTAGAGGAATGGTAAAGTCAGCCCGATAACATTTGGAGTGGAGGACTGTGGTCACCAACCCTCAGCTATGAGGACGTTAATCTCATTGATTGATCTCTTATGTTCTCCGAGAACATAACAAGATTTGATGTCCCTGTTAAACTCGTTTCTAATAAAGGCACTATTGAATAGAACCTATGACCGTGAAACAGGACCCCCAAAACAGTAAATAGGAATGTACCTGCCGATGAATTCAAAGAAAAATAAGTGAAGACATAAACAAAAATTCAATTCGTTTTCACGATGAAAATATGAAACAAAGCGTGTAGGGAGCAAATAATTACAGATCAGTAGACCAAAAGATGCTGGCTTTTGTTAAACTAAGGTTAGGATACAGTACCCTCTCGCACTGTTTGGCAGAGTGTCCCTTCCGCATATGTAAACAATATGAAATGAAAGTGTGTGGCCAGATATATAGCCATAGATCTTGTTTGTACTGGTACATTAAATTAAAGCTGATTGTAAGACAGTTGATATCTTAAGATATTATCCACATTTTGCAAAAAGAAAATAACTCACCAATTATATAAAGTTTTTGACACTGTACTGAAAATAATCTATGGTCAAGGACACAAAAACCTGATCACTGATGTGTGGTAAAGACCTTTTGTGACCAGTGCTCTGTCAACCTTTAGAATGAATATGAGGTGGAAAAAAAACAGCCACTACCAGAGGTAAAACTCAGTTTGGACATACTTGCAGTCACAGACGAAAAACACAAACACATAATCAAGAGTGACATTTAGTGAAATAGTTCTTTCGTAGATCTTTTTGTACAATAACACACTTTAGCACATGTTGACCCCTCGTACTAATGACTATATATTTTCCGGTATCCCTCCCTGGGCTAGTGTGAGAGACATTGGAATAATTGCTAAATTTGCTATTCAACTGGAATATTAATTTCGTTTTATTGCGTATTCACGTGGAGTTATTTGGTTATTGGACATTTTCCGAGTTTGAGTTGTTTTTCGGTAAATATTTTTTGGGGGGGATTTTATATCCGAAATGGAATATGGTGGTTTTGTGTTCCATATGTGTGTTTATGCATACATTTGTGCATGTATGTGTAGAAGAGTATGTCTCTGTATCTGTGTGTTTATCTGAGTATAAGTTTCTTAAATGTGTCTGTCTGTACATCTTTCTGTCTATATTAATAACAAGTAATACTTTAGCATCATACTCTTAATTATAGCGCTCACTTGACTTTACTCGCTGTCCTTATATATTAATAAAGAATTTGATGTACGTAATGATTACAGTAACATTATCTGCTATCTCTCTGTCTCTCTCTCTCTCTCTCTCTCTCTCTCTCTCTCTCTCTCTCTCTCTCTCTCGCTCTCTCTCGCTCTCTCCCGGATTTCAGAGTTTCTTTTTCTTCATATATTATAATTCCAACTCTGATTTATAGTTTAGTTAAATATAAAATGCTATATAACCCCCTATCTAATGTTATGATTTTATTCTTAAGTCTAAAGTTAAATACTGTAGGTATTCTTCATGTTCCAATTTGTATTATCAATTTATATATTAATCAACTGACCATTAACTGTATCTATATGCTCACTTATTTTAGAGCCAGATCAAACTGGAGGATACAACAAAAGTTTTCTGTATCCGACCATCTATTCTATACCGTCCTTCCTTCTTCGGGATAGCTTACACACATAACGCCTTGCCCTGGCCACTGTACTGAGAAGCCATACTTTATTAGTCGGGAGCTTAATCGAAGAATAGTTCACTTTTATCTACAATTCTGAAATTTTGAACACAACTTCTTGTGACCAAAATCTTTCATTTTTTTCACGGGAGCCAAACCGAAATTTCACTCTGGTGGCCAATGTGGCAGCAACCCGTACCATAATTTTTCAACCAAAAGTGGTAATGTCACAGGTAATACCTCTTGTGGGAGGTTTATGAGGACGAGGAATCCAATTATGACAATAGTTTTAAGATTCAAAGTGACGGTCACGGGTCAAGGTCATTTTTGGCCTTAACCTGATATTGGGCACATCTTGATGATTTAGATATCTGAATGGTGTGTTACCAGTTTTAGGACGATTGATGATGTCTTAGGACATTTTAGATCAATATAAGACCAGCAGGGTCAAGGTCAAGGTCTTTACCAGAACCACCAGCGAGCATCTTGAAAAGCTAACTATTTAATCCTTTGACTTAGATCCTTGTAGGTAAAATTTTATTTTATTTTTTTTATTAAGCCCCCTTACTAAACAGTATAGATACTAAATGTACGCCTCAGAGATCAACACAATCAATAGAGTCATTGCCACATTTGGTTCAATAGTTATGGTATGGATGGCGGCCACATTGGATTTGTTCACGATGGCTGCCAGAATATGATTTCGAATTGACTCCCATGAAAAAATAATTGAAGATAAGAGTGAACGGTTGTGTTTTGTTTTTTTTAGGTAACCCCCCCCCCCCCCCACCACCCCACTAAAGCGGAAACTTTATGGACATGATGCACAAAAAACCTTATATGCATGAGTGTAGTGAGGAGAATTACAAGCCATGGAGGTCGAACACTTTTATTTTGTTTATTGCGGTTCCTGCGTCCTCTCGTTGTCATACGCGGCGTCCTGTCGTTGTTAAACGTTGCCTTTATCCTTGTCATACAATGACTCTCAGTGTTATACACTGTCTTTCTTATTGTTATACACTGCCTCTCTCGTTGCTATACGCTACCTCTCTTGTTGTTTTTCACTGTCTCTGTCATTGCACTGTCATTACACTGTCCCACTCATTGTTATACACTGCCTCTTTCGCTATTATACACCGACTCTTTTCCTTCATTACCTCGCTTGCTGTTGTGTTTTGCCTCTCTTGCTCTTGTACCCGTCTTTCTTATACAATACCCCTACAGCAAATTACTGCTGCTCGCACATTGTTTTCATACACTGTACTCCTTGAGCTTGGTATTAGTGCAGCAGTACCACGTTGCTTCCTCCTCGCATTTTACTCTTTGTGTCTCTACCAGTTAAGAAACTGCTAAAGATGTCAAGTAATACCTTAGTGGTATGCTTCTGGATTGTCTTCCTTGGTATAGTTCACTTCACCACTATATACTGCTATTACCGTAATCGTAAATCTGAAATGCCTTCCTGGAATTGCAAGGACCGCAAAAGATTGAAGAAGTTCTCTATTAATTTCAAAGAAAGTTACTGTCTACTACCAATGCAAAAAGATGGAGGACATTGTTACATTACAAACGCATTTCATTGCTTCATGGAGGCACACATGAGAAGCAGCTGTCACTACACTCTTGGAGCTTAAGAGGAGAGAGAAATGATAATATAGAGAAAAAAAGAAGAGATAAGAGGTAGAAAAGAGAAAAAGAAGAGAGAAGAAAAATAAGCAAAGAAGAGAGAAGAAGAAAAAGAGGCAAGAGGAGAGAAGAAAGAGAAAAAGAAGAGAGGAAGAAAAGAGAAAAAGAAGCAAGAAGAAAAGAAAAGAAATAATTATACACCGTAACATTACTTCTAAAATTAATTACTACTTTTCTGGAACTCGCTGTATTGCAGATAGCAAAAACTAATGCAAAATATTTCCTTGAAGTTTCATAACATTTTTCTCCCGGTGTGAGTGAGAGTTGGCAGCCCTGCCATAATAGCTTTGAGGTGTGGTGTGAACATTATTGTTTTAATGGCCAGGAAACGTCAGTCAGAATTAATAGGATCAGAGAGAATCACAAGCAGGAGATGGCTGATGTATATTTTTCTCCAGCTTTGTGTAGAAGAGCGTGCTCATGGGCTGACCTGGCTAACACTGTGGTGAACCACAACTAGACCCTCCTATATCTCACTCCTGGACAATTTAAAAGGACGGTTGATAAGTAGATAAATAAATAAATCTGACATTAAATAATAAAAAAATAATACAAATTAGTTTCCACCAACTTTAATAGAAAACCAATTCTGGGAAAACTCGTTTCATGGTTATCAGCATACATACACACACATATATATATATATATATATATATATATATATATATATATATATATATATATATATATATATATATATATATATATATATATATATATTGATAAAATCACACAGGGAAAAGGGAAACAATGGAAAGAACCTTAGCTTTCGTCTTTATTCAAGACATCTTCAGAGGCAACTGAATTACAAAAACTGAGAGGAGAGCTAATGTTCACAGGTTGACGTTACAAAACATCCATTGTGGATGTACATGATATATATATATATATATTTATATATATATATATATATATATATATATATATATATATATATGTATATATATATATATATATATGCAAGTAAATCACTGTAGGTGCGCGTGATCTAGGTATATGCTGATAACCACAAGGAAAGAAGAAAACACGAAGTTCCCAAGCGCTTTCGTGTAATTCACCCCTGAAGATGTGAATTACACGAAAGCGCTCGGGAACTTCGAGTTTTCTTCTTTCCTTGTGGTTATCAGCATATATATATATATATATATATATATATATATATATATATATATATATATATATATATATATTTATATATATATATATATATATATATATATATATATATATATATATATATATATATATATATATATAGTCATATATATATAATGGTAAATGGCCCAACAACTTCTCCTTAACTTACTCAATTTTACCAATTCACTCTATTGAGTCTGATTCGTCGATTTTCCCACCTGCTGTCTGGGATAATGAAGCACAATGCACATTGCCATGACCATACTTTTACCCCACGCTGGCCTCTCCTTCCTGTCAAATACAGCAGAAACTCTTTAGCAGAGAACGAACGTTCAAGAAAAAAAAAATTCAGCCAGGTGTATAGTAATGCTCAAACGGGTATATGCCTGACCCAGAAGATTTTTACATGCATATTGTGAACTTTTTTCAGTCAATTTTTAAATATTTTTTTCTTTTCCCGACAATTTATAAAATATTGTGAGGAACATTCTCAGCATTGGTCGTCGTAGTGCTGGAAAATATGTCAATGAAATACAACGTTATGTGAGAAAAAGTGCCAGCAGACGAGCTGGAGCAGCAGGTGAGGTGGGGCAGCAGGTGAGGTGGAGAAGCAGGTGGGGAAGCAGGTGAGGTGGAGTAGTAGGCAAGATGGAGCATCAGGCGACATGTGGCAGCAGGTGAGGTGGAGTAGCAGGTGAGGTGGAGTAGCAGGTGAGGTGGAATAGCAGGTGAGGGAAGAAGCTGATGAGGTGGAGAAGCAGGTGAACTGGAGTAGCAGGTGATGTGGAATAGCAGTTGAGGTTTAGCAACACGTGTGGTGGAATAGCAGAGGAAGTAGAATAGCTGGTGAGGTGGAGTGACAGGTGAGGTGGATTAGCAGGTGAACTGGAACAGCAAGTATAGGGGAACAGCAGGTGAGGTGGAGTAGCAGGTGAAGTTGAACAGCATGGAAGGTACAGCAGATGTGGACCAGTTGGTGAGAAAAAACCGCAGCAGTAAGGTGGAACTGCCATACTCATCCTCCTGTAATCAGAGTACATTACGACCAAAGATGTTTCACACACACACGCACACACTCTACATCCTTGACCACCGTAGGGTGGAGACCTATTCAAGCGCTGCTCCTGCAGAGCAGCGGCCCCTCTTGTCCAATGTTCGGTCCATTCCTCAAGTCACTCTCTCCGACCCATCCTCACCACCGGGATATCAACATAATCATAACTGACAATTTCGTTTCGGAAAAAAGTCGGACCAGTGTTGAACAGTGATGAACAGTGTTTAATACAGTGAATTCAGCACTTAACAGTACCAGTGAGAGCCGTGACTCACCAATAGGATAAGCACCCCTAGGAACTGACTGCCGTCCTCTGACCAGGAGGTGCTAATCAGTCCACCATTGGAACAACAGAGGGCCGGCCGGCTATGCACCTGACTACAAGATAACACAATACCACCCAGTAAGGCGAGGTACTGTGACACCACCCCACACCATCTTTAACCTTGGCCAAATAGATTGGACTGACCTTACAGGTAACTCAGAATCAGATGATTTTCTCGAGACGAACCAGGACCGTTTCCTAAGTCAACATATAACCGAACCCACCCGGGGTAATAATATACTCAATTTTGTTCTGTCAAACAGAGAAAACCTCATTAGCAATGTCGAGGTAGGGAACGAACTTGCAAACAGAGATCAAAAAGAAATTAGATTCCAGTTAGATTTTCAGGGCAGACATAAGGAAAATTCCACTAAAGTACAAGATTTCAAAAAGGCAAACTTTGACAGTTTAAAGAGGCAGCTAAGAGAGGGGGTGTCGCGCTTGGCCGTGAACCTGACAGATGACACCGACCTGATAACGAGATCTGAGATTGCTGAGTTACACGACAATTTAAATAATGAGTTACTTAATGCACAAAGGCAGAACATACCATACAAAAAACTCTGATCAGACAACAATGACCCTAAATGGATAAATAATTATTTAAAGAAAATCATAGGCCAAAGGAAGGCTATAGGTAGAAGGACAAATCGTGGCGAAATTTACCTCTGGGATTATTATAGGGTATTGGCGAGTAGGATTAAAACCGAGATAAGGAAAGCCAAGAGGAATAATGAGGTAAGGATAGCAAGGGAGGCGGAGGCAAACCCCAAAGGATTCTACCAAATGTATCAAACTAAAACACGAGAAAAGATTGGACCAATACGGTCAGATACCGGCGAGCACACTGATAACGACAGAGAAATGAGCAATAATTTGAATAAATATTTTTCAACAGTTTTCACCACCGAAAATTTAAACATGATACCCGGGGCACCGACTCTATTCAGAGATAGTGAAGAAAACAAATTAAGCGAGATAGTAGTGACTAATAGCGAAGTTAGTAAGCAAATAGACAAGCTAAAGCCTAATAAGTCACCTTGTCCCGATGAGATATTTGCCAGAGTATTAAAGGAATGTAAGAAAGAGCTTAGTATGCCCTTAGCAAAGTAGTTTAACATGTCCTTGAAAACAGGTGTAGTACCAGAATCCTGGAGGATAACGAATGAAATACCGATTTTCAAGAAGGGGGATAGATCACTATCCTCTAACTACCGCCCAATCAGTCTAACATCAATAGTAGGCAAATTACTGGAAGCAATCATTTCAAACTCTATTCGAAATCACCTGGCGAAGCACCGATTGATTAATGATTCCCAGCATTGCTTCACAAGTGGACGTTCATGTCTAACTAATCTATTAACATTCTATTCATCAGTTTTCGAATCGGTGGACGAGGGGCACAATTATGATGTGGTATATCTCGACTTTAGCAAAGCCTTCGACAGAGTCCCCCACGAAAGACTAATTAGAAAGGTAGAAGCACATGGCATCACAGGTAATATCCTTAAATGGATTAGGGCGTGGTTACAGGACAGGAAACAGTGAGTGAGCATTAATGGCACTAAGTCCCATTGGAGCAACGTCACTAGTGGAGTTCCCCAAGGCTCAGTACTTGGATCATTATTATTTATTATATACATAAACGACATAGATATCGGCATAGACAGCAACATAAGCAAATTGGCTGATGACACCAAAATTGGACGTGTGATTAAATCTGACGAGGACTCCGCAAAACTTATGGGAAGATCTAAACAAATTTTTCGAATGGTCTGAGAAATGGCAGATGAAATTCAACGTCGACAAATGTAAAGTACTCAGTATAGGAGATGTAAACAGTGAAACCAGATACCAGATGAACAATGATGCCATAGAGAAATCAGACTGCGAAAGAGATTTAGGAGAAATAATAAGTAGGAACCTTAAGCCAAGTAAACAATGTGTTTTTGCTCGTGACAAGGCTAATAAAGTACTTAGGTTCATACAAAGGAGTGTTAGTTACAAGACTAGAGAGGTCATCCTAAAACTGTATCTTGCTCTTGTGAGACCACACCTGGATTAAGCAGTTCAGTTCTGGTCACCGTATTACAGAATGGATATAGAATCCTTGGAAAGAATTCAGAGGAGAATGACAAGACTAATCCCGAGCATTAGGAACCTTGAGTATAGAGAGAGGTTTAAAGCATCTTAATTTGCACTCCCTCGAGAGACGTAGAGCGAGGGGCGACCTGATAGAGGTGTATAAGTGGAAGGCAGGGTTAAACAAAGGGGACACTACAAAGGTACTCAAACTATCCAACCAGGAGCGAACTCGTAACAATGGTTTTAAATTAGACAAATTTAGATTTAGGCGTGAAATATGTAAACACTGGTTTGGAAAGAGAGTAGTGGATGAATGGAGCAAGTTACCAAATATCATCATTAACTCGAATACGCTGAATAGCTTCAAACATAGGTTGGATGCTTATATGAGCAATAGGGGTTGGGTGTAAACCGGACTGCCCAGTATGGGCCAATAGGCCCGCTGCAGTTTCCTCCATTCTTATGTTCTTATGTTCTTATATCACCAACCGAGAGACGAGTTACTGCACCACGTGAACACCACACCACTCAGTGTCTCCATGACCACGTTAGGTCCTTCATGTCAACACCCGAGGACGAGTTACTGCACCACGTGAACAACACACCACCCAGTGTCTCCATGACCACGTGAGGGCCTTCATATCAACATCCGAAGACGAGTTACTTCACCACATGAACATCACACCACTTGGTGTCTTCATGACCACGTTATGACCTTAAATAACAACACCCGAGGACGAGTTACTTCACCATGTGAACACGACACCACCTGGTGTCTCCATGACCAGCCCAGGCCCGGGCCATCAACTGTAAACTATAATAATTTGTATGTTCAATCATTGTTCTTTCTCCTTTCAGTAATGAAAGCTTTTGTTAAACGACCCACCCAGCCCCTGTCTTTGTATGCAATAAGTCATTTTTGTCCAATGTATATTCTCAGCCTTCGGGCTGCTGAACCTTTTCAATAAACCGTTGATTATTATTATTATTATTATTATTATTATTATTATTATTATTATTATTACACACACACACACACGCACACACACACACTTTACTTCCAGTTTTTATATGAGGAATGTGTTTGTTTCTTAAATTGCCACTGCAATGTGTCCTAGCTTGCTCAGTTCCCTTTCATACTCATGAAGGTTCGCTACAAGGATTTCCACTTTTATTGCATCTATCTCTGAGCTGAGGTGATTCCCGTGTATTCATCGAAGGTGTGTATGTTTATCTCTGAAATTCCCTCTATAATTAGGAATATACACTTGTCTTAGATGAGGGATATGATTGTCTAATAATCTTCATGAGGTTATGTAAGAATGATTCTCTAAGATAGGGAATAATAATAATAATAATAATAATAATAATAATAATAATAATAATAATACTTTTCTTTTTCTTTTTTAAACGAGGCCTTCAGCCTCCCTAATAGCTTATAGGGCAATTTTGATTTGTGCAGGACAATAAGACCCTTGTCGTTGAGGCGATGAGCATAATTCGGTCAAAACCTGTTGAATACAATTCACATATAACAACTGCCGGTACATCAGGACACACATTTTGAATAATACGATCAATATACAGTACATAACCTGTTAAATGTAACTCACATGTAACAACTACTGATACATCAGGACACACAGATTGAATAATATGATCAATATATAGTACATAATTACACTTATTAAAGTTATTTAGAGTTCTCAGAGGATTAAAAAGTTCACAATCACACTCACGTTTTTCGGTCTAGGGTTAGACCAACGAAAACAAATATAATGTCCTGCAGGAAGATGTTGGCTGACGAGAATCAAGATGTTGCTTCTACAGTGGAGGGCGATAGTCTACCCCTCAGGCGGTTCCACAGCTGCTACCAGCTCCATCTCGCTTAGTAAGCTATTCTGAGTTGTAAGCAGTTTCTTCACTTAACATGTGGCCGGCGCGCACAATTGTGTGTGGCGATAACAGCCACACCTTCGCCGCCATTTTATTACCTTAAAATTAACTATCCCAATACAAAATTAGCTACCCTGGCTGTGTTGAGTTAGTTGAACCGCAGAACTATGCGACATTCAGTGAATGTTGCCTCAAAGTCGAGTTCTGCGACTGTTATCGGCTTTGGGGCCGATTCTCTCGTTCCCCTGAGGCAAAGCAATGCAGACCTAAGCAGAGAGAAGGAGAGTCGACATCTCAACCAGGCTGTAACATAACTTCTGGGCTGCTGCCTCCGTTCAGATAACACTTCCGCGAGTCTGGCGTAGAAGCATCTTGCACTTGGTCCCATCCAGCCAGAGGATGTGAACACCAGAGGGGTGAAGCTGCTTTGATCAACGTTCTGAATTCTCTCCCCATATGCCCTAATCTTGTTGTTGTGTGCAGCATCAGGAGCTAGGTTGCGGTGACATGCGGCCATGGGATAAGAAATACTTATGTCAAAAAAGGCTCGCCGTCCCAGGGCCCAGAATCCTCGACCACTGACGTCCACACGGGCTACATTGGATGTGTTTGAATTTCTGTGACGGAGGTTCTCACCGTCCAATGGAAAGAGGGATGGTTCCACCATGACGTTGTGACAGATTTCCCTCAGTAGATTTGCTGTTAGATCCCTTTCTTCGTCATGCCTCATGCATACGAAGCCCCTCTTCTTGCGCACCATGGCGTGGTCGATGTCATAAAATGAGCCGCACACGCATTGGGATGGCAAACCTTCTACTGGCCTACCGTACCTTAGAGCAATGATATCTGTGAATTCTTGTTTATTAAGGATGAAGGCTTTTGCCCTTATCGGTAACGTTGTTAACCAGTTTGAGGCGCCCACCTCCTGCGCTATAGCTACTTTTCTGTTTACGTTCTCTGGCACTTGTTGCAACAGTTGTTGCAGTTTATCACTTTGGGTGTGCTGCCGCTATGTCGTAATGGACCGTCGAATTTTGTTTAATTTGTTGGTATCCACCTGACTTGCTACATTCTGATCTATTTTGTGCTCAGTAATAATAATAATAATAATAATAATAATAATAATAATAATAATAATAATAATAATAATAATAATAATAATAATTATGGACCTAGGGACGCTGTCACTATAATTAATTTAGTCTGCTGAAAAAAAAATCGCGTGAGTTATTATTGCGTGAACAGCTACCACGATAGCTCTTAATAATTTGGGCGCGATTTGTACCAGAAGTTTATCATATGGAACTTGTTACATGTTAATCAAACCTTCCAAGTCTGGTGTATCCTGCAGATGTGCAATCCCGTTCTCCAGACATACAGACAGACGGACAGACAGGTAGGACATATTCATATGTCTGTTTATAAAATCCATATATGTAAGAATAGCCGTGTTTTGTTTCACTTGTGTGTGTGTGTATTTGCTTGTAAGCGTACATTTAGGGGGTTATGAATGTTTGTTTACGTTTTCTAAATGTGCATAAGAGCCTTCGTATCTTTCTATCTGTAAGTATGTGTGTGTTTGTGAGTATGGGGAAGTACAGCATCTACATGTGATTTAAATATATACAATGAAGTTAACATTTAAAGATCTTGACCAAAAAACTAACTAACATGAAAGTCTTTGAAAGGAACAGTGTCAACATAACAGACTTCAGTTGACCAGGGGTTGTAGGCGTTGCATACAGAGTGTTAGAAGACTCCCTGTGCACCTGCAATAATTAACTACTTGTGTACGGGGTCTCCTCTCTGCTGAATAAAATCGTCTGGCGTTAGCCTAATAAAATGTTAAAAGTGGTATCCCTGCAGCGAAGGAGTTAGGGGAGATAGTTCCTTGTTATACGCACAGTATTTACTTCCAGCATTTACTGTGACCATTTCCAATATTTACTGTAAGTAGAAAAAGGTAAACAACTGTATTTTCAATTATTGTAGCTAAGCAAGTAATTTCTAGGCTAAAGTCTTCTGTTCATATGGCATTTGGTGTTGGTCTTTTTCCGCCTGATGTCATCCAGGGAAAGTAAAAAAAATACAAAAAACAAAAACACATCAAAAAGCTCGGGTGAGTGAGTGACGGTTCAGATTCAGATTTCAGATTTGCCCCCGAGGGGGCTAGTTTATTGGGCACCCCCTTACATCCTGTGCAAGGTGAAGCGCAGAAGCGTTTACAGCGCCCAACAGGGGAGTATGAAAAGTTCATACTTGCCTTTAAGACTCGTACATTAAGGGCGTAAAAGCCTGAAGGGTCATAGGTACTGTCAAGTTACACAAAGTGAGAGAATGATGAGTGTGTGGGGAGAAAGTTCCCGGTACATTTTATCTGTTTATGGCAAAGAGTGGCAGGTCCCTAATAATGTCAAATGCCAGGCCTGTGACTAGGAGGAGGGATATCTGGTCTGGGAGGGAAGAGGTGTTGGTAACGGCTGGGGACCTGTAGGAGGAGGTCATAAGCCAAGTGAGGATGTAGTGAGAGAGGGTGTGAGAGTCGGGTTGGCCACAAAGTTTACAAACAGTGCGGTGAGGCTCAGGGTTGCCAATGTACTCCCATAGGTACCTGTACTCTAGGCGCAGTCTCATGTATATAAGCTGTTGAGATCGAGTCAGGGATTGATATTCTTTGTAGTAGCGGTTGTCGTCACCGGTTACAGCGTCATAGTGGCATAGTGTGACGCTACCCCGTTGTTTCAGGTGTGTCCAATTTTCGTTGAATGCCTCTCGTTGTGTGGCGTGTATGCGAGATTTGAGCTGATTCAGGGAGAGGGCGAGAGTGGTTCAGTATCTTCTTCTTGTGTAGCTTCTTTGGCAAGCCGATCCACAGTGTCACAGGCAGTTATTCCTATATGTGACGGGATCCAAAGAAACTTGACACGGATGTCATCAGTTTGTTCTAGCCCGGCAACGGCAGCTAGGGTGTGTTGGGCGGCAGGGGAGGAGGGGGAGGGTAATTTGAGCCTAGCTAGCGCAGATTATAAGGAGGTTCCGGCGTTCAGTGCGAGCATAGGTCGCCCCCTCATGAATGCCCGCGAGGATAGCTATGCTTTCAGCATCAGTGGAGGAGGCCCAGTCGTGGACCCTGATTTTCCTGCAGGCCTGGCGCTCAGGAATCCACACAGCTGCCCCAGCGCTGCCCAGCGTGGTAACAGACCCATCACAGTAGACGAGGATAGGAGGGTGGGAGGTCTTTAGAGAGGAAGCGACATCATTAATCTGCTCAAGGCAGTTAAGTTTGAGCATATACCTCAGTTGGGTGGATTTACGACCAGGGAAGGTGTGGACGACAACAGCAACGCACGGGGAGGTCCACGGCTGTAGAGGCGGATGAGTGTACTCGGGAGGGAGAGAGGTCGAGGGGGTGTAGAGGTGATAACGCAGGATGTCAGCAGCAGTGTGGACGGGCCAGAGTTGAGAGGGAGGGGGGAAAGTAATGGGGACAGGCCGGCGCAGGAGGGTGTTAAGATGTGAGTTCAGTGAGCGCGACAGGGGAGTCGGTTGCTCACTGCGAAGAAGTTTAACACCAAGGATGGCATTGAGAGCAGTAATTCGATTGCAGACGGGAAGCAGGATTAGTTCGCGCTGCATGACTTCTATTCTGGGGGTCATAGGGCAGCCGAGGATGAGTCTCATCGCTCTGTTTTGGATTTTCTCTATGCTTTGTTTCTCGCGCTGGGAGGCAACTACAAGGACAGGAGAGGCATAATCTATGACAGCTCTGACGATGGCAATGTACATGAGACGTAGGACCCTGACAGAGGCTCCTTTGAGGCCGTGAGTGAGGGACTGGAGGGGCCTCGTTCGTTGGCGGCACTGGGAGATGACGTGGGCGGCGACAGCGGAGGTCGTGGCTCTGGTAGTGGCTCGCACAGGTAGACCAAGGTACCTGTAGGTGCGTGCTTGATCGATGTCTTGTCCTTGCAGAATCAGTGGTGTCTGACGCCGGAAGCGTGAGATGAACTTGGTTTTAGTGTGTGAGATGACTAGCCCGAGTGTTTGACAGGTCCGGGCGAACGTGGAGAGTATAGGTTGTTCATGTTGCACTGTAGTAATTTGGAGGAGGATATCATCAGCGTAGCTTATGACGTGACTGTCTAGGGCTCGCTCAGCAAAGATGACGTTGAGACGGCAGATGGAGTTCATGAGAACATTGAAGAGTGTAGGGCTGAGTACACCTCCCTGAGGCGTGCCAAGATCAAGGTCCCTGATCTTAGAGTAGTGACGGTTCAACGATGATAAAAAAAAATCGTACATGAAGGTGAGAACCGCAGATTTATATTGATTTTGTCAACAAACATCACGACAAAAAAGTGTTAGGAGAAAATATTCTACGGTAACTATTTAAGAATGGGGTTGATTAATTGATGAAGAGAGTAAAAACAAAATAGGTTCTCGGGGAGGTACAATTCTTACGTTTATACTCATTATATTTTCTTCTTTGGTGTCCTGTCATCTATTCTATCACTGTTTTATCTTTATATTTCTAAAGTTATTCTATCTACTCTTTGTGCCTTATTCTTTACCTTACAGTATTTACAGTGAGTCAATTTTATTTCCTTCACTTTTATTAGTCTCCCTTTTTTGTTTAAACGGAACTCAATTCACCATGTTAAAAAAAAAGAAATTCGATTTTTTCTTATTCGTTATTACATTTAGCAGTTGTTCAAATTGTTCTCTCCATCTACATTTTAATTTCTCTTTTCCATGCAATTTTTCACCACAATTCAATCTTAATTGCCACTTAATTCCTCTCAGTAATTCTTCCAATCTTGTTATATTTTATTTCACCATTATCTTTATTATCTTTGTAATTTTCCTTGCCCTTCTTCCTTCAATCCTTTTCTGCAAGTGGGACTCTTATTTTCCCTTCCCGTTTTCTTGCACCCTACAAACTTCAGCTGCACTTCGAGAGACTATACGCTCTTCAAGTGTTCCCCCTTTGTATTCAACCCCTCCCTACCCCATTCACCTTTTTTATGTATATTTCCCGACTTAATAGTTGCATTCAATATTTCATGTAACGTATTTCTCATCAGCTCACCAATTCATTTCACCCTGAACCTTCAATTCCTTCCAGTGTTTCTCAAACTTTAAAAAGCAGCGACCCCCTAACTCAAAAAAGTTTCCGTCATGCGCCCCCCCCCCCTCCCCCAGACAACGTTTTCCTTACCTGTTTTTTTTTTAAGAACATTATACTAATAGAAGGTTTAATTAAAGAGCATTATGAATCCAATTACTTACCTTTATAGAGTGATGTATGTGCTTACATTTTAGCACATAGTTTTCGAATAACAGTCAGTGATGAAACAATGACCCACAGATCTTGTTAAAAGAGATACTTTGTCTCCTTAACAGCAACAGCAGATAATCGTATATCTCGCATATATTTTATAACAAAAGGTAAAAGGATGTTGATGGCCTTGTCTGTCAGGATGGGATAATCCTTTTTGACATGGAAACAAAACTTTGAAATATTTTCTGAAACAAATGGCTGTTGTAACAAACCAGCACTTGTTAAGTCCATGAGTTGAGCTTGTTGAATGTTGTCAACCCAATGACAATGTCAGCAGCAAAGGGATTTTTTATTCATTCAAGTTCTGAGACATTTACGTCGTCAATGCGTTCAGTCCCTCAATAAACAGGTCATTGTTGGTTTCCATTTAATTTATATAAAGAAATATTTATGGTGCAGAGAAGTTCTAGAAAACGTTATTTTAATTTTTTTTTCATTATTGTAAATTAATCATAAAAAAAAATCACCTTATTGTTCTGGGTCGGGATATCGGTTTGAAGACAGTAAGGTGATTTATTCAAATTGTTCAGTTTTCTAAAATGTTTACCAAGCTAATTTGGGGTAAATCAACTACTGCGAGTTTTGAAAACAGTGCCTTATGAAAGGAGTTGAAATAACAAATTATTGTGATCACTAGGTACTACGAAACGACGCAAATGGATGATCATCTTCTTGGCTAAATGAATCACACTGTTAATTTACCCGAGTGGAAGCGGGCAGAACTTAATCCTTGTAAGAGAGTGACGCCAACTCCAGGCTTCGCTACCTGCAGGATTAACAAGGATTACTCTCTTGCGTTCGAGGAATATTATGAAATTCGGGAGTTCTCACGAGGGGGAGGGGGAGGAGGAAGAGGAGAAAGAGGATAGGTTTACCTCGGTGACTATGGAGAATTACTTGGGTTACCACAAGGGACTCCACCGGGGCTACTGACTCACTACAGAAAACCAGGGAAATGTTCTCTGATTCATCTTAAAGAACGGGAAGATTTTATATATTTTTTTTACTCAAAAGGAAGGGACGAAGGTTCAAGGGTATAACATCACAGGACGATGATAAGAGGGAGCCAATACCACCGGAGGCTTGAAACATTTTAACTTTGTGTACAAAAGAATCGATCACTGGAACTGTTTTAAGTTTAGGGTTTATGAGTGACGATACTATGAAGAGAATTCGTGACGTCGTCGTTGAGATGAATAGTGGATAACACTTCAAAAACAAAAACATAATTGGATCACATGAACATTCACCCCCCCCCCCCCCAAGTTTAAGATTAGCCTTCCTAATGCGAACCTAACCGAACCTAACCAAACCTAATCTAACCTGGTCTGACCTAACTTAACATATCCCCCTCACCCCACGTTATTGTGAGGATGTTTATCATCAGGTAAAATAAGCTAGGGATAATCTTCATATTGTCCACCTAAATGTATTGTTTATTGTCAAGAATCATATTTAAGTCAATGCTATGAGATTTCTGGGATCACTCCTAAAGTTTCCAAAAATTATGAGTGTTGCTCCCTGTTCTCACCAATAAAACTTAATTATTTAGTGATCAGTTTCTACATCTGTTGAGAACATCCTTCTAGCAAAAAAGTTTTGCGGTCAAAACCAAGACATGAAGCCGTATTTGATCATCAAACTAAATTCATTTTGAACTTCTACTTACTTAATATAGATTAAAACAAACAGAACCAAGCAGTACTCTCTCTTACTGGTGGAGCTCTATGTAGTGTTTAGTCACTGCTGCTGCTGCTTAGAAGTACTGGTAATACAACACTGCTTCATTCTATTATTTGAAAGATGATATCACGCAGCTAAGCATCTTTGTTTGCCTGTCCGACTGTGTGTATTCCTGTTAATCCCGCAGCTTTGGCCCATTCGTCATCAGATTTAACACGGATGGAGATGATTCATTCAGAGAGGTTCTGAAGGATATGATATAAAGTGAAGAATTCATTGAAGGTGACTAAAATTATACGTAGTGCGCCAGCTCGTCGTGATCAATGTTCTGTTGGCACCGACAGTAGTAAGAGTTTATCTTTAAGGGAGCTGTGAAGTACTCTGCTTGTAAGACGGGTACAAGAGTTAATTTCTAGAAATATGAGCAAATTTCTCTAAGCTACCACAAACGTAAAACAGATTTTTCTGTTTAGTTATATGAATATATCATATACGAAGAAAGAGTATAGTAATCCTAACTCTAATTCACATGATCCTATTGTCATGTTTGAAATAATAAGCTCAGAAGACAAAACCCACTGCAAATGTAATAGAATCATGGCTCTAAAATCTATGTTTTTAAAGAGAATGATTTTTTTACATTAATGAAAACTTTCTCTTCCACTGAATAAAAAAAGTGATGAGAAGAGAATTTCGTGAACCCGTTTCTCACATTATATCACACAAAGTTGGTAACTTTTATCCAGCCAGCAGAAGTGACAACAAGTGAAATACTTTACTAAATGGACTTAACAGAAAAGGTTTCACACAAACTCTGTATGACTAGAATTTTGTAATCAAATGCGATAATGAAAAGATAATATATTACCAAGGGTATTGACTATAAATGACCTTATATGCAAGTAAGCAACATAAAAAGTTGATAGATAATTCCATCCAACCTACAAAAAATTTCAACACGTAAGAATTAAGATTACAGTAAACTATGTGGTTCATTTTTACTTTGCATACAATAGACTTTGTACAATTAAGTTGGAAATATGCACGAGGCGACAAAACATGGCACGGTTCTGACAAAGATGAGGATCAGATACAGTGCACAACGCTCCAAAAAAATTCTTTACTGAGAGATCCGATGAATTTCAAAATCAACTCTGCGACCCTTGTTGTCTCGATAGGGTTGTCAAAATCTTCCGTCTGTTGTCATATTATCTCACACAAAATCGAAAATACTTTTTAGGGTGAGCGTACACGAGACTCAAAGGTATAATTCATAGGCTGGGGAGAAGGATGAAAAAATAAAAGCGAAAATAAAATTAATTAAAGGTAAAATAAGCGAGAGAAAAGCAGATGAATATAACCGAAATAATGTGTTGACCATGACTGTGATATATGTGTCGGAATGCATTTCCATATTGGAAAATTAGATACAAGAATTTTTCAAAGCTAAAACTATTATGTTTGTGTTTATATGTGATATTATAATCTCATTGGGAGTTTTGGTGATTTCATTAAAGGTTAAATGGTCGTAATTTATATCTAATAACCGCTCTATTGTTGCAGTTATTATTTATGAACATAAAATCTAACAGATGCTTAGTTGACTGGAATATACAGTATATATTGTTAAAGTCTGAATGAATTTTCTGAATTAAAGAAAAATATTTGTTGAACGTTTACAGAAGAAATTTTCACATTATTTCAAGGACATACAGTAAATATGTCAAAACTTGGCTTATAGTATATATCAGAATTAAGGACAAAGGGATTGCAAACGATGGGCGTGATAAGGTGTGAAGCGACACAGGATTGTCGATGGTCTGTCCTGTCGCGAACCACGAACCCCGAGATTCAGACTCGTGAACCCGAAGCAGTAGACACTGATACATTTTTCTGTCCATAAATGCTTCGGATTCAAGAGTCTGAATGCCGGGGTTCATGGTTCGTGACAGGACTTTTTTGGGTGACTGTACCAGTAGTTGCTGGACCGAATATATGTTCCTCGCAAGAAAGCCAGGGTTAATTAGGACTCGCCCTTATTATCGAATGTCGATGATTCGAATGAGATAAGTTTGCTCTTCTTATCATTCTATCATATTAAAAAAATATACATTTGACATTTTTTTAACCGCGAGTGTAAGGAATAGGACTTAAATCACAAGGGGAGAAATATTTTTTGCTTTTGTTGTTAATGTTGTAATGTAACTAAGGTCTTTAATCACGTATTCTACGCCCCGTATTGATTCATCTTGCTTTGGTTATGAATATTGGCACCAGTCCGGTATTATATCTACAATTTGTATGTAATTGTTATTCCTCTATGAATTTCTTTATCATATAACAACACAGCCACGTTGTACCACAGTAACATAAAACATTATAATTTGATCATATTCTTTTTCTATTATTATTATATATATTTTTTTTACGGGGATTAGCCCACCTGGGCACAGGTCACTGACCAACATCACGGCCTGTGGGGGGGGGGGGGGGAGAATATAATAATGATAATAAAAATAATAGTATCTATTATTATTATTATTATTATTATTATTATTAAAATAACAAAAGGAATAACCACAAATAAATAAAAAAACGAACAAAATAAATCAAGAATGAGGAACGATATACATTATGTATGTTGTGTTGTCAAAGTAAGAGAAACAATTAAGACCCTGCATTTGTGTGTAAATGAGGCAGAAAGTCAGATCAGCAACCTGGAACTTGGTCACAATTTTCGTGATGCAATATGGCAGCAGGGTCTACCATTAGACAACACATTATGCTTCCAATATCTTGCCAGGCGGTAGTACCTCCCTGTTTGATAGCTCCCTACTGCCTACTATAGTAACAAGAGTAACTTATGATGTGCTTGGAGAGATTTCTCCTCCTCTGTAAAAACTCGTAGTTGCCACCATAATCTTGTAAACATTACTCTTGATGGTGAATGGTTGTCATAATAGTGTAACTGAAATGTGATTGGCTGAAATTTTTGTGTTCGTATCCTTGCTCGTAATTGAAGAAAACGCAAAAGATTACCCGATTCATGGTTCAAGCTGATGTTCTGAATATGGGTGATCCACTGCAGGAAATCTCGGATCCAGGAATCCCGATTCGCGCTCCTGAGCCGAGCTCAAATCCCAGGCTCAAACTACCGTTCTGAATTCGGGCCTAGATCTCAAGGGTGGGGTCTTGTATATCTACACGATACAGATGGTAAATTGGTGTATTCTCCTCAACGACTTCACAGGAGAGCAAGTATCCTCCTAACCAGCACAGGTACTTGATAATGAATCCGGGAGTAACAGCACGGAGGCTAGGGCAGACAGTGTCCGAGCTGGTGTGTTGACATACAAGGCTAGGAGTACAGCAGTTTACACCAACGTGACCATGAATAAAAAGAGGTAGCAGGTGACCAACTGGGTCAGAGGAAGGAAGCCAAGTGGCCAGACACACTATGACGCGGTTCGAACTACCCATGAACAACACTCGCTTCAGATACAGAGAACAAATCCAACACTGAACAACACAGTTCTAACAATCATTGGACTGGACAATGATATTCAAGTTTATGTTTACTTATCTCACTATTCCCCCTTTTTTATGAAGTAAACAATCAAAAGATAGCGCTCAAATTTCATTCATCGTATTACGTTCTTTTCTCTTGTGGCCTGCATACTGATAGATTCGTAAACAATTCTGCTAAGGAATCATATAACTTAGTTCTAACTCGAAGGGGAATTTCGGAAGGTTATTGCCTAATGAGCGAACGAAAAGTTATGGAGTATAGGAGGAAAGAGTTGGAAAAAGTTGGGCGGACGCGGTCACAATATAATGGAAGTGAAATGAGTGGAGATGAATTTTTTGCTTAAAAAAAACTGCATTGCAATGGATTCAAGAAAGATCAAAAGTTTAATGTTTCAGATGTTTTATATAACTGGTAATGTTACAAGTAAGGAAAAGGGTTTTTTAATGTTGTTTAGAGTTATGGAAGACAGAAACAAACAGGATCCATTTCAAGAAAAGTATTACACATGCTAATTAATAATCATAACACCTAACTCCTCGCCATTAAACCAGTCCATTAGTCTTACCTACTCTGTTTGCAAGATGATGGAGAGGATACTCCATTGTCGCCTTCTTCACACCATAGGCGGCTTCCACAACTCCCTCAATGGTTTCATACAACATTGCAGCACAGCACACTCCATTGCTCCCTTTTATTGCAATCAGACTGCCCGTGACTCTGTCTACCTTGATATCAAGGGAGCCTTTGATACGGCTCAGCCTGCCCTCATTTTAGCTGAACTTGCGCGGTTAGGGGTTAAAGGGAGACTTCTTCAATGGATCGCCTCTTACCTCACTGGACGTCAGGCCCGGGTTTGCGTTGAAGGCTCTATATCTCCTGTTCAAGAAATGAACCTCGGCACCCCTCAAGGTGGAGTCCTGAGTCCTACCTTGTTTAACACTCTCATGCACTCCATTGAATCTCTCTAATGGCTGACAGAAGTTGTCCACTCAGGATATGCCGACGATGTCCTCCTCCAAGCCCCTGACTACCTCAGCCTGCAGGAAGCCCTTGATCTGGTCTCCAGAGAGTGTGATTCACTTGGTCTCCTTCTTTCAACTACGAAAACAAAAGCCTTGTGGCACGGTCGTGTTGTACCTCCACCCCTTCTCTTATCAGGAACGCCCTTGGACTGGGCTAATGAGACAAAATACCTGGGTGTGTATGTAACTCGCACACGTTGTCAGATCCCTGAAGTCCGCTATCTTCGAGACATATGGTTTCGGCGTCTCGCTCCCCTCTCTACCATGTGCAGGGGTTCCCTTGGTGCCACCATCCCTGTACTTCTCACCATGTACAAGTCCTTTGTCTGTTCTTCTGTCGACTACGCCGCCCCTGCCCTCGTCAACATCAGTCGGACTGCTGTCAACCGTCTCGAAGTTATCCAGAGGAAAGCTGCTCGTATCATCCTTGGGGCTCCTCAGTGGACGCGCTCTACTTCTCTATTTACCGAACTTGGTCTTTCCCTCTTACAGGATCGTGTCCAGTTTTACCTAAAAACTGCCGTTTCCATTCTACGGGATCCTCGGGGCAAATAAGTCCAATCCAACTTGCCTCCTGCTGTCCGAGGCCGACCTTCATCTAGAAGACAGTGGCGAGGGTCACTCATCCGAGCCCTTCAGGAACACGACCTCCTGCCTAATATTGTTGTCACCCCTGCTGTTGGTTCGTCTCCTTCTCGATGGCTGGATTTTCAACCTGAAGTGATTGCCCTCGGTGGACCGCTCCCGAAATCCCAGGTGAACCCTGTTAATCTCTACAAATACCACCTCTCCAGGATCACCCACTGGTCCCCAGGTAGGGTCGTTCTCTACACTGATGGTTCTGTTGACCCCGCTACAGGTCGGGCCGGGGCTGGTGTCTACATCCCCGTCCTGATGCCCCTGAGCCTGTCAAACTGTCTCTCAGAGTTTCTAACGGGGCATCCTCCACTCAGGCTGATCTAATAGCCCTCCTTGCTGCCCTTCTCGCTGAGGAAGAAGCAGATGGTTTCTGCCCCTGGCTTGTCTGCTGCGATTCCAGGTCTGCTCTCGACGGGATCGCATTTGGATCAGGGGAAAATAAGGACCTCATCCTCCGAATACGAGGGTTAACATCCACACTTCAGGATGCAGGTCGTCCTGTGACATTCATATGGATACCCAGTCATGTCGGTATCTTGGGGAATGAGGCAGCAGATGGCCTTGCCAAGACTGGCTGCAGCAAGGCCACACCTGACTACGTTGTTCCTTGAACACTTTTACTGCTTAGGACCCAAATTCTCTGCAAACAGAGAGAAGCTCGGGAAGCAGCCATCCCCCTGGACTCCCCGCTCGCTTAGTACGATGTCCTCCGTAAACTTCCTGAGCTCTCGTATGTCTATGGGAAAGAGTCGCGGAAGGGGGACGTGATTGCTGCCCGTATCATCATTGGGTATGACTTTTCTTGGGAGATTGGTATCCCAGCATCCCCTGAGCAACGCTCTTGTGCATTATGCAGAAGACCCGACAGCCGCACCCTTATCCACTACCTCCTAAGATGTCCCCACGCACAACGCTTCCGTGACACCTGCTGGACCACCACTCCCCGATCCCCTGACGGAGACACGATGATCCTCCCCATACTGGCTAGATATTATGTAAATAACATGGATTATGTGTTAAAGGAATATCCTTCCTTCCTTAGGCTTTAGTAAGCCCCTTTATAATATTTATGCTGTATATACTTGTCACACTTGCCAGACGCTTCTGGTGTTATTATACAGGGGTACCTAGTGACAGCACTAGGATTCCGCTTCCTCTATCAAGGAATAAACAATTGAAATTAAGCCAGTGGATTTCCGGGAAGTGAGTTCCAGGTTTTTCGTTAGTTTGGGAATTAGCTGATGAGTCACTGTATTAATGAGTTGTCAGGTGAGTGGCGGAGGTGTGGTGAGTGTGACTGTGGTGGACAACACGTCACAGGTCTTTGATCGTGTTTTCTCGCAGATATAGGAGATAAATTGAGCTGGAACTCGTTCAGTGGTAAAAACTTTCTCTGAGTTGACCAATGAGAACTGCGTGTCTGATTTGTTTTATAATTTCTCTTTGAGTCAACAATGTCTATCTATTTGTCATAATTTATGTAAAAACATGCAAAGTACCCAAAGACATTCAGTATCCAACACCCTGCACATACATAAATTATTGTTATAACTGCATCATACTTTTAACACCAACAATTATGTAAAGAAAAGCTACATTCTTCTCATGTCTCCTTATCTATAATTACATAAATTAACTTTTCTATCATTTATTTGTATATGCCAACCCAATACTCAATTACAGTCTTTGTACCATACAAAAAAATTCAGATGAGACAGCAATGACCCAAATGGATAAATAATTATTTAAAGAACATCATTGGCCAAAGGAAGGCTATAGGTTGAAGGATAAATCAAGGCGAAATTTACCTCCAAGATTATTATAAGGTATTGGCGAGTAGGGTTAAAACCGAGATAAGGAAAGCCAAGAGGAATAATGAGGTAAGGATAGCAAGGGAGGCGAAGACAAACCCCAAAGAATTCTACCAAATGTATCAAACTAAAACACGAGAAAAGATTGGACCAATACGGTCAGATACCAGCGAGCTCACTGACAACGACGGAGAAATGAGCAATAATTTGAATAAATATTTTTCAACAGTTTTCACCACCGAAAATGTAAACATGATACCCAAGGCACCGACTCTATTTAGAGATAGTTAAGAAAACAAATTAAGCGAGATAGTAGTGACTAGTAGCGAAGATAGTAAGCAAATAGACACACTAAAGCCAAATATGTCACCTGGTCCCGATGAGATATTTGCCAGAGTATTAAAGGAATGTAAGGAAGTGCTTAGTATGCCCTTAGCAAAGTTGTTTAACATGTCCTTAAATACAGGTGTAGTACCAGAATCCTGCAGGATAGCGAATGTAATACCGATTTTCAAGAAGGGGGATAGATCACTATCCTCTAACTACCGCCCAATCAGCCTAACATCAATAGTCGGCAAATTAGTTGAATCAGTCATTTCAAACTCTATTCGAAATCACCTGGAGAAGCACAAGTTGATCAATGATTCCCAACATGGCTTCACAAGTGGGCGTTAATATCTAACTAATCTATTAACATTCTTTTCATCAGTTTTCGAATCGGTGGACGAGGGGCACAATTATGATGTGGTATATCTCGACTTTAGCAAAGCCTTCGACAGAGTCCCCCACGAAAGACTAATAAGAAAGGTAGAAGCACATGACATCAAAGGTAATATCCTTAAATGGATTAGGGTGGGGTTACAGAACAGGAAACAGGGAGTGAGCATTAACGGCATTAAGTCCCATTGGAGCAACGTCACTAGTGGAGTTCCCTAGGGCTCAGTACTTGGACCATTATTATTTATTATATACATAAACGACATAGATATCGGCATAGACAGCAACATAAGTAAATTTGCTGATGACACTAAAATAGGACGTGTTATTAAATCTGACGAGGACTCCCAAAACTTCAAGAAGATCTAAACAAATTTTTCGAATGGTCTGAAAAATGGCAGATGAAATTCAACGTGGACAAATGTTAAGTAGTCAGTATAGGAGATGTAAACAGGGAAACCAGATACCAGATGAACAACGATGCCATAGAGAAATCCGACTGAGAGAGAGATTTAGGGGTAATGATAAGAAGGAACCTTAGCCAAGTAAACAATGTATTTTTGCTCGTAACAAGGCTAATAAAGTACTTGGGTTCATACAAAGGAGTGCTAGTTACAAGACTAGCTAGGTCATCCTAAAACTGTATCTTGTGCTTGTGAGACCACACCTGGATTACGCAGTTCAGTTCTGGCCACCGTATTACAGAATGGATATAGAATCCTTGGAAAGAATTCAGAGGAGAATGACAAGACTAATCCCGGGCATTAGGAACCTTGAGTATAGAGACAGGTTAAAGCATCTTAATTTGCAATCCCTCGAGAGACCTAGAGCGAGGGGCGACCTGATAGAGGTGTATAAATGGAAGTCAGGGCTAAACAAAGGGGACATTACAAAGGTACTCAAACTAGTTTGGAAACAGAGTAGTGGATGAATGGAACAAGTTACCAAATATCATCATTAACTCGAATACGCTGAATAGCTTCAAACATAGGTTGGATGCTTATATGAGTAATAGGGGTTGGATGTAAACGGGACTGCCCTGTGTGGGCCAATAGGCCCGCTGCAGTTTCCTCCATTCTTATGTTCTTATGTTCTTAGGTCACTGTTTCGAGACCATAGACAAAGCAAACCATCTACATATTTATACCATTGAGGATTAAAGTCACCTATATTGGATAGTAATCTAGCCTCAAACATTTCAATATAAATACAGGCCAATGGAGCAGAAGGACAATTACCCATGCTCATGCCATATATTTGTTTGCACAACTTTACATTAGCTCTAAAATCATTGTCAGTAACGCATAGCTGTATCAATTTGAGAAATGTATCATGTTCAATAGTTAAATCTAACAGAGGCAGCATATCTCCAAGGGATGAATGTAGGTCCCTTACTGGTACTCTAGTGAAAAGTGAATTTACATGAAAACTTATTAATTCTCGTGGTTCAATGTGTATCTTGAGTTTATCATTTATATCACTGCTGTTGTGCATATTTGAATTAGATATCTGGCCTGTAAGTGGGGAGAGCATCTTAACCAACCACTTGAATAATTTGTACGTAACCGAACCCACAGAACTCACGATAGGGCGTAATGGATTATTAAGTTTATGTGTTTTTATCAATCCATACACACACACACATATATATATATATATATATATATTTATATATATATATATATATATATATATATATATGTAACCGGTCGGAATTTACTGGACTTTAATTTCTCACTTGACTTGGGGTTTATTTAAAATTAATAGATGGTAATGGCAGTGGAAGCGCCCCTTTGAGAAAAATCCCGAACCAGCACAAGAACACTTAAAACTACTAAACAAAATAAATTGTCCGTGACCCGTGGAAGGATAGCATCTGTGACTGGGATGAATGAGACACACTGTTACATTTAGACACTTATATTCCCTCCAACACTACAAACACAATCCAATAATGGTACACCAGTATGTGCACCTCTTAACTTGAACTTAAAACACTACTCTGGGGAATAAAAGTTATACATGATATAAAAATTATTAGAACCTCAGGCAACAATAAATTTGAAGTAATAAGAACTGTTCCGTGCACACATGAAACAGGCCTTAAAGGCTTTCACACAATAATATCAGTCACTTAGGTACCAAAAAAAGATATTAACTACTCTACAATGAATAGGCCTTAAGGGCACTCAACAAAATTATATGTCACTGAGGAATGGTAATAAAAATGAGAAATTAAATACTCTACAATGAATAGGCCTTAAGGGCACTCAACAAAATTATATCAGTCACTGAGGAAATGGTAATAAAGCATGAAATTAAATACTCTACAATGAATAGGCCTTAAGGGCACTCAACAAAATTATATCAGTCACTAAGGAAATGGTAATAAAATATGAAATTAAATACTCTACAATGAATAGGCCTTAAGGGCACTCAACCAAATTTATAGCACCCCAACAGATGCACACTTCCTAACCTAACCTAACCACTACTCTGGGGAACAAGGTTATACCTGAGATCAGAATTATGAAGAACAATCAGAGGCATTAAAAGAATCAAATCACAGTATCACTCTGGTTCCACTTGATGGCACAAACATTCAAAACAATATTATCAAAATTATCTAGAAACTATTAAATTACACCCGTAATAAGGGAGGGAAAATGTTCCTCCAGGTATCTCCTAGAGACCTAGACTCACGGTCTCAGTGTGTGACCATTAGTCTACTCAGATAGCCTCAGTGTACTCCCAGTGCGTCCATAAAGCGGACGGGAGTGAGCCAATCAGACCTTGTACAGTTGAGAGAAGCTTTAGCGTCCCGTGTCGTTTAGTTGTCGGGAGCACTCGTTCACTCAAGAGATCCTTTGCTACCCCGCTAAACAGTGACAGGCCTACTTTGATCGGTCCAATGGCGACAATCGCCACCCTCAATCCTCAACGGCAGTCTCAAACGGCAGTCAATCTCAGGTCAACTCCAGTCAACTTCAGTCAAGTGGGTTCTCACGGAAACCCTGAAATGAACTCACTGTTAGCTCTAGTTTACTTTATCACTGCCCTATCTAACCCTGTCTGAGATCGAATGAGACTTACTTGTTATACTGCAATATTTCAGCACAGGTGACTAGGCCACGTGACTATTTCTGGGACAGACGCGCAGGGACGTCTTGTTCGTGTGAGTGCTATCCGGGACTGAGAGAGAGGCCGCTTCGTGTCCTCTCAAGGCGTTAGCTTAGGCCTACGTGACCTATTTTCCGCCTAACTAATAACTCCTTGGGACACCCTTTAACATTATTCAGACTGCTAAACGATCTATAATAATTTCAAATTCAATAATAGTCCCTTAACTTCATGAATCGCATCATTATTAATCCGGTAAATTACATTTAATATCATATAGGCCTAGTTCCGCAATCTCCCACTATGTGCGGGGAGCGCTCTCTTCCCTCAGACGACCTTGAACGCTCAGTACCGCTAATGGCGGGGCATTCGAAATTACTCTGAAATTTCTGAATATTACAATCGACCCCCCTAAAAAAAGACAGCACTGTCCTCATGTGCTGAGAAGACCATTCATACGACCCCCCTAAAATTTGTTCTAAGAAACTGCATCTTACCCCTTTTGCTAAACGCAGCATTCCCGTCTTCTCTTCTCTCCTGCTAACACTCGACCCCCCTAAAAGAAAAACAGCACTGCCCTCATGTGCTGAGAGAACAACTTAGACCCCACCTTCAACTCTGTACTATTCCACTCACAGCTAACAACTCCATTTCTTCCCCATTTCTTCCTAGCCCAACTCATAACCAACCAGAACATCACGCTCCCCTTTTGCCTGGCCCTTAACTAGAGAACCAATGTCAAAATTAATACCAGCCCAAACAAACATGCTCTCCTTTGCCTGGCCCTTGAACTAAGAGGAACCAGTGTCAAACCAATACTCAGTCCAAAGCAAACATGCTCTCCTTTTGCCTGGTCCTTGAACTAAGAGGAACCAGTGTCAAAACAATACACAGTCCAAAACAAACATTCTCTCCTTTTGCCTGGCCCTTGAGCTAAGAGGAACCAGTGTCAAAAAAATACTCAGTCCACGTCTCCGAACCTCATGCCGGCAGACCAACCCTCTGACAATGTACCAGTCCATGTTAGTGAGGCCCTGGACATTACAACTGTACTCTCAATCCCGCTCATGACAGCAACCACTACTCAACGCACATCTCTGACCTAACCATCTCTCCAATCCCCCCTGCCCTACTCACAACTCCTCCAACTCACCCTCGACAACCTGCCCCTTCTCATTACCCTGCAACCTAAACTGTAATTTGTCGGCTTCGTCTTTCAGTTGCAGGCTCGATCGACCTCTCTGAACTACTTCTCCATCTCGCTCATCTGGAGTGGGGGCTCCTCGTCTTCCTCCTCAGATTCATCCATCGCTGGGTCTCCCGGATGCCTTAGGGTTGGAGCAGCCTTCAAGTTGCTCCGGTTTTCCACTCTCGCTTCCAGGTCTTCTTCCCCACTGGGCGCAATGCGATATAAACCAGGCCTTGGATTTAGGACCTCAACAATGTGCCATCTCGTATCAAACCAATGGTTTTGCAGCTTACACCGGCCTATTTTTACATTGTTCCTCAGCAAAACCTCCTGGCCCACTTCCCAGCTACTCTCGTGGGCTTTCTCTTCTCTTTTTCTTCTATTTATTTCCTTACGTCTCCGAACATTGATCTCCACTGCTTCCTGCAATCGTCGTTGCCGGTCTCTAATCACCATCACCCACTCATCTACCGGCTCTGGGTCTAGTTCCGGCCTAAGGTCAAACGGCAGGTTTGGTTCTCTCCCGTAAAACAACAGGAATGGGGAAAACCCTGTCGTGGCATGCGGAGTCGCGTTGTATTGTGACACCACTGCCTGCAGATGCTCTGGCCACCTATTCTTTTCCTCTGCCTCGAGGGTGGCCAGCAGACCGTGCAGGGTTCGATTGAACCGTTCCACCATGCCATTTCCCTGTGGGTGATATGCTGACGTCCTTATTTTCTTCACCCCAAAGGTGGCACAAGTTTGTCGGACCAATGCACTGCCAAAATTCCTTCCCTGATCGGTCAACAGTCGCTCAGGTGCACCCACTGCCAGGAAGATTCGATTCACCAGGATCTTTGCAATCGTCGAGGCTTTCTGGTCTTTGGTGGGAAAGGCCCAAGTGTAACGACTGTATATGTCAACCATTATCAGGACATTCTCCAATCCTTGCCGCTTGTCCAGCAAGGTGAAATCTGCGGCCAGTGTCTCTAATGGTTTGGCAGCTTCAATCGTCCCTACATGCAGTTGGGGCTTCGGCACTTCATCTTTTGCTACTCCACACCTCTCGCAGCTGGCTATGTAGTCTCGCACTGTTTCTCCCATGCCTGACCAGAACCCTCGCTCCTGCACCAGCGACAGGGTGCGATCTCGCCCCTGATGGCCAAACTCGTCGTGGCAGGCTCTAGTCAAAGCCTCCTGCAAGTTTGGAGTTAACACTGGCACCTCCCTCCATAGATTCTTCCCTTCGGGTCTTCTATGCCAAACAACATCTTCTCTTACTATCAGGGATTTCCTAGCTCGGTACATCTTGCGGAAATCATCATTTTGGAGCTCTACCTGTACCTCATCCTCCGGCAGCTCTCCACCAACCATCTTCGCAGTTTTGTCATATAGTCCATGCCTTCTTGCTCCTTACGCAGCCCATCCATCGTCCACAGTTCCTTCCTTCCTGCCCCGTTCTCCTCTAGTACATGCATCGCTGTATACTCTTCTTCACTATCTTCCTCCTGTTCCGCCGGGATTCTAGATAGAGTATCCGCCACAATGTTGTTCTTCCCCGGCTTGTACTCTATAGTAAAGTTAAACTGCTCGAGATCCGCATTCCACCTACTTTCCACGGCACCTAGCTTAGCCTTCTCCCGGTGACTGAGTGGGTTGTTATCTGTATAGACTGTGAAATGTTTCCCTGCCAAATAATCCCTGAATTTATCCACTACTGCCCATTTGAGTGCTAACATCTCTAACTTACGAGAACTATAGTTGTTCATGTTACGTTCTGATTTCCTCAGGCCCCGACTCGCATAGCACACCGGATGCAGCCTGCCATCCTTCCGCTGGGACAGCACCGCACCTAGCCCACGAAAACTTGCATCTGTTTCTAATATAAACTCCTGAGTGAAATCTGGGCAAGCCAACACTGGTGTCTGCGTCACCTTGTCTTTCAACTCCTCAAAAGCCTGTTGCTGTTCCTCTCTCCATTCACTATCTACCCGATCCTTAGATTTCCCATGCATCAACGCATGCAGTGGAGCAGCTATTTGGGCAAACCCTTTAACAAATTTCCTATAAAATGATGTGAACCCTACAAAAGACCGCACATCTTTCACCGTCTGAGGGACTGGCCAATCTCTTACTACCCTAATCTTCTCAGGATCAGCTGTGATGCCTTCAGCTGACACCTGATATCCTAAATAACTTACTTTTGAAGCCATTATTTCACACTTTTTAGGTTTAAATCTTAAATTATTCTCCCTCATCCTGCAAAATAATTCCCTCAATCTGACTATATGTTGATCTATTGTACTTGAAAACACCATCACATCATCAAGGTATACAAGCAACGAGGAGAAGATCTTATCCCCTAAAATCCGCTCCATGTATCTCTGAAAGGTTCCCGGACTATTTGACAATCCCATAGGCAGTCGCCTGTACTCAAAGTGTCCGAAGCTTGTGCTGAAGGCAGTCTTTGGACGGTCTGAAGGTTTTACTTCTATCTGGTGATATCCCGCCGCCAGATCAAACGTTGAGAAAAACTGGGCCCCCGTCAGAGATTCTAGAGTTTCATTTATCCTAGGCAGAGGAAACGCATCGCGTACCGTGACCTTATTTAAGTCACGATAGTCAATGCACAACCTCAGCGTCCCGTCCTTTTTCCTCACTACTACAATGGCGGCAGAGTACGGACTCTCACTATGCTGAATTACTCCCTGATCTAACAGCTGGCTAATGTGCTGCTTCACCTCTGGTACCTGGTTTGGAGGGATCCTCCGATATGGCACCCTAACTGGCCTGTCTGTGGTCACTGGGATCTCATGCTGAACCCCAATAGCCTTTCCTATGGGCTGGCCCTCTTCTTCAAAAATATCACTAAACTCTTCTATTAAACACCTAACTGCACTCTCTTGTCCCTCATTCATTTCCTCCGTGTGCACTTTGACCTCCGTACGGGCATCCGGTTGCACTGTCCTCACATTCACCTCTTCACTGATGTCTTCCTCGACTTCCGTCCCCGAAGCCACTTTCCCAATCCGCCAATTGCCCCTCAAGCTCCTACGACTATCAGACAGATTTGCCACCAACACCTGGGTCATGCCTCTCACCACTCTTACAGCTGTCGGCAACACTATCACACCCTCAGGCATCCAACCTTCATCCTCTATTGTTAGAGGTTCAATCACTACTTCTTTGTTAGCTACCTGGCTTAATGAGGGAACACATACTGACAGCAACCGAGTACTCCGGGGAGGAATGGTTGGTCTTTCCTTCCTCTCTGTCATACAATACCCCAGGCTGATGGCCTCTATTGCACATAACTGCCTAACCTCATGCAAGCAATTTTCCCACTGAGCGGTGCTCCTGGCTTCCCTGCACAAGTGATACATGTGCGGCCAGATCTCCGCAACCTCCCCCAGCACATTCATCCCCAACAACCCGACATGAGCTTGCCCCTTACCCTGGGTCTCAATCCCTGGACAAACCAACATCCCCACATCAGTGACTTCCACCCCACATACGACCATAGTGACCCGAATACACCCCACACACGGCACTGGAAACCCTGACGCCCCTTTTACCCTTATTCGAGTGGGCTGCAACACCACGCCTGCAGGCTCCAGCTCCCGACGGTAGAAAAGTTCATCAATTAGCGACACTTCTGCCCCAGTATCTGCTAAACCCCACATTTCACGACCCGCTACCAGCACCGAGACCTTAGGACACTCTGCTTTCAGCCTTAAGGTACCTTCTGTTGTGATTAAATTTGTCATGCGAACCACGCTTGACCATGGGTCCGCTCTCTCTTGGCTCATAACATCGCCGGTGGAATCTATTGGTGAGGCCAGGAACGGTTGGCGGGGACTGCCTGGCCTTGGCCATTTCCCGACCGCCAGTTCCGATTGTTATTTCCAACTCGATACTGGCCATTGGCCACGTATCCCCTTGGGACACTCTCTCCTGGTCTGGACCCGTTTGTGCAATTGAAACTGAAATGGCCCTCTTGTCCACACGCATAGCACCTCGGGGGAATCGAGCCTCCAGTCTGCGGCTCGTTCTCTCTTCCTTTAGTCAGCGGTACCTCCCTCAAAGCTTCTCGTTTTTGTTCCGCCTCTCTCAGCCCCGTGATCCACTCGTCTAGACTGTGGTGAGGATACTTCTTGATCTCATCCACTAACCACATACGGCTTTGTTCCTCCTTGAGCCCCCGAGTGATTGCATCTCCCAACAGGGCCTTATCATATTTATGATCATGGTGGTTCAACTCATCGTTTAAATCTAGCATAGCGTCATAATATTCAAGAAGCGTTTCGTTGCTCCCTTGTTTCCGCGTCATCACCTTCTGAATGGCGTCGTACGTGGCCGTCGGTCCGCCATATTGCTGCTTCAAATAACAAGTTAACTCATCTACGGTTTCCCAGTCTCTGCGTGCGTTGTATACGCGATCTGCCGCAGGCCCCGCAAGATGCCTTATTATGAATTGGATTCGACTGACTTCGTCTCCGTCTAGCAGCTTGAGGGTTCGGTCAACCTCTCTTAACCACTTTCCTACCTCTATTCCTGGCCTACCGTCGAACTTAGACATGGTCAACCCGGCCCCGAGACTAATTCCCTCTCTACTATTGTGTCTCCTCATCTCCCACATTGTCTCCTCGTGCTGTATTTTATACTGTGTCTTTACCCTATCTAGTGCATCCCCCAACAGAGCTAAGTGTTGTTGGTGTTCCGTCTCTAACTGTTGCAATTGTGTGTGGTACTCCCCCCTTAACTGTTGTGCATATACCCCATACTCCCCCCTGATTTGGTTCGCCCATGCCTGACATTCCCCATTGATCTTCCCTTCTAACTGTTCCAATCGTTCCTGGTACTCTCCCCGGATTTTCCCCTCTAGCTTCCCAATACGTTCCACGAACTCTTCTCTCAACTGCACCAACCCCAGGCTGTCTCTCCTTTTCTCCGAGTAACCCCGCACCGTCAACCACAACAAACCCATTCCCACGGTGAGCATGAGTAGAGTTGGGGTCACACTCTCTACCGTTTCCATCCACTCCATTATTACGCTCATTATCCCAACCACAGAACTATCAGTCACGACATAAAATTAACTACGCTCTGCTACCATTTGTAACCGGTCGGAATTTACTGGACTTTAATTTCTCACTTGACTTGGGGTTTATTTAAAATTAATAGATGGTAATGGCAGTGGAAGCGCCCCTTTGAGAAAAATCCCGAACCAGCACAAGAACACTTAAAACTACTAAACAAAATAAATTGTCCGTGACCCGTGGAAGGATAGCATCTGTGACTGGGATGAATGAGACACACTGTTACATTTAGACACTTATATTCCCTCCAACACTACAAACACAATCCAATAATGGTACACCAGTATGCGCACCTCTTAACTTGAACTTAAAACACTACTCTGGGGAATAAAAGTTATACATGATATAAAAATTATTAGAACCTCAGGCAACAATAAATTTGAAGTAATAAGAACTGTTCCGTGCACACATGAAACAGGCCTTAAAGGCTTTCACACAATAATATCAGTCACTTAGGTACCAAAAAAAGATATTAACTACTCTACAATGAATAGGCCTTAAGGGCACTCAACAAAATTATATGTCACTGAGGAATGGTAATAAAAATGAGAAATTAAATACTCTACAATGAATAGGCCTTAAGGGCACTCAACAAAATTATATCAGTCACTGAGGAAATGGTAATAAAGCATGAAATTAAATACTCTACAATGAATAGGCCTTAAGGGCACTCAACAAAATTATATCAGTCACTAAGGAAATGGTAATAAAATATGAAATTAAATACTCTACAATGAATAGGCCTTAAGGGCACTCAACCAAATTTATAGCACCCCAACAGATGCACACTTCCTAACCTAACCTAACCACTACTCTGGGGAACAAGGTTATACCTGAGATCAGAATTATGAAGAACAATCAGAGGCATTAAAAGAATCAAATCACAGTATCACTCTGGTTCCACTTGATGGCACAAACATTCAAAACAATATTATCAAAATTATCTAGAAACTATTAAATTACACCCGTAATAAGGGAGGGAAAATGTTCCTCCAGGTATCTCCTAGAGACCTAGACTCACGGTCTCAGTGTGTGACCATTAGTCTACTCAGATAGCCTCAGTGTACTCCCAGTGCGTCCATAAAGCGGACGGGAGTGAGCCAATCAGACCTTGTACAGTTGAGAGAAGCTTTAGCGTCCCGTGTCGTTTAGTTGTCGGGAGCACTCGTTCACTCAAGAGATCCTTTGCTACCCCGCTAAACAGTGACAGGCCTACTTTGATCGGTCCAATGGCGACAATCGCCACCCTCAATCCTCAACGGCAGTCTCAAACGGCAGTCAATCTCAGGTCAACTCCAGTCAACTTCAGTCAAGTGGGTTCTCACGGAAACCCTGAAATGAACTCACTGTTAGCTCTAGTTTACTTTATCACTGCCCTATCTAACCCTGTCTGAGATCGAATGAGACTTACTTGTTATACTGCAATATTTCAGCACAGGTGACTAGGCCACGTGACTATTTCTGGGACAGACGCGCAGGGACGTCTTGTTCGTGTGAGTGCTATCCGGGACTGAGAGAGAGGCCGCTTCGTGTCCTCTCAAGGCGTTAGCTTAGGCCTACGTGACCTATTTTCCGCCTAACTAATAACTCCTTGGGACACCCTTTAACATTATTCAGACTGCTAAACGATCTATAATAATTTCAAATTCAATAATAGTCCCTTAACTTCATGAATCGCATCATTATTAATCCGGTAAATTACATTTAATATCATATAGGCCTAGTTCCGCAATCTCCCACTATGTGCGGGGAGCGCTCTCTTCCCTCAGACGACCTTGAACGCTCAGTACCGCTAATGGCGGGGCATTCGAAATTACTCTGAAATTTCTGAATATTACATATATATATATATATATATATATATATATATATATATATATATATATATATATAATCTCATGGTCATATGTAGTATCCTAGTCTGTTTCACTGTTGCAACAGTTTCTGGTCGTTTTTTAATGACATTGCCTTCTTCGAGTGATGAGTCAATGTTTATATCCTAGAGAATATGAATAAATTGAAGTTCGTCGTCGATTGTAGCAGTTTGTAGTATTGTACCACAACTTACTGGCAAATCCCATCCGTTGAAGTGGTCCTGTTCGTTATACCTCTATCATGAACACAGGATGGCTCCTCTGGGTTTAACAGAGAGAAGAGCTGCAAACAGATCACCATCTAAGCAAGTAAACACAGGCTAGATTTCTTCGAAACCTGACAGGAGCGAACATTATCCCACGTAACCATATGATTTGTGGGACGAATAATGTAAAAGTTATTTTAAGATCAAGGAGAACACGTTTCCCATAGACCAGCTAGTCACAGAGCTTTGTCAGAACAATGACTTTGTTCCTACAAATTTAAAAAAAAAAAATCACCAAAATCGCTGCATCAAAAAGAGGATACCAAGTTGAACTCTGGTTAATTCTTGCAGACACTACTGAAAATAACACAATTTGTATATATTACGTGAGAAAAAACTTAAACAATCAAAGCAACCTCTTTTATCGTCAAGTGATCACTTGCTTTGACATCCTCAAGGGATTCACGTAATGTCAGGTCCCGAAACATGATAATTATCCTCTTTTCAAGAAATTCACAAAGCGTTGTGCTTCTAAATACATGTGCAGATGTATATTCCTGTATTTTTCCTGGAGTATTTGCATTCAAATAGGTGAGAGCCTTTCTGCATATAAAATGAATGCGAACGTGTGCGTGTGTGTGTGTGTGTGTGTGTGTGTGTGTGGTTGTGTGTGTTCGCGCGCGCTTTTGTGGCTGTCTTCATGTCTGTATATTAGAATGTATGCGTCTGTGGGTGTGTCATGTTTCCATGTGTATATGTGAGTATTTTTGGCATTTGCGTATCTGTGCATATGCAGTATGTATATGCCTGTGTATAATGTATATGCTTGTGTTTTGCGTGTTTTATTCTATAAATGTACAGTACATGTGAGCGTGTGTATGTATGCGTTTGACTGTGTCTAATATTTCAGTATTTTGGCAAAAACAGACCATAAATGAATTCGCTGACCACTGGTGATTTGTGACAATTTTCTGTTGCTAGAGGTGTCTTCGTAAAAATAATCTCGCCAGAGTTACGATATATAAAAACTATTGCCTTATTGTGCTTTATTTTGGTTACCCGTTCTTGGCCAAGTGTTAATGTTTATTAACTATTGTAGAATGAGTTATAATTTTTTTTTATTTATATTCATTTATCAATCGTTATGAATTTGAAAGCATAATATACGTTTATAAAGGTGATGATATGTGCTTTGATATAAAATCCTTAATATTAGCATAAAACCTTTGATAAATGATGATTAATAACCACAAAAATTATGCTTTCCTTTTACATACCTTTCAAAATTTCTCATTCGGTTCGTGCAATTCGTACCAGCATCTAGAGTTTTCACTCAAACCTCTTCTAATTATCACATAGTTATGCTGAACGTATATGTATTCATTGAAATTATACATTACTTGATGGAAAGAAAGTATAATTCCACTACAATTACATTTTATCAGGAGGATTTTATTTGCTAACACAGAGTTAATGTTAATCACAGGAGAGATAGTAATGTTTTCCATAGTCATTCAGGTGTGCGTGTGTGTGAGTGTTTGTGTGTGTGTGTGGGTGTGTGTGTGTGTGTGGACACGTCCTGGCGCCTACCAACCACCGCCCCGCATCAGGCAGACATGCTTACAGACCTCAACAAGACCCCAACGGCGGTGCAGGTGGAAGAGGTGACCACCAAGGAAACCCAACTACTACAGTACCCCGGTCACAGAGCGCACTCAACCTTCATAGCGAGCGGATGTACTGCACATCGCTCCCCGCTCAGTTCAAATTGTTGACCTTTACAACTGTCGGCCTTGTTTTTCACGTTGGGTTCGCTCTGGCTGCTTTATCTTGTAGTTGTACATGGATATTATTATTCTTGTACACTGCGCTTCTTCCTATCCTATCCTTTCGCTTAGAGTCCCTGCTGTTTGGTAACGACGCGAACCCTGCGGGCAGAGCCACAAAGGGGGCCCTCAGAAGGCTGCTGAGTCGAGATAGTAAGGGTGGCAACATTTTCTGTTAGGGATTCGGCAGTGCTTCATAACCTGTCACTGTTAGGTGTTAGGACTTGGCTAGGCCCCCGTCAGGGGATTGTCTGTTCACCCTACCCCTAGACCCGTCTTTACTCGCCCAGCAAGCGGACAGAAGGAGCGGCATCCATGGGGTTTAGCTGAGGTGGACAGATTAGGTAGGATTTTCATGTATCTTACTGACCATGGCGAAAGTGAGAGTGAAGATCTCCGGAACCCCGACCCAGGGGTCTCGGATAGGGCTAAAAAGGCTATTAAGCGACCTAAGGGTGAGAATAAATAGACTTGTACATCTGAGAGATGATTACATCATTCTCACAGAAACAGATGAAGATTGTGATAAACTACTTAAGTCTAGTGCCATGGACAAAATGAAAGCTAACGGTTACGAGGTCATTGTCCCACGGGAATACGGCTCCAAGCTCACCCCTGTATGTAAGAAGGTAGACAAAGATGTAGTGGAAAATAACGCAGAGGTGTACCCTACGTATGCCCATAATTTAATCAAGGTTCGCTTTGCAGACACAAAGGATGAAAAACGATTGAAGGAGAAGGGGCTCTATGCATATGGCACTTCCATCTCATCACACCAAATTGAATATGAAAAGTATACGCCCATCCAACAATGTATGAAGTGCTATAAATACAATGCCCACATGACCAAGAACTGCCCCCTGCAAGGGGTCATATGCTCTGAGTGTTTATCTGATCAGCACTTCTACAAAGACTGCCGTAGCACCATAAAAAAGTGTGTCGTCTGCGAGGGTGGCTACAGGACCTTCTCTGCCGCCTGCCTGGTCAGGAAACAGGTAACTCAAGAAACTGACCGAAATAACCAAACAAAAAGAAACCAGGGAAATTCCTAACACCATAGAAAGGACCACTCAGTTGGCGATCATGGCTCACAGCCAAACCCTAAAAGAAGCTCTGAAAGAAACTCAAGCAGACTCCCAAAAACTTAACAATGTTAGCGAAGCCATGAAAGTCCTACAATCAGAGATAAGAACCACCAAGGAATCAATAAAACAGGCAGTTACTGAGTCACTCGGCACCATGAGGGACGCAGTGACGGAGATCATCGGGAGTGTCTCCTTTCCACAGCTGGACGAGTCCAAAGCCACCACTATATACTTGACTTACCTGCATGCCAATCACATGAACATGGTTCATCCAGGTTCATTCTCGAAACACCTCAACGAGACACTAACCAGGAACAACATCGCACCTGTTGAAATAAGCGAAAAACTCCCTTCAAAAGAAATCCTGAAGGCAGTAACCCACTCAACGACTTATCGACGAACTCAACCCACGCCAGAAATAGACCATGACCTCCCTGACTCAGGCAAAAGTCAGTATAACCGTAGCCCCGACGTGGCCAGTCAGTCCCCTGGGATCACAGCTCCAACGACACCGTAAATCTCTGGGACCCCAATACATGTACTCCCAGCGACAACAGTGACCATCGGACTGCAACCACAGTCAATGGTTGAGACCAGATGATGGCGACTTACTCCACAGAGGAAAAAGACCCTCGTACTGCAGCGTCAGCAGAATGCTTCGACAGGCAGGCCCAGGACCTGAACACCTTCCTGTACACGGGTGACGAGAAGTTCGAGGGCCAGCCATTAACTGACAAGCAGATGTCCGAAAGTTCTGCGAAAAAGTTCCATCCCCCTAGAAATGGCAGAAGCGGAGCAAACACTTCAAGCGACGCCCAAAGCCACAGTCTCCGAAATGGCAGTTGTTAGCAGGATGAAAATTGTCCAAAATAATGTCCTACACTGGTCCCTTAATAGACGTAGCGAACTGTCTAACTTATAGTATCAATTAGACCCAGACATCATTCTGTTAAACAGCACTGGCATAAAGGACGAAAGCAAGCTGAAAATTTTTGGCTACACTGTAAACCAGAGGAACATGACGGGTGAGCTGAACGATGGTGTCGCTGTGGCCATCAGGTCACAGCTGAGTCATAGAGTGTTGCTAGACTTCGAGAATTCAGTTCTGGGAGTGCAGGTGGAGACAACTAGGGGACCTGTTATCATTTACACAATGTACCTACCTCCCAGACGTCCTTACTTACCTCGACCAGTTGCTACGCCACAGAAAACCAACATACATCACAGGGGACTTAAATGCGCGCCACGCCATACTCGGACACGGTAATGAGAACAACGTCGGTCTGGCGCTGTATGACAACATCAGAAGGGGAAAACTGCAACACCTCAAGCCAGATTTCCAGACATTGATTAGACGTGCCAGTGTCACAACACCCGACATAATCCTCTCTAACAACGAGGCCGTCCTGAACAGTCACGTTACCGCCGGACCCATCAGTACCAGCGATCACCTGCTAGTCGTCGTGACGCTCTCATCCAATCCCATTATGATACCCGCCAACATCAGGTCAAACCTCAAACGGGCAGACTGGGACTCCTTCAAGGAGTCTCTCAGTCTCAAGCAGGGGAGAAACCTGGAAGAAGCCAGCCCCAATGACATCGACGACGAGGTCGAACAATGGTGTACGGATGTGAAGACGGAGATGGACAACAACATCCCGACCACCAGTTACAGGACCATTCCCCATCCTCACACTAGTCGCCAACTGAGGCATCTCAGTGTCCATTACGATCACGTGAGACAGCTAGCCAATATCCGCAATTGGACGCAGGAGCTGAGAGACCGTTACCGAAAGCTACAGACGGACATCCAGCATGAGAGCAAACGTCTACATGAACAAAAGTGGGCCGCCTTGGTGTGGGAGGCAGCCAACAATTACCGGGATTCAGCTGCATTCTGGAAAGGGATCAAGCGACTGATGGGCTCCACTTCTAGCAAGGTCCCTTACCTGCTCGACCAAAACAACGTGAAAATATTCGAGGAGGAAAACCAAGAACAATTAAATCGGCGATATTTACGGAAGATCTTTGCCGTTAGTGGACAAGATAACGAGGGCTTCAACAGGGAGTTTGAGGAGGACATTTCAGGTCACTTGCAGGACCATCAGCACTTGCTGCAGCCGCTCCCACTGACTGACTTCACAAGACTGGTGGACGGAAGCTACCTGACGGAGCGCATAGCTAGTTCTTGCAGATGTGTCAGCCGTCATAAGTGGGTTTAAAAACAAATCACCTGGGCACAGCCACATTAACAAGAAGATCCTGGCTCAACTCCCCGACAACATGATAGAGAGGCTTGCCCATATATGCAACGCCTGCCTCGCTTCTGGATACTTCCCTAAGATGTTCAAAATCGTCGTTATTCGCCTCATACCAAAAGCAGGGAAGCCTCCAAACAAAGTCGAAAACTTTCGATCAATATCGCTCCTAGAGGTACCTACCAAAATCTTCGAAAAAATAGTAATCAAGCGATTGCGGATGTATCTGGAGGACTAAGACATGCATAATCCCCGCCATTTCGGCTTCCGCCAGTACCGAAGCACATCCACCGCCATAGCCCAGGCCTACGAGCAGATCGCCAGTGCCATGACTGGCAAGACGTTTGACAAAGTTTGGCACACGGGGCTGCAGTATAAGATCATATAACTGGGGCTACCCGAAAACCTGACGTGCCTGCTCTGCAACTTCATTACGGACTGCAGAGCCAAAATCAAGATGCTAGAACATTTTGGAGAAGAATTCTCACTCTCGAGCGGCGTGCCTCAGGGCTCTTGTCTCTCACCAACCCTTTACATGATCTACACCACTGACCTGCCACCCCTAATCGTCGGCAGCGAGTATGTCATGTATGCCGACGATGTAACACAGATTGCCACCTGCCCAGGAAGGTCCACGGCAAGGATATCTCGGAGTATGAAAATAAATGGAAAATATAAACAAACAAAACGAAATTCGAGGTCATACCCTTAGCGAAATTCAAGCCGGCGCCATTGATGATGGACGACGAAGAGATTGAGTACTCTAAACAAGGCAGGCTGCTCGGCCTCATCATCTCTCGGACGGGCATCATTTCCCACGTGAAGGACAGACTAAATAAAGTTAAAGTCTTCGCAGCCAAATTAAAAGGTTTTAAACTAATGCCTGAGAAGATACAAGTTCCATGTACAAGGCTCTGGTGAGGCCTGCGTTGGAGTACTCAAATATACCACTCGTCACACCCAGGAAGACTAGATTACAACAACTACAGAGCTTCCAAAACAAGTGTTTGAGGTCAGCCAGTGGCCAAGCGCCACGCTACCAGGAGAAAGTGGAAACAATCCACCTAAGAAATAAAACAGAGGCCCTCAACGTCAGGTTCCATCGCCTAGGGAAGAAGGTTTGGGACAAGCTTCTGGACGACCCCCACAGCCCAGACTACCTACGCAGGGAAGACATCAACGGAGGGCGACCCCACACCTAGTGGCCCCGGAGTCTGCCCGCACTACAACAACCCAACCAGCAACCCATCTATGTCCGCCAGAGTGATCCACCTTAGATTAAAACTTAGATGATATAATTTCACATTTAACAAGTCACAATCTAGTGAGTCCATAACGTAATACAGCATAAGATTTTAATAAACTTGTAATTGTAAAATCAATCCAGTCATTGTCTACCAAAGTAACCATTGTGCAACCTCATCCTAAATCCTATGTTAGCTTAGTTAGCTAACAAACTCAGTAATATGTAAAACAAAGGGTGTCGTCCCTTCTCTGTTTAACTCATTAAACTTCTTTTCCAACCTTTTCCCCCACGACTATATGTTGTGACTTCTCCATCCCTCATGTCTGGCTGTGGCTTGAGCCCCAGCATGCCTTCCACCCATTCCCCACCTTAACCTAAAAAAAAAAAAAAAAAAAAGTACACCGGCGGACGAAGGCAATGCCCAATGGACAGGCTACTAAGGCGAAACCCAATAAACTGGGCTATCGGCAGTCGATTGCAACTCTCCCTCTATCCAGTCGTTGAAACACTTGCACCACTGGATCAGAAAAAGGGAGAGCCAAGATGTGTGGTTGCAGCCTGCGCTCCTGCCTCACCACATAAATCAACTCACGCATAGCCTTCACCCAACTCATCATACCACTCATCATCATCAAACCCCTTATATCCCCCAAAAGTCCTATGGGGACAAACGAGTGGCAAAGAGACACTCAGAGATGACTGCCGGGAGTCTCTACTCACAACTTTGCACATGAGCGGCACAGATAAGATGGTCGTTCATGCACTGGTATCTAGGCAGCAGTGCAATCCGATCCTCTCTGTGCGACTGAGCAGCCCTTACGGGGAGCCACTCTACTCATACCACACGGGGAGGGAGCTAGAAAAGGTGCCATAAACATAGCCTGCCTAAAAATCCAACCTGACTGGGCAATCGCACCCAGTAAGGTCATCCTTTTGCAGTGGAAAACATATTCAAAATCACAGATCCAAACAAAAACAAACCACACAGCCTCTTGTGGTTGCTGCATCGAATATCAGGACCCTTCTGGATATTGACACAAATGCGCGTCCTTAAAGAAGAACTACCCTTGTGGCAAAAGAGCTGGCTAGGTGTAACATCGACATAGCAGCCATCAGTGAGTCCCGGCTCCCAGATGAGGGCCAACTCACAGAACGGGAGTCTGGCTACACTTTCTTCTGGAAGGGTAAGCCTACTGCAGAGAGAAACCTCATTTATCTAATTGGCTTTGCCTAACCCGCCAACGCATCCTACACAGGCAACTGAAATGCCTATTGGGATCAACGAGCACCTCATGACGCTTCGAACCACTGAATCACTCAAGTTATGTTTTCTTCATCAGTGCATACGCCCCAACACTGGATAAAGAGGATGACATCAAGGAGGCCTTTATGCCGACCTCGACAGAGTGCTAACCTCTATCCGCAGAAAAGACAAGGTTGTGCTCCTTGGTGACTTCAATGCTAGAGTTGGCAGAGATGCTAGCATTTGGCAGGGAACCATAGGGAGAAATGGACTAGGCAAGTGTAATCCCAATGGCCTACTTTTTCACAGCAAATGTGCTGCTCACAGCCTCACTATCACCAATACCTTGTTTAAGCAGGCCGACAAGTTCAAGGGTTCGTGGCAACACCCACAATCCAAACACTGGCATATCATTGACAACATCATTGTCAGAGAAAGAGATCGCCGAGATGTCCTCATCACCCGTGCCATGAGTGGCTCAGACCACTGTAAAAATGATCATCGACTTGTCAGATCCAAGCTCTCACTTCAGGTTGCCCCAAAACGGCGAAGGCAGCAAGTCTCCAAAGAGGTTTTAATACTCACCGTTTGGATGATCCAGCGGTAGCACATGCTTTCAGAGAGCAGCTCGAACATGTACCTATAAACAACCCAACAGCAAACAACGTGAATCCAAGTGCCGAATGGGATACTCTTGATACTGTTATGACAAAGACCTGCAGAGAGACCCTCGGCCAGTTCAAAAGAATACACCAGGACTGGTTTGATGAAAATGAGGAGACAATCAAAGAACACATCGATGATAAACGTGCTGCTTTTACTGACTGGCAGAACAATGTTCAGTCTCGGACCAAAGCTGATACCTTCCGCAAGTAGAAAGCGGCAGCTCAGCGGGAACTTCGCAATCTAAAGAACAACAGGCTTAAAAATTAAACATGTGAAGTACAAAATCTTGCTGATCAGCACAAGATGCGCGAATTATTCATTTCTACTAAAACATTTTATGGGCCAGTCACTGTTAGCAGAGCCCCCTTCGCTCATCTGACGGTAACCACATAATTAAAGACGACGAAGGCCTACCATTTATTGCTCAATCGAAACACCGATTTGGATGTCCTGACTACCCAGCAGGTCCCTCAGCATCCAGAGCTGACCCACCTCAGCTATCCTCCATCCCTGGTTGAGGTAACTACAGCCATCAAACAGATGAAAAATAACAAAGCCTCAGGAGGACTTCTACTTACCAGCCGTCTCCACTCTCCCTTGGAGAATATTTAGGAAAAGGAGGAAATCCCCCAAACTCTTAAAGATGCCTCCATTGTCAATATTTATAAGAACAAGGGGGACCAGTCAGATTGTGGTAACTTCAGTGGGATCTCGCTGCTCTCCGTAGCTGGCAAGATTATAGCCGAGTCCTCCTAAACAGACTTCTTCCTGAGGCGGAAAACTTCCTCCCAGAATCTCAATGTAGCTTTAGACCATCACGTGGCACCACTGACATGATCTTTGCTGCCCGCCAGATACAGCAAAAATGCATAGAACAGCATCGTGGCCTGTACATGGCTTTCATAGACCTATTTAAGGCCTTCGACTCGGTCAACAGGGAAGCCCTCTGGTAGACCCTCAGCCGTTTTGGCTGCCCACCAAAATTCATCGCCATTGTGAGGCAGCTCCACGATGGCATGAACGGCAGTATCCTACACAACGACACCCAGTCAAAGTTTTTCCCCATCCAATCAAGGGGTAAACAAGGGTGAGTACTGGCAACAACTCTCTTTTCCATCTTCTTGGCTGCCTTCCCTACTTGTGCCAGTGCCAATTTAACCAGTTGGGTGAACATTGAGTACCGGATAAAGAGGGGTCTTTTCAACATAAGACAACTCCAGGAAATAGCAAAGGTGTCGTCAGCTTCCTTTACTGAACTTCAGTATACAGATAACCTCACCCTTGTTTCTCACACTGAACACGACCTACAGGAGATCATGAACACCTATGCAGACGCCTATGCACACTTCGGCCTTGAGGTGAATGTACGTAAGACTCAGATTCTCTTTCAACCACCCCCTGGTTCAGACACACCTCCACCATTCATCCAGCCCAACCATACTGCACTCTCATATGTTGCCCACTTTCGGTATGTCGGCTCCCACCTGTCCACCACAGCAGACGTGGATGAAGAAATTTAGCATCGGATCAGATGTGCATCTGTCTTCAGCTGTAGGGAGCTGAAATTATCCACAAAGTTGCACGGATATCGAACAATGGTCCTGCCCACCCTACTATATGGCAATGAGACAAGGCACTTGAAAACTTTCACCAACTTAGTCTACGTTCCATCCTCCGAGTTAGCTGGCAAGACAAGAGAACAAATGCCAGCGTTCTTGCTGGCTATGTTACCCGCTTGGACGACAGTAGACTGCCAAAGCAGCTATTTTAGAGTCACCTAACGAATAGTAAACGTAACGCTGGAGGGCAATTGAAAAGGTATAAGGATTGTCTTAAGACAAACCTGAAAAGGTGCCAAATCGACCCCTTCACCTGGGAGTCGATTTCGCCACATCGTAACGCTTGGAGGAGCACCACATGAGAAGCTTGGTGTCAATACTTTCGAGTTAGCCTCAAAACTCACTAACCTAGGTGACATCCCAAATAAATAATCCACATCATTTTACCATAGCTGGATGATCGTCATACTCGATTCCAAGTGACAGCAAAGTAGTCGTAGTGTGTGTGTGTGCGAGTGTGTGTTTGTCTGTGTGTGTGAAATGATTAATAGTAATCATAATTAATGGTTTATTGAAAAAGTTCTGCAGCCCGAAGGCTGAAAATATACATTTGATAAAAATGACTTTTTACATACAAAGACATGGGGTAGGTGGGACGCTTAACAGAAGCTTTCATTCCTAAAAGGAGAAGGAACATAAATTGAACATACAAATTATTATAGTTTATAGTTGGTGGCCCGGGCTGGTTTCTTGCCATACTCTCGAGGTTACGAAGGCCACGTGGTTTAGTAAAGGCGGGAACACATTGCTATCACATCACGTGAGCTTACATGAGCTCACGTCACATGATAATAGTGTGTTCCCCCTTTAACTCGTCATGGAAACACAGGGTGGTGTAGTGTTCACGTGGTATAGCTACTCGTCCTCGGGTGTTGATATGAAGGACCTCACGTGGTCATGGAGACATCGGGTGGTGTGGTGTTCACGTGGTATAGTGACTCGTCCTTGGGTGTTGATATGAAGGACCTCACATGGTCATAGAGACAATGGGTGGTGTGAGGTGGTATCACAATACCTCACTCTCTGCTAGGTGGTGTTGTGTTATCTCGCAGTCAGCTGTAAAGCTGATCCATGATTGTTCCCAGGGTGGACTGATTAACGCCGCCTGGTCAGAAGATGGCGGTCGGTTCCCAGGGGTGCTTATCTCACTGGTGAGTCACGGCTTTCGCTGGTACATTCTTGTGCTGAATTTACTTGCTTAAACGCTGTTTATCACTGTTCAACACTGATCCTACTTCTTTCCGAAAGAAACAAAACTGTCAATTTTGACGGGATATGTGTGTGTGTGTGTGTGTGTGTGTGTGTGTGTGTGTGTGTGCATGGTGAAAACACTAGAGATTTATAATAGGAGTGAACTATTAGCAGGACTGTGGATAACTCGGAAGAGTCACACATATATAGGTACATGGCTACGAGATAATGTGGTGACCAAACACCAAGACTGCCATGAAGGTATGAAAGAGTGAAGGTACTACACTATAGCTCTGGTGGTGCTAAAATCTCATGGTGCCTTGTGGTGCCACTAACCCATGGTCCTGTGTTGCCACTACTGCATAGTCCTTGTGGTGCCACTACCCCTATAGTTCTGTGTTGCCACTACTCCATGGTCCTTGTGTTACCACTACCCCATGGACCTGTGGTGCCACTACCTCATTGTCTTGTAGTGTCACTACCCTTTGGTCCTGTGGTGTCAATACATCATGGTCCTTGTGGGGCTACTACTCTATAGGCCCTGTGATACCCGTGTAATATCATCCTGACATTATATAAAAATTCACCCAAATGTATAATACCAAATTTTTCACTAAGTTATTCAACAATGATTCAGTAGCTATTCACTAAGCTATTCAACAATGACTCACTAGTTGTTCATGTCATACATGCTGAATCTATAACTTCATCAGAGGTTGAGCGAGGTCAAGCTGATTTAGAAAATACCTCGGCCTCCCCACCTTCACTCACACACTCTGAGCGAGAGGAGAAGCCAGACTATTACCACTAGTAACCGAATGAGCATCTCACTTAAGTGAAGTGCACACAAGTAAAGTGGTGCGGGTGGTCCCCATTAGAGGTTCACGGCGCCATAAGCTCGTTGAACAGGCTTTGTGTGAAATATAACAAAGTCTAGGACTGCTTTTAGCATCCTGGTGGTCCAGCGGTTAGCGTTCCCCGGTCACAGTCATAGGCTTGTGGGCCGTGGGTTCGAATCCTGGCGGGTTGAGGTGTTGATTGTATGTAGAAGTCCGCGTGCTTTATTGGGCTAATGAAATATATATGGATCCTCGTGTTTCGAAGCCGGATTTGGTAAAACGTTACTCTGACCACCTAAGTGGTGCGGGTGGTCCCCATTAGAGGTTCACGGCGCCATAAGCTCGTTGAACAAGCTTTGTGTGAAATATAACAAAGTCTAGGACTGCTTTTAGCATCCTGGTGGTCCAGCGGTTAGCGTTCCCCGGTCACAGTCATAGGCTTGTGGGCCGTGGGTTCGAATCCTGGCGGGTTGAGGTGTTGATTGTATGTAGAAGTCCGCGTGCTTTATTGGGCTAATGAAATATATATGGATCCTCGTGTTTCGAAGCCGGATTTGGTAAAACGTTACTCTGACCACCTAAGTGGTGCGGGTGGTCCCCATTAGAGGTTCACGGCGCCATAAGCTCGTTGAATAGGCTTTGTGTGAAATATAACAAAGTCTAGGACTGCTTTTAGCATCCTGGTGGTCCAGAGGTTAGCGTTCCCAGGTCACAGTCATAGGCTTGTGGGCCGTGGGTAGAAATCCTGGCGGGTTGAGGTGTTGATTGTATGTAGAAGTCCGCGTGCTTTATTGGGCTAATGAAATATATATATATATATATATATATATATATATATATATATATACACATATATATAAACATATATATATATATATATATATATATATATATATATATATATATACATATATATATATATATATATATATATATATATATATATATATATATATATATGTAATATTCAGAAATTTCAGAGTAATTTCAATGCCCCGCCATTAGCGATACTGAGCGTTCAAGGTCATCTGAGGGGAGAGAGCGCTTCCTGCTCATAGCGAGAGATGGTGGAACTAGGCCTATATGATATTAAATGTAGTTTACCGATTTATTATGATGCGATTCATGAAGTAAGGGACTATTATTGAATTTTGAATTATTATAGATCGTTTATCCGTGTGAATAATGTTACGGGTGTCCCAAGGAGTTATTAGTTAGGCGGAAAATATGTCACGTAGACCTAAGCTAACGCCTTGAGAAGAGACGCGACGCTGGCTAGGCCCAGTCCCGGAGAGCATTCATAGAGACAAGACGTTCCTGCGCGTCCGTCACAGAAATAGTCACGTGGCCTAGTCACCTGTGCTGAGTTATTGCAGTATAACAAGTAAGTCTCATTCGATCTCAGACAGGGTTAGATAGGGCAGTGATAAAGTAAACTAGAGCTAACAGTGAGTTCATTTCAGGGTTTCCGTCAGAACCCACTTGACTGGAGTTGACCGGAGTTGACTGCGAGAGATTGACTGCCGTTTGAGACTGCCGTTGATGATTGAGGGTGGCGATTGTCGCCATTGGACCGATCAGAGTAGGCCTGTCACTGTTTAGCGGGGTAGCAAAGGATCTCTTGAGTGAACGAGTGCTCCCGACAACTAAAACGACACGGGACCAGCATCAGCAGTTGGTGATCAGTTCTTACCACTCCGGTGCACATCACCACATGTCCGGAGCAGCTAGTGAAACCCTCTTGCTAACGGGAAGCTAAAGTTTCTCTCAACTGTACAAGGTCTGATTGGCTCACTCCCTTCCGCTTTATGGACGCACTGGGAGTACACTGAGGCTATCTGAGTAAACTAATGGTCACACACTGAGACCGTGAGTCTAGGTCTCTAGGAGATACCTAGAGGAACATTTTCCCTCCCTTATTACGGGTGTAGTTAACACCATTCCTCAGACTGATATTATCTTGACATGTGTAGTTTAATAGTTTCTAAATAATTTTGATAATATTGTTTTGAATGTTTGTGCCATTAAGTGGAACCAGAGTGATACTGTGATTTGATTCTTTTAATGCCTCTAATTGTTCTTCATAATTCTGATCTCAGGTATAACCTTGTTCCCCAGAGTAGAGTTTAAGTTAGGTTAGGAAGAGTGCATCTGTTGGGGTGATATAATTTTGTTGAGTGCCCTTAAGGCCTATTCATTGTAGAGTCGTTAATTTCTTAATTTTTAATACCATTTCCTAAGTGACTGATATTATTGTGTGAAAGCCTTTAAGGCCTGTTTCATGTGTGCAAGCAACATTTCTTAATACTCCAAGTTTATTGTTGCCTGAGTTTCTAATAATTTCTATATCATGTATAACTATTATTCCCCAGAGTAGTGTTTTAAGTTTAAGTTAAGAGGTGGGCATATTGGTGTACCATTATTTGATTGTGTTTGTAGTGTTGGAGGGAATATAAGTGTCTAAATTTTACAGTGTGTCTCATTCATCCCAGTCACAGACGCTATCCTTCCACGGGTCACGGACAATATATTTTGTTTAGTAGATTTAAGTGTTCTTGTGCTGGTTCGGGATTTTTCTCAAAGGAGCGCTTCCACTGCCATTACCATCTATTAATTTTAAATAAACCCCAAGTCAAGTGAGAAATTAAAGTCCAGTAAATTTCGACTGGTTACAAATGGTAGCAGAGCGTAGTTATTTTTACTTCGGGACTGACAGCTCTGTGGTTGGGATAATGAGCGTAATCATGGAGTGGATGGAAACGGTAGAGAGTGTGACCCCAACTCTACTCATGTTCGCCGTGGGAATGGGTTTGTTGTGGTTGACGGTGCGGGGTTACTCGGAGAAAAGGAGAGACAGCCCGGGTTTGGTGCAGTTGAGAGAAGAGTTCGTGGAACGTATGGGGAAGCTAGAGGGAAAAATCCGGGGGGAATACCACACACAATTGCAACAGTCAGAGACGGAACACCAACAACACCTAGCTCTGTTGGGGAATGCACTAGATAGGGTAAAGACACAGTATAAAATACAGCACGATGAGACAATGTGGGAGATGAGGAGACACAATAGTAGAGAGGGAACTAGTCCCGGGGCCGGGTTGACCATGTCTAAGTTCGACGGTAGGCCAGGAATAGAGGTAGGAAAGTGGTTAAGAGAGGTTGACCGAACCCTCAAGCTGCTAGACGGAGACGAAGTCAGTCGAATCCAATTCATAATAAGGCATCTTGCGGGGCCTGCGGCAGATCGCATATACAATGCACGCAGAGACTGGGAAACCGTAGATGAATTAACTTGTTATTTGAAGCAGCAATACGGCGGGCAGACGGCCACGTACGACGCCATTCAGAAGATGATGACGCGGAAACAAGGGAGCAACGAAACGCTTCTTGAATATTATGATGCTATGCTCGATTTAAACGATGAGTTGAACCACCATGATCATAAATATGGTAAGGCCCTGTTGGGAGATGCAATCACTCGGGGGCTCAAGGAGGAACAAAGCCGTATGTGGTTAGTGGATGAGATCAAGAAGTATCCTCACCATAGTCTAGACGAGTGGATCACGGGGCTGAGAGAGGCGGAACAAAAACGAGAGGCTTTGAGGGAGGTACCGCTGACTAAAGGAGGAGAGAACGAGCCGCAGACTGGAGGCTCGATTCTCCCGAGGTGCTATGCGTGTGGACAAGAGGGCCACTTCAGTTTCAATTGCACGAACGGGTCCGGACTAGGAGAGAGTGTCCCAAGGGGATACGTGGCCAATGGCCAGTATCGAGTTGGAAATAGCAATAGGAACTGGCGGTCGGGAAATGGTCAGGGCCAGGCAGTCCCCGCCAACCGTTCCTGGCCTCACCAATAGATTCCACCGGCGATGTTATGAATTAAGAGAGAGCGGACCCATGGTCAAGCGTGGTTCGCATGACAAATTTAATCACAACAGAAGGTACCTTAAGGCTGAAAGCAGAGTGTCCTAAGGTCTCGGTGCTGGTAGCGGGTCGTGAAATGTGGGGTTTAGCAGATACTGGGGCAGAAGTGTCGCTAATTGATGAACTTTTCTACCGTCGGGAGCTGGAGCCTGCAGGCGTGGTGTTGCAGCCCACTAGAATAAGGGTAAAAGGGGCGTCAGGGTTTCCAGTGCCGTGTGTGGGGTGTATTCGGGTCACTATGGTCGTATGTGGGGTGGAAGTCACTGATGTGGGGATGTTGGTTTGTCCGGGGATTGAGACCCAGGGTCAGGGGCAATCTCATGTCGGGTTGTTGGGGATGAATGTGCTGGGGGAGGTTGCGGAGATCTGGCCGCACATGTATCACTTGTGCAGGGAAGCCAGGAGCACCGCTCAGTGGGAAAATTGCTTGCATGAGGTTAGGCAGTTATGTGCAATAGAGGCCATCAGCGGGGTAGCAAAGGATCTCTTGAGTGAACGAGTGCTCCCGACAACTAAAACGACACGGGACCAGCATCAGCAGTGGGTGATCAGTTCTTACCACTCCGGTGCACATCACCACATGTCCCGAGCAGCTAGTGAAACCCTCTTGCTAACGGGAAGCTAAAGTTTCTCTCAACTGTACAAGGTCTGATTGGCTCACTCCCTTCCGCTTTATGGACGCACTGGGAGTACACTGAGGCTATCTGAGTAAACTAATGGTCACACACTGAGACCGTGAGTCTAGGTCTCTAGGAGATACCTAGAGGAACATTTTCCCTCCCTTATTACAGGTGTAGTTAACACCATTCCTCAGACTGATATTATCTTGACGTGTGTAGTTTAATAGTTTCTAAATAATTTTGATAATATTGTTTTGAATGTTTGTGCCATTAAGTGGAACCAGAGTGATACTGTGATTTGATTCTTTTAATGCCTCTAATTGTTCTTCATAATTCTGATCTCAGGTATAACCTTTGTTCCCCAGAATAGAGTTTAAGTTAGGTTAGGAAGAGTGCATCTGTTGGGGTGATATAATTTTGTTGAGTGCCCTTAAGGCCTATTCATTGTAGAGTAGTTAATTTCTTAATTTTTAATACCATTTCTTAAGTGACTGATATTATTGTGTGAAAGCCTTTAAGGCCTGTTTCATGTGTGCAAGCAACATTTCTTAATACTCCAAGTTTATTGTTGCCTGAGTTTCTAATAATTTCTATATCATGTATAACTATTATTCCCCAGAGTAGTGTTTTAAGTTTAAGTTAAGAGGTGCGCATATTGGTGTACCATTATTTTGTTTAGTAGATTTAAGTGTTCTTGTGCTGGTTCGGGATTTTTCTCAAAGGGGCGCTTCCACTGCCATTACCATCTATAAATTTTAAATAAACCCCAAATCAAGTGAGAAATTAAAGTCCAGTAAATTCCGACCGGTTACATATATATATATATATATATATATATATATATATATATATATATATATATACATATGTATATATATATATACATATATACATACATATATATATATATATATATATATATATACATATATACATATATATATATATATATATATATATATATATATATATATATATATATATATATGCTGATAACCACCAGGAAAGAAGAAAACACGAAGTTCCCAAGCGCTTTCGTGTAATTCACATCTTCAGGGGTGAGTACAGACTAGATAGAGTAATGCAGAACAAGATGAATATATACAGAGGAGGGTGAGACCAGGTCCACAATGGTCAGGTAATGACCCTACTAATCTTTAAATGGCACACAACGGTTGGTGGTTGGGTCAGATGGGACAGTGACCCGCCCTCTCACCTGATCACAAATCTTCTTAATTACAAAGTTGTCCAGCTTGTACAAGCCGTTACTCAAATTCATGTTGAATGCTTCGGTATGTTTAATAAGACTAGATTCTATGATGTTCCTACTATCAATTGAATTACATGGTAATATTGAGGAGGCATTATCCCAGTCAATGCAATGCTTGTTATCCCTCAAATGAACAAACAGAGCATTGGATTCCTGGCCTGTCCTGACACTGTATTTGTGTTGTTTAATTCTAGTTACAAGATCTTTACCTGTCTGGCCTAAGTAAAACATATTACATTCCTTGCAAGGAACTTTATAAATGCAACCAATTGTGTTGTTGGGGGAGTTCTTGATTAACATTTGTTTAACAGTGCATGAGTTTTTAAATGCCACATTGACGTTCCAAGATTTTAGCTGTGCCGGAATGTGTGAGAAATTTTTGTGAAATGGTAATATTAAGATATTCTTATGGTCATGGGTGGGCTTGGGATCAGTTCTATAAAAAGTTTTCTTAGTAATGTTTAAGCATTTGTCTATGAAAGATCTAGGGTATTTAAGGTTTGAGCCAATATTATATATATATTTGTATTCCTCATCGATGAATTCCGGACTGCAAATTCTCAAGGCACGTAAAAACATTGTTGTAAATACTGACTGTTTGACTTTATTATGGTGGGCAGAATAATAATGAATGTATGAACACACATTGGTTGGTTTTCTATAAATACTGAACTTGAAAGTGTTACCCATTCTGTGTATCAGACAGTCTAGGAATGGCAATTTACAGTCTTGCTCTAATTCCACAGTGAATTTGATCGAGGGGGCTAAGTTGTTAAGTTGTGGTAGGAAAACTTTTAGGTCCTCATTACATGGCCAGAGACATAATACATCATCAACATATCTAAACCAGACTGCTGAGGGTGGTAAAATATTACTTAATAGTTTCTTTTCAAAGAATTCCATATATAGGTTGCTTAATACAGGTGAGAGTGGATTACCCATTGCCATACCAAATTTTTGAGCATAATATTCCCCATTGAATTCGAATTTGCAATCCTTAATACATAGTTTGATGAGTTCGATGAAGTCATCTTTCGAGACGGGCAGTGAAATGTTATCCAGGGAATCTATGAGGAACTCTAGTAAATCATCAACTGGGACCTTTGTAAAAAGTGACGTTACATCAAAGCTGACCAGTTTAAAATCATGATTAATGTGCAAGTTATTGAGTTTATCAACCAGATCCATATTATTCTTGATATTGGAGTTAGAAATGTTGCCAACTAGGGGGTTTAGTAAGGAAACTAACCATTTCGATAGTTTATAAGAGATTGACTCAACAGAGCTAATGATGTGTCTTGCTGGGTTATTGGGCTTGTGGGTCTTGATTAAACCGTACATGTAAGGCAGTGGAGGGGACGTTGAAGTAAGATGTTTAATGAGAGTAGCTTTGCCTCTCAATAGGGACTTAAGTTTTTTGTTGAACTGGGTGTTGACAGTGTTGAGAGGATTATTTATGAGTTTAGAATATGTTGTAGTGTCACATAAAAGGTCATTCATTTTTGAGATATAGTCATCTTTGTTTAAAATCACTACTGTGTTGGCTTTATCTGCTTTAGTGACATGTAGATCCTTATTTTTCTTAAGGGCTGTGTGTGTGTGTGTGTGTGTGTGCAATTATATCACTGTGGGTGCGCGTGAGCCAGGTATATGCTGATAACCACAAGGAAAGAAGAAAACACGAAGTTCCCAAGTGCTTTCGTGTAATTCATATTTTCAGGGGTGAGTGCAAACTAAGGATAAGATGGCCCTGAAAGATAAAGGAATTAGCAGACACACCCCTACTTCTTACACAAGTCTGATACATCATCAGGTTTCAATGATTCCCTTGATGCAAATTAATATAATATATTGTTTTCACAATAATGACCTTCCTGCTGGTAAGTGTAGTGGTCGAGGCAGTGTAAGATGGGGCACTGAACCGAATAACATATAAATTGCATTCAGTTTACTAGACATATGTGAATATCTGTAAGTGCAAGATATGGTTACGGAAACGGGAAGTTGGGTTTAGGTCAGAAATGGTGTTAACTCCGAAAATTTAAGTTGTGTTTCGAGTAAGTGTCTATACATTGCGATTGCTACGTTCAAGAAAGCTATTATCATTAATAATGTCTTAGAAAATACAAGATTGCAAACAACACTGTGAGAACGAGCGTTATGATCTATGACGTGATACATCATCGTATGTGTTTCTTATTCATTGTATGCAAGACATTCTTCATCTCAATAACCCTAAGATCAATTGGCTGATCCATCACTCTGTTTGTAACTTATGACGTGATAATTTCAAACAATATGACAAGTTCCAGACACATTGCCTTTTTCCATTACGTTGTGTATAATTTATTACATGTTTAATATTTACCCACATTTCGTAGATTTATAAGTCATGACATCTAATCGCAATCCCATCTTGGTCGTCCATCACAGTAATCAGAGAGCTGCTGACTGCAATAACACGTCACAATGATCCATATGTTTTTGGTAAACGTTAACAGTCAACGCTTCTACTTCATTATCAATATTTTTGAGTATAGCTACTTGTAACAAACTGCATTCTAACTAGATTTTATATTAGATTTTAAAGTGTAACTTAGCAACAAACCTCACACTATATTACACCTGCACATCATCAACAGTACCTCTCTCACTTCTCTTGTCACCTCGCGACAATACTCACACTATATATCACCTGTACATCACTTGTCATTGGGCAGTGCCACTTCCTGACAGGCACTGTGACAAAGTTAGCGATGTTAGTGGATATCTTGATACAACTGGTGATGGTTGCAGATATCAATTCTCAGATGTTATTGATGGTAGTATTTATTGTGAAGTAGGTAACGGTGTCGGTGCTGGCAATGTGAAGTAGATAAGCCGATACTGGTGGTTATAATGTTCAATATTTTTAGACTGGTGGCAGTTATAGAGACACAGACGAGGCTGGGGTGGTGGTGGAGGTATAGTTGAAGGGAACTGGTTATTACTGCCTTTCATCAACTAAGGTATTTAAGCGCGCAACTAGGTTAGTAATTACACTATTACATGAACAATAAATAAAAAGTCATGAAAAGTTAAAACTCTCAAGGTTAAGAGTGGAAGAAAGTAAGGTACGAGGGGGAGGTGGGAGGGATGAGGGGAGGGGAAGTTACTTTTCGTTATTTCCGGGTCCTACAATAGTGGGACCTTTTGGTTGCCTCCCCTTTTACACAAATGGGAATTTTTCGAAGTTTAAGTTCTTCAGGAAATTTAATGGAACGGAGAATGTAAACTATCTATAAAAACATAAGAACATAAGAAAATAAGGAGTCTGCAATAGGCCGGTTGGACTGTGCATGGCAGCTCCTGTCGAGAGTTACTACCAATCTTTATCATCCATGAATCTATCTACCCTCCCTTTAAAACTTGTTAGTGTTCCAGCACTTACTACGAAGTTGCTAAGCTTGTTCCACTCGTCCACCACCCTATTTGTGAACCCGTTCCTTCCTATCTCCCTCCTAAACCTAAACTCATCTAACTTAAATCCCTTGCTACGTGTCCTATCCTGCTCGGATATTATAAGAACTTTATTTATATTTCCTTTATTGATTCCTACCACCCACTTAAATACTTCTAGTATATCTCCAAGCACTCTTCGTCTTTCTAGGGAATGCAAGTTTAGCTTCTTCAATATATCTTGATATGGGGTTTCTAAGTCCCGGAATCATTTTCGTCATTCTTCGCTGCACCGACTCCAGTGAATTGATATCCATTCTATAATAAGTGCACCAGAACTGAACAGCATAATCGAGATGCGGCCTGACTAGCGTAAGATGTAGTTGCAATATGACCCCCGCACTCTTATTACTTACACTTCTAGATATAAAACCTAATATTCTGTCTGCCTTATTTCGAACATTAACGCACTGTTTTCTAGGCCGTAGGTCCGGTCTTACAAGTACCCCTAAGTCTCTTTCATAAGTCGACTTCTCTAGCATGATGTTGTTAAGGCTGTATACATTGACAGTATTTGTTCTTCCAATATTAAGTACGTTGCACTTGCTGGTGTTGAATTTCATTTGCCATTTTTATGACCAATCCTGCAGTTAATGTAAATCCTCCTGTAATGCATTTGCATTCTGCCCTGAATTAATCTGCCGCCCTATTTTGGTGTCATCCGCGAACTTGCTTATGTCACTGCTGATCCCAGTATATAGATCGTTTATGTAGGTTCTGAACAAGAGTGGGCTCAGTACTGACCCCTGGGAAACCCCACTCGTTGCACCTCCCCACTCAGATTTAACACCATCTATGCTGACCCTCTGTGTTCTATCAGTGAGCCATGATTTTATCCAATTTAAACTTTCCCCTCGATACCATGTGCCTTAACTTTTCTCAGAAGCCTCTGATGCGGTACTTTGTTAAACACTTTGCTAAAGTCTAAGTAAATAACATCGCAATTTTCGTTATTATCTACTACCTCGAAGACTTTCCTAAAAAACGCCAGCAGATTTGTTAGACAAGAGCTTCCCTTTGTAAAGCCACGTTCAGAGTTGTAGATTAATTAGTTTTCTCTAAATGCGATCTGATGCTATTTGCTATTATTGATTCAAGAAATTTCCCCACTTCTGACGTCAAACTAATCAGCCGATAATTTGATACTGATGTTCTGTCTCCCTTTTTGAATATGGGTAATACATTTGCCTGTTTCCACAAGTCTAGCACTACTCCTGTGTCTAATGATTTTGTAAATATATTTACGAAAGGTCCACTAATCTGTTCCTAATACTCTTTCAAAACTCGAGGGAAAATTTAATCTGGCCCTGGGGATTTTATCTTCTTTAATTTATCTATCTTCTTAAGAACATCTTATTTTCTGATAGTGATAATATTTAATTGATCTTCTTCATTTCCCTAAATATCAGTTCCGCCTCTGGCATTTCCTTGTGAATTTCTTCTGTGAAAACTGATAAGAAGTAGCTGTTTAATGCTTTGCTTATTTTCTCACTATCATGGATCATTTCCCCTCTCCCTGACTTTAAAGGTCCCACTTTGTCCTTGACCTTTGTCCTATATACACAGAAAAATCCCTTGGGATTCGCCTTGGATTCTCTTGCTATCCTGATTTCGTAGTCCCACTTTGCCTTCTTGTAATGTACTTAAGCTGTTGTTTCTAAATTTCTAAAACACCAATTTTTTGCTTTCATGACATGGGAATTACTGTGCTGTATTTGAAAATCAGTAATATATAACTGTTCTTGATGTTTTATTATTTGCATGTATACCTCAGCGATTTAAACATTAATATGTACAATACCTGTGTTTTACACCTTGATCAGTAACTGTTTTTTTTACCTCTAATCCTTACCTGAAACTCATGTAATAATCTCAGCATATAGTTTAAACCATGATTTATAACTGTACTCAATACTGTATAATGTAGTCATGCATTGTACATAAATTTTTGCACTGGTGTGTTTGAATACACATTATCATTTTAATACTGAATACAGGAAACAAAACAACTGTTGGAACACTTAGTTTGTATTCGTCTGGACAACACTTTAGTAAGACCCTCACTAATGAAAAACTTGAGGGGACTTCTTTTCTATTTTATTTAATTAAATCATGAAAAAATAGTACACATTTATGTACAGATGACAGCACAGAAAAAAAAATGGTAGCACATAAACAGTGTTTAACTACATGCATGAATATAAATACTAGAACAGCGATTTCTTAAAGAAAATAGTCCAAAACGAAAATTAAGATACATATACAAGATATAATAACACTGCTGAAACATTACTTGTGAGTTTTCTTATTTTCAGGGAACCAGTTGAAGACATCCTTGGTTTTGTTACCCAGTACGTCTTGAATTATTTACCACCACTTCCACTTCAGTTCCTCCTGTCTATATATAATAATACATCGCACCCAGGTGTGAGATACAGGCAATTTTTTTTTTAGTTTCGAGTAGTAGGCAGTAGGCAGTTACCAAAGAGGGGGGTACTACCGGCTGCGAAGATATTTGAAGCATAATGTATTGTCTAATGGTAGAAGTCCCACTCATAATCTCACACCGAAAGGACGTGATTAAACGGTCTATTTACATAGCCGCCGTCCTTTCCCTTAACACTCATAGTTACAGTGATAAGTTACCATGATCTATATCTGGACGTGTACCCGAAATATTTTTTCAAATGATTGTTACAAGTGGTGACAACCCAGGAAGGTTGTTGCATATATGACAGTTTCACAAGTAACTGTTATATCACATTAACAGTTATCTCACCATATACACAATTGGTAAAGGTAGAAGTAATATGTTCTCCCCATTACTGTAGCATACTGGTGAAGAAAAACCCATATATGGAACGTAAACGTAAATATGAAATAGCAATCAAAGATATTGTTATATGTGTTACATTTACTACTACAAGGAAGAAGAATTGTTATATACAGTATATGGCATCTGATTTACATAGAAACCGTTATACTACTGCTACATCTGTTACAACGATCAAAGAAATCAGTAACGGGTAACAACATTCCGGTCTATATACACATTCTACATAACAAGTCATCAGTGTTTTACGAAATAAGAAAAACAAAAAACAGTGACCTGTTACATGAAATATCCAAGCGTAGTGATATATCCCGTAGTGAGAAGTTATAGTTGAGTGTCTTTCGTTTTGTCATCCAAAGATGATGTACAAAATCTTTTTTTTATGTCGATAACCAATACTGAGTTATTGATAGTTGCTGAATTATGGCAAGAATCCTGTGAGCTGAAGTGAACATTAGTTTCTGCAAATGATTCGTTCACTGCCCAGGGTGTGACAGGACGTGACTGCAGTTGTTGTGACTACTCATCAATCAACATCCTGTCAACAAAATTCTTTCGTATGGATGGAATAACCCCCAGTTACCAGCACCCCAGCACCCCCCCCTAGTGATGACACATCTCCGATCATGAGAGATGGTCTCAGCATTCTGAGGTATGGTGTGGTGGATGAACTAGTGTAACCAGGAACGGTAGTTTGCTGTACTCTTGAATTTCGTGGACATTGACCCAGTCACCGGACCTTGGAATCAGCTGTGTCTCCTGTGAGTGACACACGCAAGTCTACGAGATTGCGGCAACAATTTCACATTTTCAAGAAATTCTAGAAAGGATTCTTCAATCAAGCCTACAAGAAATAGGTAGTATCTCGGCATGCATTATATATATATACACACATTTACATGTTCGAGACATGCCTCCACATTGATAGGACATCGAATAGGTTATGTCATTGTTGTAAGTGTCTTCCGTATTTTAATAAATACTGAAGTGATATAATTCCCAAGTATTTATTAGACATAGAAAATGTGGACATTTTCTTTTGATCCCAGGGAGGATAAGTATGTTCATAATTTTCAAACTACATATTTTAATGAAGTCAAAGACACATCTTCTTAATATAAAAATATGATAGTTCTACAAAAGTATCACAGACTGTAAATTTTCAGCCATGCCGTGTAGAACCCTTCACAACTCAGTACCATTGCTCTCCACAAAAATGAATGTTTCGTTGAAAGAGTCTAAAGCACCACACACTCATTCATCTAGCATGATTACAGTAGCAAAAGTTGTACCTTGCTAAGAAGTTGCGTTCTTAAACACGAAGTAGGCGAAGAATATTTCTGCCATGTTGCTTATCCAAGTTAACGATTCCACTATTGTGTTGATATTGGTAGTAATGTTTGTATTTTAAGTCAGAATCATCCACTTTGCCATTGTACATAAGATACTAGTCCATAAGACACTTAAGTCTAGGACCCCAGTAGTTGATGAACCTATGGTTTCAGAGTCCCCAGCTTAGTGTTTACACATATGTTTGTAACATGGTTAGGCTTATGTATAGGATATTTATCTGTGAGTTTAGTGTAGTCCTCGCGGAGCTCGGGGGGTAGGTGACCGAGCGATGTAAGGGCCCATGTTTCATAATCAGAAGAATTATATAAATGGGTTAATTACATTTGATTTATATACTGATTCCACCCCTGTAACTTTCCACTAGCTATGAGGTGAAGTGTGTGCACGTGATAGGGTGTGCCCACGGGAAGCTGCGTCATATTATGCTGAGTTCAGGCATTAAGTAGCCGGCTTTCTGGCCACCCAAAGCGGGCAGTAGATTGATATCCTTGACTAGAGGAAGACGTTATTTGAGAGCCGCAGTGGATGGCTCCGTCTTCCCTCGAGGGAGGACGACGTACCTATTCCGTTCTCCCTAGATGGGTCACTACTCAGAGTCACACTCACACTCTTACATCGAACCCACGTTGATTACACGGTCAATTTACATAGCCGCCGTCCTCTTTCTTCACGCTCATAAAGAGTGGAAGTTACGGTTGATCTACACTCAGGAATTATATAAACAATACTTTTTAATAATAGCAGAAACTTCAATTGGGTTTCGTTACTAAAGCCCAATATAATATAAATGTACCAACCTGGTTAACTTTGAATTAACCAACCGGTTCACAGGTTAATGATCTGTCTTTCTGCCTCATTTACACACAATTGCAGGGTCTCAATTACTTTTCTTACCAGTGACAACACAATATACATATAAAGTTTCTCGCTTCTGATATTTTTTTTTATTTTGTATTTCTTTTTGGTTCTTTATTATTATTATTATTATTATTATTATTATTATTATTATTATTATTATTATTATTATTATTATTATTATGATTATTATTGTTATTATTATTATTATTATTATTATTATTGTTATTATTATTATTATTACACCCCCCCCCCCCCCCCATCCCAGGCCCCGATGTGGGTAAGTGACCTTTGCCCGGGTGGGCTATTCCCAGTAAAAAAAAAAAAATAAAAATACTTTAATAAATAAATAAATAAGTAAATACAAAAATACAAAATATACAAATAAATAAAAATAAATAAAATTACGCTAAAGCACCATATCTTACATACAAATGTATATAAGATATGCAAACCATATCTCACTAGTCAGGAATCGAACCCTGGACCTCTGCATGACTGACTGACTGATGACTAGTGACAGGGGCGAAGAAGGTTCAGGGAAGGATAAAGGAAGGATGGAAGTGAGTTTCAGAAGGAGAGGAAAGGTGTAAAAAGGGTGGGCTACCACGGCACCCTAAGGGTAACAAAAGATAACCTAGGCGCTATTGTATTTCACTCAAGCCTGCTCCTTCGTTTTATTCTTAAGCAACGAAGGCCTACATCGAGGATAGTTTGTGCCAATTAAGTGGTCTTAGGCGCATTTTACAGACTCTAGCTAGAAAGCACGAGGCTACCAATACATCTCAACATATCTTATATACTTAAGGCCTTCAAAGCACTGGAATATCACTGAGTATTAATAATGTTCACCCAACAGATCAACCAAAATTCCGGTGGGACAGTGACCTAACACAAATGCAAAAAGCTCCCAAGGAAACTCTGCACTAAATGACCATATTCATTTTTAAACATATGTTACTCAAAGATATTAATATGTGACAAAATAATTTGTGAAAGATGTTCCAGTGTTATTGAAACAAAGCTTAACTAAAAATAAACATGATTTTTTACATGCATTATGCATGATAACTCCAAAATGAAATAACACTAATACAAACACTCCTATGACCCGGGTAAATATCATTTCAAGAAAGAATACAAAATGATTAACACTGATTAACACAAACACTCCTACCTGAGAACACTTAGGGCAAATTCCTTTAATAACCTGGCAAACAATAGTCTTACCTCATACACAGCAACAGCCAGAACCTCCACTTACATAGGATAGCCCGAAACCCCCCTGGTACACCTCAGGTAGAAGAAAGAGTGAGAGCTGAAAGTAGAAAGAGCCTGTCCAGTCGTTCCACGTCCCCAGGCGTCAACCTCAAAACAAAATTACATGGATATGCCAAGCATTCCCAACGTGTATCCTTATAATCGTTAATATCATCTATCTATATAAAACAAAGAAATATGTCTGTTTGTATGTTTGTGTGTGTGTTTTTGTTTGTGTGTCCGCACGAGAATCTCGGAAACTACTTTACCGATCTGTAGTGATGATGGATGTTGTTATATGTAGTAATGATGGGTGGTGTTATATGTAGTGGTGGTGGTGACGGTCGTAGTGACAGTGGTGGTGATGGTGATAGCGGCATGTTTGTGGTAATAGTGGTGGTGGTAGAGACTAGTTGATAGTAGTGGTAATGATGGTGGTGGTAATGATGATGGTGGTAGTAGTGGTGGTAGTGATGATGGTGGTAGTAGTGATGGTAGTGATGGTGGTGCTATATGTAGTGATGATGGATGGTGTTATATGTAGTGATGATGGATGGTGTTTATATGTAGTGATGATGGATGTTGTTATATGCAGTGTTGATGGGTGGTGTTATATGTAGTGATGATGGATGGTGTTATATGTAGTGATGATGGATGGTTTTATATGTAGTGATGATGGATGGTGTTATATGTGGTGATGATGGATGATTTTATATGTAGTGATGATGGGTGGTGTTATATGTAGTGATGATGGATGGTGTTATGTGTAGTGATGATGGATGGTGTTATATACAGTGATGATGGATGATGTGAAATGTAGTGGTGATGGGTGGTGTTATGTGTAGTGATGATGGATGGTGTTATATGTAGTGATGATGGATGATGTTATATGTAGTGATGATGGGTGGTGTTATATGTAGTGATGATGGAGGATGTTATATGTAGTGATGATGGGTGGTGTTATATGTAGTGATGATGGATGGTGTTATATATAGTGATGATGGATGGTGTTATATGTAGTGATGATGGATGGTGTTATATGTAGTGATGTTGGATGATTTTATATGTAGTGATGATGGGTGGTGTTATGTGTAGTGATGATGGATGGTGTTATATGTAGTGATGATGGATGATGTTATATGTAGTGATGATGGGTGGTGTTATATGTAGTGATGATGGAGGATGTTATATGTAGTGATGATGGGTGGTGTTATATGTAGTGATGATGGATGGTGTTATATATAGTGATGATGGATGGTGTTATATGTAGTGATGATGGATGGTGTTATATGTAGTGATGTTGGATGATGTTATATGTAGTGATGATGGATGTTGTTATATGTAGTGATGATGGGTGGTGTTATATGTAGTGATGTTGAGTAGTGTTATATGTAGTGATGATTAGACAATAAAATAATAACAGTTTAATGCTAAAAAATATACTTTGCTGTACCGTTGTAGTGAAAAACATGGTGGAACTTACATACACCGTTAATGAACTATTAATGGAAGAAGTTTTGGGGACTGAACAGTGAGACAATGTGGAGCCTCCCGGAGGGTGGCGTCCTATGGTGGCTAAATATAACATGCTTTATCACCCAATATGAGAGTTCATAAAACAATGAAATAATACACAGATCAAGTTATGAAAAAATAAAAGAATATTTACAAAATATATATGGAAAACATAATATGTCATGTTACCAAATAACGACGGTTCCTAACAATATACAGGCGGACATCAATAAAAAACAATATAAAACAATTTACAAATTTATCGGCCTGTCTAACTAGGTTTTGGTGATAGTGAGGTGGTGTTCAGCATACTTGCTGAGGAGGAGTAGGCCGTTGGGTGTATACTTGTCCAATCCATTTCCTCTTATGGTTCTCTTTTTTTGTGTTTTTTTCAGGTTAAGGTGATAAAAGGACCCTGTCATATGTCAGCGTCTCTGCCGACTCTGATACTGAAGTCACCTGTGACCTAGGAGCACAACTTTATTGTCTCTGGGGATAGAGGTTAGCACTCTGTCAAGATCGGCATAAAAGGCCTCCTTGGTGCCATCCTCTGCATCCAGTGTTGGGGCATATGCACTGATGAAGAAAGCATTACATGAGTAATGTAGTGGGACACGGAGCGTCATGAGGCACTCGTTCATCCCAACAGGCATATCTGTTAGCCTATGTAGGATGAATTGGCGAATGGGAAAATAAACTCTGTAAATTTGGCTTCTCTCCACTGCAGGCTTACCCCTCCAGAAGAAGGTACAGCCGGACCTCCGTTCTGTGATTCAACCCGAGAACTCAATAGACAGCTAGCTCTATTGCCACAAAGGCGGTTCTTGTTTCAGGACGTTTATTAAAAATTTTGTGCCAGAATCCAGAAAGCATCTGACATTCCATGCAGCGACCATAAGAGGTTGCATAGTTTGGTTTTGCTTTAATCTGTGATTATGATTATGTTTTTGACTGCATTAAGATGATCTTACTGGGTATGGTTGCCCAGTCAGGTTTGTTTTTTTGGCAGCCTATGTTTAGGACATATTTTCTGGCCCCCTCCCCGTGTGGGTTAAGCAGAGTGGCTCCTGGAAGAGGCTGCTCAATTGCACAGACAGGACTGGATTGCACTGCTGCCTAGATCCCAGTGCATAAACGACCATCTTATCTATGCCGCCCATGTGCAGAGTTGTGACTAGAGACTCTCGTCGCCAGTCATCTGTCGCCATAGGAACTTTAGGGGTTTTGATGATGATGAAAAATATGATGAGTTGGATGATTTATGTGGTGAGACAGGAGCGCAGGTTGCAACAACACATCTTAGCTCCCCATATTCCGGATCCAGTGGTGCGGGTAGCTGCAACAACTGGGGAGGAGAGTTGCAATGGACTGCTGCCGATAGCCCAGTTTGTTTGCTTTCGCCTTAGTAGCTTGTCCATCTTGCATTACCTTCATCCGTCGGTGTAGTCGTTGGGCTTCCGTGTTGGTCACCTCTTCTGCCTATTCCCCCATTGGGGTCTTACTGGAGCTCTGTCATCATACCTTCCCGGTGCAGGGCTCCACCGCAGATTTTTCGTTCGGGATTTGCTGCCGTAGCCTATCTGGAAGGCAGCGACGTATTAGTTGGGAGGCGCCAAGACGTGTCTACGTGTTGGTGGACCTATGTGCCGTCCTCCTAGGGGCCCACTGTTGCTTCGAGATCCTTTACCGGACTAGCTAGAGCAGTCCTAGACTCTGTTATATTTCACACAAAGCCCTAATTGAGGTTCACGGCGCCATAAGCTCGTTGAACAGGCTTTGTGTGAAACATAACAGATTTTAGGACTGCTTTTAGTGTCCTGGTGTCCCAGAGGTAGCGTTCCCCGGTCACAATTATAAGACCGTGGGTTCGAATCCTGGCGGGGTGAGGTGTTGATTATATATATATATATACATATATATATATATATATATATATATATATATATATATATATATATAAAGTTGTGGTAGAAAAGCTTTTATGTCCTCATTACATGGCCAAAGACAAATTACATCATCTAAACCAGACTGCTGAAGGTGGTAAAATATTACTTAATAGTTTCTTCTCAAAGAATTCGTGTTTTCTTGTGGTTATATATGTAACCGGTCGGAATTTACTGGACTTTAATTTCTCACTTGACTTAGGGTTTATTTAAAATTAATAGATGGTAATGGCAGTGGAAGCGCCCCTTTGAGAAAAATCCCGAACCAGCACAAGAACACTTAAAACTACTAAACAAAATAAATTGTCCGTGACCCGTGGAAGGATAGCATCTGTGACTGGGATGAATGAGACACACTGTAAAATTTAGACACTTATATTCCCTCCAACACTACAAACACAATCAAATAATGGTACACCAATATGCGCACCTCTCAACTTGAACTTAAAACACTACTCTGGGGAATAAAAGTTATACATGATATAAAAATTATTAGAAACTCAGGCAACAATAAATTTGAAGTATTAAGAACTATTGCGTGCACACATGAAACAGGCCTTAAAGGCTTTCACACAATAATATCAGTCACTTAGGTATTAAAAAAATAGAAATTAACTACTCTACAATGAGTAGGCCTTAAGGGCACTCAACAAAATTGTATGTCACTGAGGAATGGTAATAAAAATGAGAAATTAAATACTCTACAATGAATAGGCCTTAAGGGCACTCAACAAAATTACATCAGTCTCTGAGGAAATGGTAATAAATATAAGAAATTAAATACTCAACAATGAATAGGCCTTAAGGGCACTCAACAAAATTATAGCACCCCAACAGATGCACACTTCCTAACCTAACCTAACCACTACTCTGGGGAACAAGATTATACCTGAGATCAGAATTATGAAGAACAATCAGAGGCATTAAAAGAATCAAATCACAGTATCACTCTGGTTCCACTTGATGGCACAAACATCCAAAACAATATTATCAAAATTATCAAGAAACTATTAAACTACACCCGTAATAAGGGAGGGAAAATGTTCCTCCAGGTATCTCCTAGAGACCTAGACTCACGGTCTCAGTGTGTGACCATTAGTCTACTCAGATAGCCTCAGTGTACTCCCAGTGCGTCCATAAAGCGGACGGGAGTGAGCTAATCAGACCTTGTACAGTTGAGAGAAGCTTTAGCGCCCCGTTAGCAAGAGGGTTTCGCTAGCAGCTCGGGACACGTGGTGATGTGCCCGGAGTGGTAAGAACTGATCACCCACTGCGGGTCCCGGGTCGTTTAGTTGTCGGGAGCACTCGTTCACTCAAGAGATCCTTTGCTACCCCGCTAAACAGTGACAGGCCTACTTTGATCGGTCCAATGGCGACAATCGCCACCCCCAGTCTCAAACGGCAGTCAATCTCTCGCAGTCAACTCCGGGTCAACTCCAGTCAAGTGGGTTCTCACGGAAACCCTGAAATGAACTCACTGTTAGCTCTAGTTTACTTTATCACTGCCCTATCTAACCCTGTCTGAGATCGAATGAGACTTACTTGTTACTCTGCAATAATGCAACACAGGTGACTAGGCCACGTGACTATTCCTGGGACAAGCGCGCAGGGCGTCTTGTCTCTGTGAATGCTCTCCGGGACTGGGGGAGAGGCCTCGTCGCGTTCTCTCAAGGCGTGAGCTTAGGCCTACGTGACTTATTTTCCGCCTAACTAATAACTCCTTGGGACACCCGTAACATTATTCAGACTGCTAAACGATCTATAATAATTTAAAATTCAATAATAGTCCCTTACTTCATGACTCGCATCATTATGCAATCGGTAAACTACATTTAATATCATATAGGCCTAATTCCACCATCTCCCGCTAGGAGGGGGAAGCGCTCTCTCCCCTCCCATGACCTTGAACGCTCAGTGTTGCCAATGGCGGGGCATTCGAAATTACTCTGAAATTTCTGAATATTACATATATATATATATATATATATATATATATATATATATATATATATATATATATATATATATATATATATATATATATATATATATATATATATATATATATATATATATGCTGATAACCACAAGGAAAGAAGAAAACACGAAGTTCCCAAGCGCTTTCGTGTAATTCACATCTTCAAGGGTGAGTTTGAAAAATCGGCCCATGGTATTAATGATGTAGTTCTATGTGCAGAATCATGTGATATCTTCAGATTTGAAAAGTTTTAATTGCTTGCTAGGTAAATTTTAACTTGAAATCTTATGAAAATTCAGTATTCCCACCCTTTTACCAACACCACTAAAGAGCTTATTTACAGTAAATGATCCAGAATAGTGAAACGAATGATCTTGACACATTTATTAAATTTAATATTCCTTTAGAAAACAAAATCATCAAATACAAAAACCGGTTTTACTTACTACGACCCGGTGTTGCTGCACACCATAGAGAACATGTCTTTCTTGCTTCTGTTTCTACTCATCACCTCCCTGCTGACCACCTGAGCTCGGATGTAGCCTTCCCTCCTCTCCTGGCTGTACACGTGACTGCTGGCCTCGCTCACTTGCTGTACACAACGCTCTATAATCTGGGTGTGCGAGGGCCAGGCAGGGACATGCATGGGGTTGTCCAGGAAAGCTCTGACTTGAACATTGGTGAGGCTGCAGGTAAGAGGGGGCTCACTGCCAGCCTGGATGTTATCCAGATCTATGAGATCAGTGAGGGTCTTGGCACCTAGATTGACTTCAGGAGTCTTCCTGACCCTGAAGAAATCGTTACCAACTGATTCGTCATGCCAGATCCTCTCATAAGTCTCATATCCAAAATCTTTTTGACTGCCACTCTTCTCTCCTCCTCATCCTTACTGCAGAGCATTGTCTGCAGAACTGCCTCGGGATGAGCATACCAGGAAGATCTCCTCACAGTCTGCTCCACAATCTGAACAACCTTCCTTGGCTGACTCCTCAGGAGCTCAAGCTGGAAGAGAACATGCCTCGGACCCTCGGAGAACGATGATTTGACTTTGGTGTTGAACCAATTTGGCAAGTAGACACTCACGATGAATTGGACAATAAGTCTCAGGTTGTGAAGCTGGTTCCCTTTCAGTTTATGAAGAGCGACCCAAATTCTGCAGAACCTGAGAGCCGCTGTGAGCCACCTAGAATGTGAGACTGGACCTATCTGCAGGTAAGCAAGTCTATCAGGCATGACCCCAGTTTTGATGGCACTGCAAATCATGTAACCATAGTACTGGTCAGTACTCAGGTCGTCAATGACAGTATGTGCAAGCTCAACGAGTGGAGGGCCAACTGTGATTTTTTCAAAGCTCGGATTTATTTCTAACTCAGTGGCAGAGTCCAGCATCTTGCCAAGAGGACCAGACCATCAGTTGTTTGAAAGAGTCTTGCCATCCAGCTCCTGGATCAGATGTCTGAGTGGCAACTCGTTGGTGTGGAGGTCACAAACAATCCAGACCAGCTTCCTCCCAATCTTCCGCTCTATCCACTGTATGACCCCCCCTTGCCACACTGTGTTCGTGTTGGTGCTGTCCCCTCCAATGGCCTGCAGGGTCTGGTCTACGTTCTTCTCTCTGAGCCAGTTCACAATGTTATCTGCCACTATCTCAGCTGGTTTCCTGATGTCATCTTTCTCTGGAGTGAAATGTCACAAATACTTCCCTCCTGGTTCACTGCAGCAGGAGTAGTGTTCCTCCTTCACCATGGCAGGGAACAACTTGTCAGAATCTCCAACTTTCATGAACACTTTCGTGTCATCCCTTCTCCCATCAAAGAACAAACAATTGATTCCATTTTCTCTTTTCCCTTTATCAAACTCCTCTTCTAGGTTACTGACAAGTTTCTCCTGAGCTCTCCTTACTTTGTTTTGATCTATCACCAGGTGAACATCATCAGGTGTTATCAAACCACCGTCAATCCAGGCAGCTTTTGCTATCTTTGCAGTTTCTCTGAGACCAGTGTGGTGTCGCATGCTGGCCAGAGCTATGCTCGGGATATCTTTCCTATTTCGAATCTTATGCCTGGAAGGTTTGGGATCATTATTTTCTGGGTTAGGGACAAAGTCACCATTCTCCTGGTAAGCATTCGGATCAGCCATGGGGAAGTCATTAAACTCTGAATCAGCTTGACTCCAATCATCGGCCTTTTTTACCTCACCCTGGGCCTTCTCAAGTCTCTTTTCCTCGGCAACTCTTCTCCTCTTCTGTCTCTCTGTGAAAGCCTCCTGTCTCTTGGAGTCCGGAATATCTTGGCTAGAAATCATGAGAGCCCCTATACTGCCAGTCTTCTCTCTCTGTGCTTTGACAAATGCCAGTTCGATCACAGGAATCTTCAGTTCACGCTTGCAAATACAGGAGATGTGGGCCTCGAATTTACAGTCACGATCGCATCCAAACTCAGGACAGAGAACAATTGGGCACTTGCAAGTAATTATGTCAAATAACTGGTCCAGTTGCTTGGCAAAGTTGTCCTTAACTGCAAGTTTTCCTCTCCCAAGAGAGATATCTCTTGCCTTTTCCCAACTGGCTAACAGTCTCTCACTGATCCTCTTCTGACTTGTTATGACTGGAGGCTTGAACTGAGCGTTAGCCAGAGTGTACTGTGCCAAGACAGCTTTGGTCATATCACTGGCAATATCTTTGTTTGTGTAAGTTCTTTGGTTCTTTTCACTGATTTGCCTGATTAAAACACCGTATCTCAAAGCATCTCTCAATGTAGGCAACTCCGACTTCAGGAGCTCTCTCCCAGACCCAAGATAGTGACTGAGATGGCTGGATTTTTGGTTCCTCGTCCTGACACAAGCAGCCATCGCAAATATTATCAACTTATAAATGCATCAGAATCTGAAACAGAAAAAAAATATTGTTAGTTGGGTTGTTAAAGAATGAAGTCAGAAGGCAATGTTCACTACTTAATTGTAATGCACTAATGCAGCTGTACGTTAGATTTTCGATAAATTTCACGCTAAAATTTACCTAGCAAAAGGTTGCAAAATATTGAAACTGAAATTATTTTATGTTTATACACACTAAAATCTACCAAAAATGTGATGGGCCATTAGTTTTAGCTGATCTTCCCTCCTATGACACACCCTACTGGGATAATGCCTCCTCAATATTTCCTTGTAATTCAATTGTCAGTAGGAACATTATAGATTCCAGTTTCATTAAACGTACCGAATCTGTTAACATGAATTTGAGTACTGGTATGTACAAACTGGATAATTTTGTGATTAAAAAGATTTGTAACCAGATTAGTAAGGGTCATTGTCTTATGACCGAGACATTGTGGACACCCGCTGTCCCCTAGGGACTTGATCTCGCTCTCCTCTACTGTATATATTAGCCTTGTTTTGTACTTCTCCTTAGTCTGTACTCACCCCTGAAGATGTGAATTACACGAAAGTGCTTAGGAACTTCGTGTTTTCTTGTTTCCTTGTGGTTATCAATACTGGAGCACCTTAGCTTTCGTCTTTATACAAGGCCCCTTCAGAAGTAACTAAAATTACAGGGACTGAGAGAGGCTTATATACAAAGGGCGACCTTATATAACATCAGGTCAGGTTAATAACATGGAATTCACTAATCCACACACCACCTCCACCACACACGAAAGAAGAATTTATAATATTGGGCGACGTAACAAGATCATATCAAGTCAGGTAAAAAATTTGAGACCCACTAACCATCTATCCTACATCTACCTCAAATGTTTTCAAAGCAATTTTAACCTTGGGCCGCTGACAAATAAATTTATGTAACATATCAGTTTTGTTCTGACCATCACTAAGGTTTATAGAATTAATTTCCCTAATCAGACTTACCTTAACTAGAAGTCTTTCTGTGACACATGTTGATTTAAACACTTCTATACTGTTTTCCCAGTCCACTGGTTTCAGATGCTGTTCTAATATTATACTCGTGCTGTTTTATTTTAATTTGTAATGCTAAGATGTGTGTGTGTGTGTGTGTGTGTGTGAATTACTAAATTACGATCACCTCTTTTGTTAAATCAGTCTGCACTCAGTCTATATTTCGTGTTTTATTGTCTATTGCAACATCACAAAGCCCGCAGCTTTTTTTTGTGTTCGTTCAGGAATATAAAGCTGCCAATAACTGCAGCCAGACAACCATAAAGGTTTATTACAAGTTAGCACGCTCAGGCAGTGGCCGCCAAGATCTTCGTGAAATATGGGAAATTTGCTCCCCTCTTTTTCTACGTCTGCCTGTCTTTCTCTTTCTCCACAATACCTGTCTTCTGTAAAGGGAGGGAGGAAAGGGTGAAAGACTTATGATGAAAGATGAATTAATATACAGTACAAGATAAGAGAGAGAGAGAGAGAGAGAGAGAGAGAGAGAGAGAGAGAGAGAGAGAGAGAGTCTCTATCAGCAACACACTCGGTGGAGCGGTATTATTTACTTTACCCAAAATCTGGACAGTCTTACAGAAACTGTCAGTCCCAAGATCAGTGAAGACATTAACAAATTTGTGACGCACCTCTTTCCTATATATTTCTCTTCTCCGACCACCAAATGAACTTTCTTTGGTGAAAGACACAGACGAAGTGTGCAGAAGCAATAAGTATGTAAAGGAAAGTTTCATATTTAAATTCACGTATATATTGTAGGTTTGTGTTTCTCCATAAGAAACACCGTAAGTATTTCATCAGGTATCAACAATCACACCAATACTTTGTTTTGTCTTTTACAAAAATACTACAAATAATAGTAATAATCCGGTCAAGTGAAACAAAATGTTTCTTCAAGATTATGATGTGACGCTGATGACACTGTTTCTTGATTCTTTTTCATCTTCCTATATTTTGATAATTTTACTATTATTTACAGTATAGCAATTGAGGATTTGTGTCTTCAAAAACGAAAAGAATATTAAGAAAGAAAAAGCATTATACAAAATAAAAGAAAAGGCAACTGAACCTTAACAAACAACAGAGCAAATTATAAGGAAAAGCGTTATGGCATACAGTTTGAAAACCAAGAGTAAGAGTGAAGTGGAGTGACAGGCCTCCCAACTCACACGATTCCTCTTACCCTCCCTGGTGATGTCTGTCCTCCTTCTCCTCCTTCCCTCATTAACTACAACACCCCTTTAACACCCTCTCTCCTCTCTTTCTTTCCCTGTCTTTTCTGTGTCCTCTTCCCCCTTCCCACTGTCCACTCAAACTCGGCTGTCCAGAGTAACTTCCATGAACATGTACTTGATTAGTTCACTTCATAGATCGTTTGTCACGTTGCAATTTAATTTTGTGTTTGTCAGAAGTCTGGAGAAGACGCGTGACTGTGCAAGTTGTTAAAGTCGAATTCTCTTCTGCTGAATGTGTGAATGTGTCGCTACATAAGTAACCCAACTTTAGAGAAAGCGTCAAGAAGCTCATTTGAGCAGGTGTAAGACAATTAGCCACAGCGACCCTTTTGGCTAGGTGCAGCGATCACTGAGATCATTAAGAACCATAAATGTGTCAGATGTGTCTATTGCTGAGAATCTGTAGCAGAGTTTTACTGGGAGTAGAGTAAGCTTCATGTGTGAGAGAGAGAATAAATATGATGTAATCAATGTTTTTGGTCATCTTCAGAGAAGTGACTTCAAAAATGGAATGATAATGAGAACAATAGGTTTATTATTACACATCACAGCATTATTCTACAGGGTGATGCAGCTAAGAGTATATTAAATTGGAGGATGAAATCCTTAGATAATTCTAAACCACAATGTCTCTATGTTTAATTTGCTCGTACCTGTTAAGAACACGTGGACAAATGCAGAATCTTACATTTTACTATAGAGACATTGTGGTTAAGAATTATCCAAGGATTTCATCCTCAAATTTAATGTACTCATTGCTGAATCACCCTGGGTATATAATTTTCCTCTTGTGATTCATGTAATTTACAAAGCTCAACATACAAACAAACACCTCCACACAACCTTACCCTAACCAGTGACCTTACTCTCGGTCTTTTAGTATGACCGTTGACCTTTTCATTACTTCTTACTTAACAAGCAGATCATACATCACTGTTGATTACTGTATGCAGTACAGTAGCAAAAGTACCATTTATGATATGAGTAAACTAAAGCATATGTTCTGATACAAAAAAGACACAATATTATTTACAGTACATCAAGCAATATCATTATATAGATAACATTAATAATTCAATAATGGTGGTAATAACTTGTACAATAAGTTAATAATACGATGTGTATTGTACAATAGTAACTGTAATGCAACATGTACTATCGTGGACAAAATTTCGCTCCCTGTGGTGAAACTGAGTCAGGGGAATGAGTCTCTGAACAGACCCACCCTGACTGTCATCTGGTGCGGGTGTGCTGTTTTATCTCATTTGGGAGTCGATACTGCTTCAGTTTGGGAGGGAGCGAACTTTGGTCCAAGATAGTACAGTCAGCTAAACATCCAGCGACTCAACATGGGTCTCGTACTGGCAATTTTACCTGGCAATACTTGGTAAAGTAAGGCTGCATGTAAAAGTGATTGTGATTGGTGGATCTGTTTTCGCCCGTATAACTGTCAGGGTAAATATTAAACAATCCAAATGTATATTTTTATAATAATACACTATTCATTGTTATTTAGGATCATGAGAAGTTTCCAAATAATGAGAAGGTCCCTTGCCTTACAGCAGTCATATAAAATATAAGAACATAAGAACATAAGAAAATAAGGAGTCTGCAATAGGCCGGTTGGCCTGTGCATGGCAGCTCCTGTCAAGAGTTACTAACACTCTCTATCATCCATGAATCTATCTAGCCTCCTTTTGAAAGTTTCCAGAGCTCCAGCACTTACTACAAAGTGGCTAACCTTGTTCCACTCGTCCACCACCCTATTTGTGAACCAGTTCTTTCCTATCTCCCCCCTAAACCTAAACTTATCCAACTTAAATCGTTGCTCTGAGTCCTATCCTGCACGGATATTATAAGAACTTTATCTATATCCCCTTTATTGATTCCGTTCACCCACTTAAATACTTCTATCATATCTCCCCGCACTCTTCGTCTTTCAAGGGAATGCAAGTTAAGTTTCTTTAACCTATCTTGATATGGAAGGTTTCTAAGTCACGGAATCATTTTCGTCATTCTTCGCTGCACCGACTCTAGTGAATTGATATCCATTCTATAATAAGGGCACCAGAACTGAACCGCGTAACCGAGGTGCGGCCTGACTAGCGAAAGATATAGTTGCAATAAGACCTCTGCACTCTTATTACTTACACTTCTAGATATAAAACTCAATACTCTGTTCGCCGCATTTCGAACATTAACGCATTGTTTTCTAGGCCGTAGGTCCGGGCTTACAAGTACCCCTTGGTCTCTTGCACAAATCGACTTCTCTAGGTTGATGTTGTTAAGGCTGAATACATTGTCAGTATTTGTTCTTCCAATATTAAGTACGCTGCACTTGCTGGTGTTGAATTTCATTTGCCATTTTCCAAACCACCCCTGCAGTTCATTTAGATCCTCCTGTATTGCATTTGCATCCTGCCCTGAATTAATCTGCCGCCCTATTTTGGTGTCATCTGCAAACTTGCTTATGTCACTGCTGATCCCATTATCTAGATCGTTTATGTTGATTATGAACAAGAGTGGGCCTAGTACTGACCCCTGGGGAACCCCACTGGTTACACGGCCCCACTCAGATTTAACACCAGCAACGCTGACCCTCTGCGTTCTATGAGTGAGCAATGATTTTATCCAATTTAAAACTTTCCCCTCGATAGCATCAGCCTTAATTTTTCTCAGAAGCCTCTGAGGCGGTACTCTGTCAAATGCTTTGCTAAAGTCTAAGTAAATAACATCGTAATTTTCGACATTATCTACTACCTCGAAGACTTTCCTAAAAAACGTCAGCAGATTTGATAGACAAGATTTCCCTTTGTAAACCCATGTTGAGAGTCGTAGATTAATTTGTTTTTCTCTAGATGCGATCGGATGCTATCTGCTATAATTGATTCAAGAAATTTCCCCACTACTGACGTCAAACTGATCGGCCTATAATTTGACGCTGATGCTCTGTCTCCCTTTTTGAATATGGGTACTACATTTGCCTGTTTCCACAAGTCTGGCACAACTCCGGTGTCTAATGATTTTGTAAATAAATTTACGAGAGGTTCGCTAATCTGTTCCCTACACTCTTTCAAGACTCGAGGGAAGATTTCGTCCGTCCCTGGGGATTTTGTCTTCTTCAGTTTATTTATCCTCTTAAGAACATCCTCTTTTCTGAAAGTGATATTCTTTAATTTCTCATCTTACTTTCCCCTAAACATCAGTTCCACCTCTGGAATTTCCTCACGAATTTCTTCTGTGAAAACTGATAAGAAGTAGTTGTTCAATGCTTTGCTTATTTCTTAACTGCCATTTATCACTTCTCTGGCGCCCTGACTTTAAAGGCCCAACTTTGTCCTTAACTTTTGTTCTATATACCTGGAAAAATCCCTTGGGATTCGCCTTGGATTCACTCGCTATTTTGATTTCATAGTCTCTCTTGGCTTTCCTTACATTTTTTTTAACATTCCTAGATAGTTCATTATACCTATTTCTGAGCTGCTCCTCCCCTCCCTTTAATTTCTTATATATTCCTTTCTTTATTCTTATGTCACGCTTAAGTTTTCTGGTCATCCACCTTGGCTCATTCTTATTTGATCTAATTTTTCTGTATGGTATATTTTGTTCTTGTGCTTTATGTAGTATACTAGTGAATATATTATAGTCATGATCAATTGTTCTGTCATCTATGACCTCACCCCTTCCAACTGGGGACTGACGTGACTGTTCCCAAGTGACCTCACCTATGTACCTTCTTAACCCCTGATAATCCGCCAACCGAAAGTTTGGGACTCTGACCATATTGTCATTGTTTTTCGTTTCCCAATTTAGGGTGAACCTGATTTCTCTGTGATCACTGTTACCTAGTTCTTCCCCTACTGTGATATCTCTGAAAATATTTTCTTTATTTGTTAATCATAGGTCTAATATATTGTCACCTCCAGTAGGTTCTGTAATTAGTTGTTTCAAAAAATTGTCCTGTACTGCGTCTAGGAAGTCTTCAGATTCATAGTCACCTACAATGTTGTCCCAGTCAATATTTCTGAAGTTGAAATCCCCCATAATGCACAGGTTGTTATATTTTGCTGCCCTACTCATTTCCTGCCATAAAGGCTGAGTTGCTTCTTTCCCAACACTTGGGGGCCTGTAAATCACTCCCATAATTAGTTTTTCTCTTCCTTCTGTGATTTCTACCCATACAGACTCATTTCCTATTTCACCCTTTATTGAATTATTAATACAACATTTTAATGTATCCCTGACGAAGAGTGCGACCCCTCCCACCTTCCTACCTTCCCTGTCCTTGTGATAAAGGTTGTACCCTTCTATGTGGTATTCTGATAAAAAAAATGTTGCTCGCCAGATTCATCCAAGTTTCGTGATTGCTATGACGTCTACATTCTTGGTACATACAACCGCTCTCAGCAAGTCTATTTTATTTCTAACGCTCCTACTGTTTGTATAAAGGGAAAGGATAATGTAATCGTAGGTTTCTTGCCAAGCTTGTGAACAAGTTCTTTCCTTAGATTTATTTAGCATCCCAATAAATCTATGAATTTGGTGAGATGTTACATGCAACGTATCTCATGATAGAACTATCCTTAAGAACCCATTACTCCAGGAGCTGTACTGCCGGACGTACAGTAACTGTGTATGTTTTCTTGATATATATTGTATGATTATATATTTTTTTCAGACTAGAATTACATTGCTTTTTTGTGAATAGTTTAAAATATTAAAATCTGCAATACTGTAATAGCATTAACAATGACATGTTAAGTACGATGTTTGGGTCAGTCTACTAAAAGAAACCCATTGAAGCCGACGGCTTCATATCCGGGTCAGTAGCTCACAAGCTTGGTTAGTCATCAGACTTTCACCACGGCCTGCGTTGTCAGTTCACTTCTGTCTTCGATCGGGTGATGTACTCATGATATTCATTGTTGAGGCTGGCTGGCTGATTTGGTGTTTTATGTATTTATGTTCTGGAATCGTGTATTGATTTGGTTGTAAGTGATATTGGCAACCATAAAGAAACATAGTATGTTTATGTGATTTGCTTTATTTCATTGTTATTAGTGGTAAACTTTTGCACATACAGTTATACATTTTATTTAAGATTCTTTACTACAATCATCAAGTATTCAGTTATTAAAAGTTGCTGCATTCAATCCATGCATTACACCGTAGTTGGAGTTTTTTTTTATACAAATTTAAGAACCATGTATTGTAATTCACTTTAAATACATTCACTTTTTGTTTGTTACGAGCCTTACTCCTTTGCACTGTACATCAGTGAGGGTAACATCATGTACGCAGAATGATGGCACTTTTATACCATCAACAATGTGTGTTGTATATTATATTAACTGACACAGGGATGGAGCCAACACACACTACACATGACCCCGTGTTTACGTTTTGCCATGTTACTCCCAGATATAAACGCTTAAAAGTTTTTATCTGATCAATAAAAAACAAAAAAATATAGTGTCAGAAAATAAAATTGGAAGGCAAACCCATATATAATTACTTATACTGTATGGACTAAAAATGAAGTATATATAATTACATATATAAGTGACCAATATTTTCAAAGTAATTATGTACACGAATAAACACAATTCCTATGCTACTATGTACTTGAATTATGTGTTTGGACTCCATTGCCGGACGATATAGTGAGAAATAAAAGGTTTATTTTGCCTCCCTCATTCAGTCCTACATGACTTGTTTAAGGGTATAATGGGCCACAAACATCAAAATTAGCCATTATGGCGACTGTTTTACCCTCCAAAATGTTTACAAAGATAAGAATATTACTTGCTAGGGGAGGTAGTTAAGAATCTGTGCAAATAGTTTAATATTGATTAGTTGACAGATAGTGGGAATAAAGAACCTCAAAAAACAAAATAGTACATTGATGTGTATTATATCCAGGCAGTGTAAGGTGATAGTATCAGCATAAAATATGTTACAGCAGCGTACTACTTTTGATATATGATCTTTCAATTAAAATAGGATAACAAGGAATGGCAATTATTATGAATATTTGCTCTATGTATCTAAAGTATCAGTTACAGATAATGGCGTGTCATATTTAGAGTGCAATTTCACAAATAATTTAGATGAATGGTGGGAGTGAAATTGTGTACCGTTATATTAACATCACAACTATTACACACGAGATCTAAATGTTGTGTTACGAATTTTACCCACCTGTAAAATTGCCCCCCACTACTTGCTCACCCTTAACTAATTGGCGCGTAAAGGGCACCCCAGTTACGGACTTAGGAATGTTAATTAGAGCTACAGACACTGCTGGCACTAGTCTGGCAGTGACTCACATAGCTGACTGAAGGAGAGCTTGGCACTGATGGCGCTGGTCTCACATTTACTTTACTATGTTGAATAACGAAATGAAAGGTTACTGATTCTGCAGGAATCACACACAACTAAGATGAATCACTCCTCTTTCTCTGCTCTCTCTAGTCTCTTCTCTAGGGCTTATGCATCTTGATTTTCCAACCAGCGGTTATACCCTAAACTCAATAATAAAATATACCTATACATATATGAAAAAGCGGTATAAATAGCAATACGAACTCTTTTTTTTTATAACAAAATGTTTATTCGTAAGATTTCGGTACAAGCCTAATGAAATTTCCATCTCCGTGAACTACACTCTTCGTAGATCATCTCATAAACCAACTTTGTTAAAGTGGATTGCCTAAGTTTAGAGTTAAGACGAGTGGCTTTAGAAGCAACTTCTATTGAACTAAGTTAAAAGGTAGGCAACGAAGCGAGGCCTCTGGTTCATGGGTCATAAACTGCCTCCACACACATCAACATCATCATCATCAGTAAGAAAAACTTGTACTCATAAATAGATTATTGGAGAGAAGTCGCTGATGATTGTGTTTCATGATTTATAAAGCCCTATGAAAGTTGTTTATCTTTAATTAAGAAATGTTTTCGGTGCTGTATTTCAACCTCGGTGTACTGTACGTTAAGAGAGAGAGAGAGAGAGACTACAATGAACCCAAGGGACACTAAATAAATGTCTTTGTGTCACATGAAGTCCGTTAGATTGTAAGTGCCTTTTCCATCATTGTACACAATACACAGCGTTAGCAACGTCTCAGCGACACGTTTAATATTTCGAAGCTTATTTCTTTCAGGTGTCTCATCTTTTTTTTTTCTATTCTTACGTGGAATAGCCCACCCGGGCGCAAGTCATCGACCCACAACAGGGCAAACTGAAACATATTCACAAACATATACACCGACTAAGTTCATTGAAAACATCGCATCATCAGAGATACACATTTACAGTATGTTCAATTCATTACTATGTGTGAAGATAATGGTAGTGTGAACTATATACAGATACTTCAGGCATGTCTTTTTGATCCTGGTGTTTACTTGGGGATGATGACTTAGCTGTTGCCAGGACGACGCCCAATTAAGGCCAGATACACTAATGGATATCCTCAACCTCACATCAAACCGGTGCCAGTTACTTCACAGAGCCTGAGTCTTCACACAGCTTTCTCATTTTCAAATTAGGAATTCGCTTATTGATGGTCTTAGTCTTAGTCAATACAAAATGACTCAATTGAAAGAATATCAGCGAGTATTACCCGTAACCAGAGAGAAAGAGTCAGTCAGTTTTGAATAGAGAACCAGACCTGTTTTTGGACTGAGGAACATTGACAGTATGTTTCATGAAAGGTAAGATCAGCAGCGCTGAAGAGGAAAATAGCAGCATAAACAATTTTCCAAGTAGCAAAAGTAGACAAAAAAAAAATAGGTATGACCAGCCGCAGTAAGAAGTTTATTATCAAGAGACAAAATTCAAGTTGCAATAGCATGTCACATAAAGAGGAGGAAGAGCAAAATCAAATTCACCAATCCAATAAACAACAAAAGCAACATAACAGGAGTAAGTTGAAGAAATACAATAACAGCAACACCAAAGCACAACCTCCACACCCACCACCACCATTATCATCAGGGAGAGACGAAATGCAGGAGGAGCGAGGAGGTGAACACAACATAGTCATCACCACCACCACCACCAACACCACCACTACCACCATCATCACACCACCACCATCATCATCACACCACCAACATCATCATCACACCACAACCACCACCACCATCGTCACATCATCAGGAAGAGACGAGGTGCAGGAGAAGCCAGAAGGTAAACACTGCTATTCAGGTCTCGTTAGCAAGGTAATCAGGGTCCCAAGTTAGTCCGTAATAGATGTGTATGTGTGTGTGTGTGTGTGTGTGTGTGTGTGTGTGTGTGAAAAATAAAATGGAGAGGAGGAAGAGGAAAGAGTCTGAATGGGCTTGAAAAAAAAAATAAAATGGAAAAATAATGCCACAAGGGACAAGAAAAAAAAGAAGCGAAATAAAAAATACAAGAAACTCGGGAACAAATTAGAAAGAAGAGCCAGAATTGAACCTAAATAAACAACTGCAAAAACGAGAGAAGGATGAATAAAATAACGAAACAGAAGAATATAAAAGATGAAAACACAAAAAAAAAAAACAGATGAAGATAATGCAAAATATGAAAGAATCAGATTTAAGTGAATACATCATTAAAAAAATTTACATAGTTGTGAGTGTAACATAGAAGGGTCACACTTCCATGTACTGTATATACACTGCATTGTAACCCTTATCTTCACGGCTTACTTCACACTACCCAAACCACTAGTTAACCATCGCCGGCTGTTGGGGGCGCTATCTATGACAGGTGACGTCTACTTTGACCCTGGGATTCCAAGTCAGTCCTACTCCCACCTCCTCGGCGAATTGTTCTCCCTGCCTACTGTCGTGAATATGAGCGACTGTTACACAGAGGGATCTACTAGCCAGCTATGTGTAACGTGTAGAGCTGAGTACATTATTTTTCACCCTTGAATATGTGGTTTGTCTTGATTTTGTATTAAGAATATTAAAAAAAATCACTTGCATATTTTTCACGGCCTACTATTTATACTGTGTTGGGTGCTGTCATGTCAACCATGAGTGTGGTGTCAAATATTCAATTAAGCAAATTAATGCTATAATGATTAAACCTACAGTAAAACATAATAACTAGGAACATTCACAATACAAACAATGTTATTTGTTACGTAATTGAGCATGAATATTACAAAGTATTATAACTAAATATTTTAAATCAAAAGGCCCCGAGACACACACAGTTACATAAATCAAATTTAAAATTTTGAGATTAAAATAAAAGTAAAAGTTAAAGTAAAGGAACTTAATGACATTTACCTGCTTAATTGCTCAGTTTCCGTAACTGGGAAATATGAAAAGCTATTTAACAAAGCATTTACTTTAGAATAGAATCTAATATAACCCCCCCCCCCTTAAAATAATTGAAAACAACATCAACCTTATTCAGTATGAAATCTTCGTTTCGATCCCAAGTAACAAGGTCACACTGAACTACGATTTCCACCCTCAACTTTACAAACCTCTCTCCTCTTGCATAAGTCTCTGCAAAGTCTCCTTATATATCATCAAAAGCTATAGAATCCCCTTGCTTCATTTCCCCCCCTCGAAGTCATCCTCTCTGATATACACTTCTTTCACGACCCTGGAATCTCTCTTTGTTTCGTAATACTAGGTGAACTCTGCTAAAGTTTCCTATTCTAACCTCAGCTTCATATATAAGCATTGTGACATTTTTTGCTAGGTTATTGATGCTGACATTATTATATGCACACTCTATGTTGGAATTTTATCCCTGCTTGGCCTTCTCCTCTGGCCTATTACCTCTAGGAACAGAACAACTCTAAGGCCCGAATTCAGAACTGTGGTTTGAACCCTGCATCGGGTAATCTGTTGCAATTCTTCAATTACGAGCAAGGATTCGAACACTGAAATAAATAAATAAATATATATATATATATAAATAAATATATATATATATATATATATATATATATATATATATATATATATATATATATATATATATATATATATATATATATATATGTGTGTGTGTATATATATATATGTGTGTATATATATATATATATAAGAACATAAGAACATAAATAAGGAGGAAACTGCAGCGGGCCTATTGGCCCATACTGGGCAGTCCCGTTTATATCCAAACCCTATTGCTCATATAAGCATCCAACCTATGTTTAAAGCTATTCAGCGTATTCGAGTTAATGATGATATTTTGTAACTTGTTCCATTCATCCACTACTCTGTTTCCAAACCAGTGTTTACCTATTTCGCACCTAAATCTAAATTTGTCCAATTTAAAACCATTGTTACGAGTTCGCTCCTGGTTGGATGGTTTGACAACCTTTGTACTGTCCCCTTTGTTTAGCCCTGACTTTAATTTATACACCTCTATCAGGTCGCCCCTCGCTCTACGTCTCTCGAGGGAGTGCAAATTAAGATGCTTTAACCTGTCTCTATACTCAAGGTTCCTAATGCCCGGGATTAGTCTTGTCATTCTCCTCTGAATTCTTTCCAAGGATTCTATATCCATTCTGTAATACGGTGACCAGAACTGAACTGCGTAATCCAGGTGTGGCCTCACAAGCGCAAGATACAGTTTTAGGATGACCTCGCTAGTCTTGTAACTAACACTCCTTTGTATGAACCCAAGTACTTTATTAGCCTTGTTACGAGCAAAAATACATTGTTTACTTGGCTTAAGCTTCCTTCTTATCATTACCCCTAAATCTCTCTCGCAGTCGGATTTCTCTATGGCATCGTTGTTCATCTGGTATCTGGTTTCCCTGTTTGCATCTCCTATACTGACTACTTAACATTTGTCCACGTTGAATTTCATCTGCCATTTTTCAGACCATTCGAAAAATTTGTTTAGATCTCCTGTAGTTTTGTCGAGTCCTCGTCAGATTTAATAACACGTCCTATTTTAGTGTCATCAGCAAATTTACTTATGTTGCTGTCTATGCCGATATCTATGTCGTTTATGAATATAATAAATAATAATGGTCCAAGTAATGAGCCTTGGGGAACTCCACTTGTGACGTTGCTCCAATGGGACTTCGTGCCGTTAATGCTCACTCGCTGTTTCCTGTCCTGTAACCAAGCCCTAATCCATTTAAGGATGGTACCTTAGATGCCATGTGCTTCTACCTTTCTAATTTGTCTTTCGTGGGGGGACACTGTCGAAGGCTTTGCTAAAGTCGAGATATACCACATCATAATTGTGCCCCTTCTCCACCGATTCGAAAACTGATGAAAAGAATGTTAATAGATTAGTTATACAAGAAAGTCCGCTTGTGAAGCCATGCTGGGAATCATTGATCAATCGGTGCTTCTCCAGGTGATTTCGTATAGAGTTTGAAATGATTGCTTCCAGTAATTTGCCTACTATTCATGTTAGACTGATTGGGCGGTAGTTAGAGGATAGTGATCTATCCCCCTTCTTGAAAATCGGCATTACATTCGCTATCCTCCAGCATTCTGGTACTACACCTGTTTTTAAGAACATTTTAAACAACTTTGCTAAGGGCATTCTAAGCTCTCCGTTACATTCCCCAAATACTCTGGCAAATATCTCATCGGAACCAGGTGACTTATTAGGCTTTAGTTTGTGTATTTGCTTACTAACATCGTTACTAGTCACTACTATCTCGCTGAATTTGTTTTCTTCACTATCTCTGAATAGAGTCGGTGCTCATTTCTCCGTCGTTATCAGTGAGCTCGCCGGTATCTGGTGGAATCCTTTGGGGTTTGTCTTCCCCTCCCTTGCTATCTTTACCTCATTATTCCTCTTGGCTTTCCTTATCTCGGTTTCAACCCTACTCGCCAATATCTTATAATAATCCTGGAGGTAAATTTCGCCACGCTTTATCCTTCTACCTATAGTCTTCCTTTGGCCAATGATGTTCTTTAAATAATTATTTATCCATTTAGGATCATTGTTGTCTGATCTGAGTTTTTTGTATGGTATGTTCTGCCTTTGAGCATTAAGTAACTCATTATTTAAATTGTCGTGGAACTCGCCAATCTCAGATCTCGTTATCAGGTCAGAGTCATCTGTCTGGTTCACGGCCAAGCGCGACACCCCCTTCTCAGCTGCCTCTTTAAACTGTCAAAGTTTGCCCTTCTGAAATCTGGTACTTCAGTGGAATTTTCCTTACGTCTGCCCTGAAAATCTAACTAGAATCTAATTTCTTTGTGCTCGCTGTTTGCAAGTTCGTTCCCTACCTCGACATTGCTAATGAGGTTTTCTCTGTTCGAGAGAACTAAATCGAGTATATTATTACCTCGTGTGGGTTCGGTTATATGTTGACTTAGGAAATAGTCCTGGATCGTCTCGAGAAAATCCTCTGATTATTAGTTACCCGTAAGGTCAGTCCCATCTATTTGGCCAAGGTTAAAGTCGCCTACTATACAGACTTTGTTGTGTATGGAAGCTCTGCGCATTTCATTTCAGATAAGTCGCTCATTGACTCTATCAAGATTGGGAGGTCTATATATTACTCCTGTGATGAAATTTTCCCTACCATCGCTTAATTCTATCCAAATTGTTTCTCTATTCCGCTCAGTTTTTATTTCCTTATTTATTTCACACTTTAGATTATCCCAACATAGATTGCTACTTCTCCTCCTTTCCTGGTCTGCCTATCGGTATGGAACAATTTGTAACCCGCAATTTGGTATTCGACCGGCAACTCACGTGAGTCTAGGTTGATCCATGTTTCAGTGAATGCTATTATATCGATTTTTTCGGTACATACCAAGGCCCTAATATCATCCATTTTGTTTCTCATACTTCTACTGTTCGCGTAGTAGACATTTAAGTTGGTCGTGTTTTGAGTCCTCCCTGTACCGCATTTAGTTTTAAACTCTCTGTTTAATTTAGTTTTGTCATCATTCCTAACACTATTTCCCTGTAATCATTTACTTTGTTTACCTGCTCCCACTGCAGTTTCCCCCACCCCCGTGCCCATATGTTCCCCTAGCAGTTTAAAGACTTCGATATCCTTTGAACTGCCCCCTCCAGTGACCCAGCCAGGGTTGCCACCCCATCCCGAGACAGGTGCAGGACCCCGCATATGATAGGGATCCCTCCCTTAGACCTAATACGATCTATAGCTGCCTTAAACTTATCAAGAATCTCCTTGCTCCTACACCGGCCAATATCATTGCCTCCTGCACTGAGGCAGATAATGGGTTTGTTCCCATTACCATACAAGATATTGTCCATCCTGTCAATTATATCCCCCACCCCAGCTCCTGGCAAACACACCCTCATCCTATTTTTTTTTTTACCACAAAAGGCCCTGTCCATGTACCTTACCTGAGAGTCACCACCAATTAAAGTTTTTATACCTTCCTTGTCATCCCTGTCCCTGACTGTACTAACATCCAATTCGTCTATCAAGGGACTGAACGAGTTGGTACACTTAGCTGTTGTTGTCGTTGTTGTCGTATCCTTGGTGTATTTCTTCACCACCAGCTTCGTCTTCCAACTCCTCACAACCTTCCACTCGCTTGAGTTTTCGTCAGACACTGGCTTTCCCTGTCCCACCTCCCCCTTTAACCTCGCCAGCTCTTCCTTTAATTTCAGGTTTTCCAGCGTGGCCCTCTCAATTTCTTCCTTGGCCCTCGCCAATTCTTCCATGGACCACTACAGTTTGGTCAACAAACTCGCACACCCATGACCACACATAGCATTGGCCATATTTGATAATTCCTCGGGAGCTAACCCTGCCATGCCATTACTCAAATTCATGTTGAATTTGAGTAATGGCATGTACAAACTGGACAATTTTGTAATTAAGAAGATTTGTAACCAGGTGAGAAGGTTGGGCCACCTTACACTCTGACCTGACTACCGACGGTTGTGGTGCTATTTAAAGATTAGTAGGGTCATTACCTAATACCTGACCATTGTGGACCTGATCTCACCCTCCTCTGTATATATACACCTTGTTTTGTACTTCTCTTTAGTCTGAACTCACCCCTGAAGATGTGAATTACACGAAAGCGCTTGGGAACTTCGTGTTTTCTTCTTTCCTGGTGGTTATCAGCATATATATATATATATATATATATATATATATATATATATATATATATATATATATATATATATATATATATATATATATATATGTGTGTATATATATATATCATTTCAACTGCAGATTTTGTCAATCATATTATATCAACAACTGAAGCGCGGAAGAATCCACATAGCTGAAATCTGACAAAATCTGTAGTTTAATTAAAAAAATGAAAAAAACCTTCAACTTCAATCTTCTGGATCTTATAACATAGCATCTCTGTGGGTAATCATGGTGACTACATATGCTGTAAATTAATTGTATATCTTCGGTCTTGGATTATTTTTCAGAAAGATACTGGCAGCAATGACCGTCCTAATCAAGAGGTGCCGGATGCTGGAAGCGCCACATGTGGAAGGTGCTATCTGTTGGTAATGTCAGGTGTTGAAGGTAAAATGTCTCCAGGCTGCCAAGTGATGAATGTGTTAGATATCATAGGTGACATGTGTCTGAGGTGCCAAGTGCTGGATATATCAATTACAGGAGGTACCAGGTGTATGCATCCTCCCCCCCCAAAAAAAAAAAATCTGTAAATATTAAATGAAAAGATAACAAAGTAAAGTGTACGCCTCGAGAAGGTGTTAAGGGGTGTATAAATACTGACACAGGAAGATATTCCTTAATACCTCCTATAAATTTGCTCACTGGGCGAGTCTTGAAGCAAATGAAGACACTGAGTGTATTGTAGATTGAAGAACATTACAGAAGAAGTTTCATTTAAAAAAAAAATAATCCTCACCTAATTCAGGAACATAATGGAGATTTTAGTCAGAGAAAATATTATTATCTGTTTAGCCGTGACGAGGAAATTAACAAAGTAAAAATAATGTTAAAGTTTCGATCAAGGAAAGTGTACCCGTGTTGGCTCTCCCTAAATGACCAGCCTGCAGATCAAACTTCCGATATTTACATTTCATTAGAGACGTAGTATTTTTCATTTAAGAGATGGATTGGGAAAGAGGGGACGAACTGTGCTTTCCGTGCATGTATATTAGAAGGGTGAGACAGACACACAGATCGACAGAAAGATACATAGAAACAGACAGCCAGAGACAGACAAATTGACAGATTGAGCGGAAAGACAGAAGCAGTGGCAAAAAGAAACGGGAAAGAGAGACAGAGTTGAGAAGTGTGAAAGCTGGGTCATGTTATTCGTGTTTCCCAGGGCGAGAGGATTTATCATAGGTAAGGGTGTGTGACAAGTCGCGGTGGAAATATCAGGCCACCGAGTGAAGGCTTCAGGGTTGACGAGGCATAAGTTTAAGAGATCATGGAGTGAGAACTTTAGAGATGGCGAGGTATATAAGTTTAGGAGGTCACGGAGTGTGGCTTTAAGGAGTCCAGTGTAGGAATTTGGAAGGCCACGGAGTGAGAGTTTGGAGAGCCACGGAATAAGTGATTGGGAGACTACGGAATGAGAGTTTGAGAAATTACAGAGTGAGAGTTTGAGAGGCTTCGCAGTGAGAACTTGGATAGTCCAGTTCATTATGTATTTTTGTGATTTCTTTTTATTTATTTAATCTTTTTTTTTGGGGGGGGGGGAGGGCGGATATGTTTTACTATGCACTTATGGAAATGTTAGGTTCTACTGAGTATGGAAATCAATTTTTACTTAATTTCTCAATATCTCTGTTTCTATGCTATGTAACTGATTCCTTTCCCATAGCTAATTTACATTTTAAGGGACAGTGAAGCCATTGAGACTAACTGTATTCAGCTAAAAAAAACGGGAAGAAAGATATTCAACATAAGTCCAGATTTATTTTTCAAATTAAATCATACATTGCCATTATTGTATACAAAGATGGCATTTTCTCTCTGTTTGTGATGGTATCTTAAGTTCTGTATAAATACTGGATATACTGTAGAATTTATTATGGGCACACCTTGTTGTTCTTGTTGAGTTCAGTTATCCCATCATTATCACTATCGTCCAAAACACGGTTTTTATCGTGAGTCTTCGTCATATTCATACCGTGATACACAGGCCATGGTCGGTACACTGTCTGGTACACAGGCTGAGGTCGGTACTCTGCAAGTCTTTTGACCTTCATGAACGTCTTTCTGAGGAACAGTTTACCTTACACTGGCATTTCACCATCTCGATGATGGCCTTCGGTTCTGGTGAATCAGCTGTGGTGGTCGACTTTAGCTGGTTATCATCGTCCTTGTAGTAGCCATTCTGCAATGGATCAGGGGGAACTTGCTGGGCAATGCTTACCTGGCCCCAAACTTGAGCCTGTATATATAACCTAAGGATGTGCTGCTTAAAGGCACCAACTGTATGTGGTAACTCGTAGCTCTCACTCGAGTATTTACAAAACAAGTTCCATAGCAACTCTGAAATGCTTTTTATTTGGACTCCCTTTGGATAGTAGGTAGCATGCAGAAAACTCTTCCGTCACTTCTATGTCACTTCTATGTCATCACCCAGCATCTTCAGCACTTCGACGATGTTGTCTTCAGCCGCTGGGAGAATCTTAAGCCACGTAGCCTTGCCTACTCTTGAAAATCATCCTGTGTTGTCACCTCCAAAGAAAGCATGAAATGGATGCCAAATATTCGTCTTTTCTGGAGCAAGAGTATCCCAAAACGGTTGGATCTGTAGAATGCCCGATGCCATGGAGGTGGTGGTGTGCCTTGGCAACATATCACAGTTAACTATGACCATGACAAAAACATCTATGTTAGACGAGAAAATGTTAGTTGCAGGTCTTCTGAGTTTCTCCTTGTTGCAGATACTGGAAGATAAATAGAAGTCGGCTTCCTCGTGGTTTTTGTCTTCATAGTGGCTCAAATCTTTGCCACCCCTGGTTCGACCAGATGCTGAAGCGATGACGAGCTTGCAGGAACTGCTGCTGTGCAGTATTTCTGTCTTTTTTGCCAGGTACTCTATCAAATCAGCCTCTGTCTTGTCACGTGATAGGATTCTACTCATCGTTATTTCTTTATGCTCGACTCTCATCTCTGACTTGGTACTGGACTGGATCCTTCCCCTTGCGTCTCTTAAGTCTGGTCGCGCTCTTCAAGGAATCAGGCTTTTATGTGTCAAACACGAGAACAACTTCATCAAAGTTCTGCGTGAGGTTCATCAGTCTGTGGCCGAAAGCCAGCACTTTAAGCTTTAGGTTTGTTTGTGACCTGCCTATTGGATTTGAATCCAAACATTAGGTTTTGAGTCACTGTGAGGGCAGCCCTGTCCACCACAAGTGTACGAACTTCAGTCTCCAACTTGTCTCCTTGCTGGCCCTGTCATGATCCATCGGATAAGTATAGAGTGCCACTGGCACATCTTTCAATGTGCTGGGAATTGTAATGGAAGTTTGTGGGTATTCTGTCTTGGAGAATGCTCCATTGTTCTTGCGAACCAGTTGTGCGTAACTGTATAGATTCTTTATATTGCTGGTGTGATCAGAAGTGATAATAGACTGAGTCATTTCAGCCTCAGGAGATTCTGAGCAGTTACTTTGCAGAATGGACCTTGCACCTAGAAATTCAGACATTATTTTGTCTTTCAGCCAGTGTCTGGTGTAAGAAAGGTTTCTTAGTTGCCAAGGCCACTTCTCTATCTAGCATGCTCACCTCGGTGTTCTCGACATCGTACATTGAAAGATATGTCCCATTTCTGGTTTGCAAGTCAATGGTGTTCAAAAGTTCAATGAAACTAGCAGTTTGGATTGGACACCCACCCTTCTTGTTTATTTGTGCTTTGCTTGTGTTAGCTTCACCTTTTAGAAAATGGAACGCATTTTTAATCCAACAATCTTTGTGATATTTGATAGCACTGGCGTGGGCATCATCTTCAGAAATGCAAGATGCCAGTCTTGTTTTCAGTTCTGTTCATTGGTTGCGCTGCTGGCCGTATAAATGGGTCTGAGGTTGATGGCCCTCACTTCCTAGGTATATGCGACCCAGTGAACAGAAATTGTGGTTTTTGTCTTTTGCACGTTGCAGTTGGACTTAGTTGCATTGGAATAATAGGTGCAATGTCAAAGAGCCATATTTGGCTACAAAGTCTCTGTTGTGCACCCTTCTAACCTCATGCGAATATGGACAAACTCGCCATCATGCAGTAATGATCGCTCCTTTATTGCAGACAGCAAATGTGGTAGTAATGTAATCTAGGCTGCAACTCCGGCACACTTCTTGGCATACGAGTATTATGCACCGTTTCCAGTTGATTATCTTATGTGACTGTAGTCCAAGTTGTGGCAACATTGCTGTGGTGAAGTTATTTGGTGGCCTGTGCAGTTTGTTGAATCAATGCAGCCTTCAGCTCAACGTAACCTCTGCACCAGTTCCGTCTGGTCCGCATGGTTGCAAGATATGGCTAGCGCGGCAAAAGCGCGTGTGTGTTCGTATATACATGCTGGAAAAATGTCGGATCATCCTCTCCCTCCGTGAACCACGAGACTCATTGAATTGTCAATCAAAAGCAGTCGTTAAGTTGACCCATCGATGGCGTAGGAATATGTGGGGGGGGGGGGGGGGCAAAGAGAGAGTCTCTGGGAGTGAGGGGGAGCTTGGCAAGTGAAGGGATGGCGGTGTGGTGTGGCCAGGTTGTTAACATCAGCATTGTTATAAACTGACAGCTATTTTATTTTATTTTCATTAAGATGTTGGTATCTTATATCCTTAATAATACGAAAACTATGCTCTCTCTCTCTATCTCTCTCTCTCTCTCTCTCTCTCTCTCTCACACAAACAAAATCCTTACCTGCCTATCATTAAACACACACACACACATCAGTTTGGAATAAGGAGAATTGCTCAGCATAAATATACGTCTACTTTGACATTAATAATTGTTCCCAATATAGGTGCAATACATACACAGTTCACATTATGTAGCAAGATGTAGCAAGTTAACCAATAAACATTTAACCGATTTACCGATTCTTCGTTTCAGTAAAAGTTATGCGATACCCAATTACCCATTCCAAGGTGATAATTTCATTCATGTAAAAGGTGATCATGTGTTCAGTGGTGGATCGCTGAGAAACGCGGGGGGTGGGAGACAACACGCCCCATGGCAAAGCAGTTGGGTTCCAGACTATCTGAAATGCGTAGAATATGCTATGGAGCAGTAAGAACGGCCGGGGTTGCAAGGCAGCCCTCAGGCACCGGACACAGTTTGTTTTAAACTGGTCTTGCCCGGTTGTCAGTGCTCAGGGCAGTCCTAATTAACATTCTATTTACAGTTCTATTTGCTTATTTTCGTTGCAAATAACAGGTTACATAGGAAGATTTAATTTAAGACACACTGTCCAAAACGTGTGTGTCGGGTATGTGTGATGTGTGTGCTGGTGGTGTGTGTGCACAGTAGTGTGTGTTCACTGTGGTGCGTGTGTATGTAATAATAATAATAATAATAATAATAATAATAATAATAATAATAATAATTATAATTATAATAATAATTAACGGTTTATTGAAAGAGCATTGCAGCCGGAAGGCTGAAAATATACAGTTCATAATTGGGGAATGGGCCTCTTGATTTACAAATAATATACAAGTAACATAAGTGATACAAATATGATATATAATAACTAGGTGGGGGAGACGCACAAACTACAGGGCATTTTAACATAGTGACAGTGCAAAAAGGAAAATTGACTGGGAGTGAATACACTGGTTGATTACAAGTTATTGATAATTTTTACAATGATTGGGATTGAGCTGTTCTCATAGCGATCAGTTCGTGCTCATATGGGCTGGATGAGGGTGTGGCGTCGAACAGCAATTCTCAGACGAGGGATCTCGGGTGGTAGTACGAGCCGGTGTCGAGGATGGTGCAGAAACTTCTCACCAAATTTGTAGATGAGGTCGTGGTGATGGTCAGAGAGAGCCGAGAGGGTCAGTGTGTTGAGCACTTTTTGATATGTGGAGTAGGGAAGGGAGTGAATAATCTTGCATTCCCTCTTTTGCATTTTTTCTAGGTGTTTACGTTGTGTGGCATTTAGGGAGGAAGACCAGGTAGGGGAGGCATAGGCGAGTTTGGGAAGTATGAATGTTGAGTGAACACTGAGGAGCTCGGGCGCAGGAACTCCGAGGGACTTGAGTCGGCGGGGGAGGTGGAGACGGAAGCTGGAGGATTTGACAACTTCACTGACGTGTGGTTTCCATTTTAGTTTGTTGTCTATGGTGACGCCGAGTTGCTTAGTAGAATCTCCAACCTGGAGTGTGTTGACACCTAAAGTGATGGAAGGGGTGGGACAAAGTCGGAGGAGAGTTTGATGTGCTTAACCTTGGTCTTGGCATAATTGATGGTGATGTCGCGGTTGGTGGCCCAGTTTTCGAGACTCTTCAATAAATCCAGAAGGCGGTATAGTAGGGAGCAGAATTGTTGACACTGATCCCAATGGTGGAGTCATCGACATATTTCCAGCGAGCAGGGGTTTCTCTTAGGGCATCATTCATAAGCATAAGGAAGCATAGTGGTCCCATCTTGGTGCCTTGGTGGACGCCACAGGTGAGTGACTGAAAGGTGGAGACAGCCCCTCGGAAGCGTACAGCTTGGCGTCGGTTACTGAGGGTGTCTGTATTTTATGGTATAAGACTTCTTAGAAACTCGAGGTCGATAGCTTTGTTGATGATTAAATTGTGGTCGACTAGGTCAAATGCTTTGGTGAAGTCAATGAAGGCGACAGCTACAGACGTTTTTCGTTTTTCCAATGGCGGTATATGTAGTCGAGAAAGCTGACAATATAGTGAGTGGTGGAGGAAGTTTTCATATTACCAAATTGCAGAGGATCTATGGCGCCTGCAATATCAGCATAAGCCCAGTAAAACACAAAACTCTTACAGATTAAACTGGGTATTTGGGTGATTGCAATGGGTCGTAGCTGATTTCAGGATTGTGGGCTGGATGATTTGAGCACTGGTGACACTTATGAAGTCTTCCAGTCAGCTGGGCATCTGACTTGACTGAGGGAAGCATTGGTGATGGAGCAGAGGGGTTTAGCTAGCTCCGGGGAGAACTCCTTGAAGAGTTTCATTGGTAAGTCAATGGGTGTGGGGGAGCGTTTGAACGTCAGTTTATCCATAAGTTTTGCTAATTCAAATTTTTTTACTAAGTCAGTGGGAAAGGGGGGGGGGGGTAGGTATGAAGGGAGATTGGTTGTGTCAACCCGGGGGAGCGTCTAGCATATATTAGCGAAATGGTTATTTGATTGCTCAGCTGCGTCAACATTAGTGAGATGGCTAAGGGAGGGAAGGGGGTGTGTCATATTATTTAGTCTACAGAGTACTTTAAGTTTAACATACCACTGACTGATGTTGGTCTGCTTCAGGTGTTGCAGCTTGGTTGGGTAGTGAGACTTCTTTGCAGTGCGTATTTCGTGGATGATTCGGTTCCAAAGGGACCTGTAGTGGTTGTGGTCATTGCGATAAAAGGCTCTGTCTCTATGTTGCATAAGTCTCTTGATCCGAGGTGTGATCCAGGGCTATTCAGCTGGGTGAGATCTGACGGACTTCTCGGGGAAGAAGTGGTGGTGAGCTTCCGTGGTCGTATTGGTATAATTTATCCATTTGTTGTCCACGTCATCCACACTAACTACTTCAGTCCAGGGATGGTGAACTATCCACTGCCCAAATAGAGGCATTGCAGAGTCAGTAATCGGCCTGTAGGTCTTGATGTAGGGTCTCTGTAATTGAGTGGGAGTGGGAGTGGCAGCTGGGGACCAGAGCACTGATAGGTGTGTGCTACACCCGACAGGAGGCATTGGTTGAGGTGGTTGGTACTGGTCTGCTAAGTCGGTTAAGATAAAGTGAAGGGTATTTTGACCGTGTGTGAGGAAGTTCACAACTTGTGATAGTGACAGCTGGTCCTGGATATCATTGGTGTCAATTTCATTATAATCCCCGCATAATACTAACTTGGCACATGGGTACCTAACTCTGAGGTGGTCTGAGGTGGTAATGAGATGATTAATAAGAGTGTCTGTGATGGGTGAGCGAGGCGGATGGTATGACACGCAGATTATGATAGAAGCAGTGTGGCGTGAGTTGACGCGTGACACAACACTTACCAATAATGCCTCCACATCTGCTGGGACTTGAACATCCAGGCGTGACAGGCGTAGGTCATCTTGACAGAAGAAGGCAACTCCCCTCCCCCCCCCCCCCCTGAATCCATGTGAACGAAGGTGATGAAAGAGTTGATATCCCTCAATGTGACACGTTTCTGGCACAATTTGCCAAGCCTCACATGTGGCAACGACGTTGGCAGAGACTGACCTGACTGTGGTTGCCAGCTCATCAAACTTATTAACTAGGGAAGTTACGTTGGAGAGCAGTAAAGACAGGAGATCATACTATATCCGCAGAACTTCAGTGTAATGGTACGGTCTGTCAGGGGTGGGTTTCTCTGGTTTCCTAGTGGAGGTTATGGTCCTAATGGGCTTTTGTTTATGACGCCCCTGTCTACGGATGCGTGCATGGAATGTGTTCAGTGACTTGAGTCGTGCGATAACACTGCCATCAGGATAACTGTTCCCACGCTTTAGACGGAACAGAGAGCGTCAGGAGTAAGAAATTGGAGGCCATCTGTTGATATCTGTTGTTGTGGACGGACGGAAGTGTTTGTCCCCGGTGGCCATAACTCACTGGCGGCACTTTGAAGGCCACTGACACTGGTAGACATCTGTTAATATTTGTCAGTCTTAAACTCCGTGAATTCTTGCATCTGGCGCTTAGGGTCGCCGACACAGTATCCACGAATATATGTAAACACGATATATGTAAACACCGCAGTGGTCCTTGTCACTGGCACTTTGAAGGTGACCGACAAAGTGCCCACTTTCTGGTATTACACTGCTGTGTTTTTGTGCTTTTCCTTAGAATACACTATCGGAACACTGTTTGGTAATCAATCATTGCATTGATCACTTGAAAGTTTTACTGAGTAAATCCCGGTGTAGTAAGGCTGGTAGGGCGTTGGGATATTCTCGTCGTCCTGGCGGGTCGTTAACCGTGTCTGGGATCTTCTTTCTAAAATAATATGCAACAATTTCTTAAACTTTCGGGATATTTACAGTATCGCGAAAGTGGCCCTCCCCACACCCCTCTTCCCATTGGTAGCTCACACTGAATGGCCGATAATATGAGCTACCAGTGGGGAGGGGGGTGTGGGCAGGCCTGCTTTCAGGGCACTATTAGGTTTACCTAAAGGAGTGTTGGGAAGAATTGGCCCCAGCTTAAGAATTTTATTCTGGCTAACGCCAGACGATTTTATTCAGCCGAGGTAACCCCTACAGCACCTAAAGGGTTAAGGAATAGCTAATAAGAATACGTTTTATAAAAGGCCGATAGCAATTATTGCAGAGTTAGTGTATTTTTCAGGGATATAAGTATTAGTATTGTCAGATATAAACTATAATAATTATTGTATTCATACTTACCCAGGTCAGGCAAAACCCCAGTTTCCTCGTGTCTCCTTATCCACTTGACAACCGTTGTGCTGGAGACGGCAAGCCGCTGTGTTATCACACATGTCGAGAGACCAATGTCGTGAAGGACAACGATCTGTGCTCGCTTAGCTAATTCTGTCAAAGTCAAAGTTGTTAGGGATTTCTGGCCTCTTCGCCATTAGGCTATTTCGGCCGGAGCTGATGTCTTCTTTCTTCTTCTAGTCTTGCTCTTCTTTTTTGCTACAACTAATCTGATGTTCTTGTTTCTTCTTTTCTTGTTATTCTTGTGTTCTTCTTGTTCTTGGTATTTTGGTTAGTTCTTTCTTCTTGTTGTTTTTTATTGGGGATGAATTATGGTATGCATGAGTGATATGATGGTGATTTACTGACAAACCAGATGAAATGGCTTGTCAGGTGACTAGTTTCTCTGTGATTTTTTTTTTTTTTTTTTTTTTTTTTTTTTTTTTTAAAGTCTTTTGTAGCCCGTGTCTTTTTGTTTGAATATGTGTTGGTGGGTGTCAGTTTAACTTGATAAATGTGAGTGTTGTATGTAATGATAAGGTTTGTGATGTGTTTCTCATGTTGTATGTTTTAATTTTGTTTTATTCATTTTTATTTTCTTTAGGCATGGTTGTATACATATAATAGATATAAAAAGAGTTCATGCGTGTGTCAATCATAGCATGCCGATAAGATGGGTCTCCTTGAGGAAGGTTATTACAACGTCACTGATGGTGACATCATCTTGCAATAGGTTGGGTACAGTCAGCACGAAGCCTTGCTCGGCAGCTAGGATAACCAGCTGCCGGCGCTCTGGTTCGTACTGGCTGCACTCAGTCAGAATATGTTTGATGGAGAGAGTTTGGTTGCAAGTGGAACAGATGGGTGGAAAGGACTGATCAAGGTAGGCCCCTAGGTGGGTCAGATAGGTGCAGTTCAGCCTAAGTCTGGCGAGAACGACCTCTTCCCTCCTATTCTTCCTGTATGCTGAGGGCCAGTTACCTATGTTAGGCTTCCAGGTGTTGTGGAGATTTAGCCTAGTCCAATCATGTTGCCACTTTTCAAATGTATATGTCTTCCCCAAGGAGAGACACGACTGAGTCTCCCAGGGCACATTAGTTGTCTCCCCGAGACCCACAGTCGCTCTTGCTAATCTGTCTGCCTGTTCATTGCCCCAAATGTTACAATGCCCAGGCACCCACACCAGCACAATATTCTTGGCACACTCATGTAATTTATTAATAATGTTGCCCTGTATTTCATTGCTGGTAGTATCACCACCTTCAATTGCTTTAAGAGCTGACATGGAATCTGAAATGACAGCAACATCACTGACATTGCTTGTTATTGCAATGTCAATGGCTTTACTAATTGCGAACATTTCTGCAGAGAAAATAGTTGCATGCCGCGGCAGGCGGGAGCTCCACTCCTCGTCTCTGCTCCAGATACCGGCTCCAACGTTGTCGTCAGTCTTGGACCCGTCGGTGTACACGTGAGTATAGGTGCTGAATCCTTCAAGAAATTGATAGAAAAGTTGCCTCAGGAGCTCAGGATGAAAGTCATTCTTTGCTCCCGGAAGCCACGATGTTTCCACATGGAGGTTGGGGTTCTCCCATGGCGGACACAACGGTGGAACGTATCTATCAACATCTCCGAAATGGATACCAGCACCCTGGCACAAGGTCTGGAGGCGGACAACCGAGGACGGGGACTTACGCAGCTGCAGGAAACGGAAGTTGGCAACAGCACACCAACCTGGGTGGCCTGTGCCGCGCTTCCTAGCCGCACTCAACCCGTACCTTAGCGTCAACATGTCCCTCCTGATGTGAAGTGGAGGGACGTGGGCCTCAACCTCTAGTTTAACTACACGTGTACACCTGTAGGCACCCAGACATAGACGAAGGCATCGGTTCTGTATTCTGGTTAGCCTTGCGAGTGTGGTGTCGCATGCCGAAGCATACAACTGGCATCCATAATCAAGTTTTGATCTGATCAGGGTCTTATACACCATTAATAAAGATTTCCTATCGGCTCCCCATGTAGTACCTGATAAAACTTTCAGGATGTTTGTGACTTTAAGACATTTACTTTCAAGTTCGTTAATGTGGTTTTTCCACGTTAATTTCCGGTCAAAATGAACACCAAGAAATTTTACTGAAGTCTGAAATTTAATAGGAGTATCATTTAATTTTAATACTGGATTTCTAATGTTACGTTTCTTAGTGAAGACTACTCCTACTGTCTTCTCAACTGAAAACCTAAATCCCCATTGTATTGCCCACTGTTCCGCGGCTTTTAGGCCGGCTTGCACCCTTTGTGCAGATAGCCTCTCAACTCGAGAGGAGCGCCAGATTGCGCAATCGTCAGCAAACAAGGAGAATTTGAGGTCACTCAAGCTGGGGGCTGGTGATAGGAAATCATTAATAATTACAAGAAATAAAATCGGGCCCAAAACGCTACCTTGTGGAACTCCATTTTCTAAGACAAATATGTCTGATTTTACGTTACCTTTTAGTTTGACGGAAAAAGTCCGGTCTTGCAAAAAATTACTGATGAAAATTGGCAAATTACCTCTCAGACCCATGGCGTGGAGCTTCATCATGAGGCCAGTCCGCCATGTCATGTCGAAAGCTTTTTCTATGTCTAAAAATACTGCAATTAATGTTTCTTTACTGCAAAGAGCTTTTGAGATGTCAGTTTCAAGACTTATTAAATGATCTAGTGTGCTTCTACCTTGGCGGAAACCACACTGTCGATCATTCAATAAGTTGTTACTTTCCAAAAAATACATTAGTCTACGCTTTATCATACGTTCCATGACCTTACACAGACAGTTTGTGAGCGAAATCGGACGGAATGAGTTGGTGTTATTCGGGCATTTGTCCCTCTTCGGGATCGGTACGACATGGGCAAAGTGCCATGAGTTTGGAAACGTTCTGGACGTCCAGATCTCATTGTACACTTCTAGCAATTTGTCCAGGTTTCCCTGGTCAAGGTGCTTAATCATCTCGTATCGTATACCGTCAGGTCCAGGAGTAGAGCCCTTGCCCTTATTAATAGCAAAGGAAAGTTCCTCTGGGGAAAATGCTCGATTGTAGCCCTGTTCGTCCCCATTCTCGAAGTCGAGATGCAAGAGCTCGGCACGATCACGGAACACGCCGAAGCGTGGATCATGATTGGTGGAGCTACTGGCATCTGCAAACTTCTGGCCTAGGGTGTTGGCAATGGCCTGGGGATCGTCGAGAATCCGCCCTCCACTACTCACCTGTGGGATAAAACTCCTTCCTCCTTTGGATCTGACCCGGTTTATAGCGGACCATACCTCAGAGGAAGGGGTATCCTTGTTAATAGTGGAGACGAACGCCCGCCAAGACTCTCTCTTACACTCCCTGAGAACTCTCCTAGCCTTGGCTCTAGCTTTTTTATACTCAATTAAGTTTACAAGTGATGGAATTCTATTAAATAAACGGCAACTCCTATTTCGCTCACAGACAACTCGTCGGCAGTCTGGTGTCCACCATGGAACTCCAGGCCTGTGGGTTTTTGCAGAAGTCTTAGGAATTGTTAAATCTGCAGCGTGTATTATAGCTTGTTGTATGTGTGTAATTTTGGTGTTGATGTCTTGTCCAATGGTGTCTATACGAACGGCTTCTGAGTATGCCCCCCAGTCTGCCTTCCTAAGGTTGTAGCGCACCTCGGGAGTAGCCGTCGGGGCGCCACACTCATAAGAAATGCAGATCGGAAAATGGTCACTACCCAGAGAGTCGTCGTATGTAGAAAATTTACAATCTAATAGCAAGGCAGCGTCAACTATAGAAAGATCTATAGCCGACGCTGTGCCAAATCGTTCGTCCACTCGAGTCGCACTACCGTCATTCAGAAGAGACAAGTTGGAGTTGAGGATAGCTGCAGCCACCTGCTCTCCCCTTCCGTCACTCCGGACACTGCCCCACCGCAAATGGTGAGCATTGAGGTCGCCGAGGATCATTTTCTTTCCTGGCAGTTGGTTGAATAGCTCCTCAAGCTCACCATCGTCAATGAGCCCGCCCGGAGGACAGTATAGTGAACAGATGGCAACATAGCCAGTCCGAATCTTAACTCTGCACGCGACAGCCTGCAGGTTCAAGTTCAGACTGACTCTTTGCTGGGCGAATGAACTCCGAATGTATAGGGCTACCCCCCTTAGGTTGTCTCCCCTGTAGGACGTGTAGTTGTCGAATACAGGTGGGTCGTCGTGACCCGCAAGTAGCGTCTCTTGTAGGCAAAAAACGTCCGGCCGGAATAATGACATAAGTAAATGAAATTGAGCATTTTTATTCCTAGCACCTCTGCAATTCCACTGGATGATACTGAATTTTAAGTCTGAGAGTTGATATGGTCAGCGTTTTGGGCTTTAGATTTTCCTCTTGTAAATCGGGGGGAAAATTGTTCCAGGGAAGAATCCCCCTCATCAGGTGAGCAGTCTCCCAGCTCCGAAGAGCCAGTACTCTGCTCAGCAGGGGCTCCCTGCCCCGGGGACCTTTCAACAATGCGAAAGGTTGGTGGTTGTGTTGAGTCTCTTGTCAAGTTCTCTAGTGACTGCGTTCTCCTCCTCTTTACTTGAGGGTAGGTAAGGTCGCGAGTCGGTTTGGGTTTTGTGGTCTCGTTATTAGTCATGGTTGTATTAGTGTTCTCGTCTTTGGTTGAATAACCGGGGATTATGAAGTCAGTCTGTGTTGAGATGGTCCTGGTCTCAGTCTGGGTTCCAATGGTGCACATTTTGGGAGGTGAGGTATTTTTGGATACAGCAGATGCAAAGGACATTCCAGGTGTTGGTGTCTGCAAGGACATCTCCACCTGCCTCTTAGCCTCCCTGTAGTCCAAATTATTCTCTGCTCTCACCTTACCGATCTCATACTCCCTCAGGTAGGAAGGGCACTTCCTGTCTGAGGCAGCATGCTGACCGGAACAGTGGTAGCATTTTTCCTCCGTTTGTGTACAGTCATTGTCCCTGTGTCCAGTTTGAGCACACTTGGAGCATACCTGGGTGTTACGGCAGGCCTTACCAGTGTGTCCAAATCTTTGACAGTTGAAACAACGCATTGGAAATGGAATATATGTTTTGGTCTGGACCCTCTCATATCCTACCAAGACATGAGTGGGCCTAACAAGTCCGTCAAAAGTCAGTACTGCTGTAGTCGATTGTTTACGTTCACCGTCTGTGGTCTTCCTACTAAATACGAAAGCATCGACGACTCCTTGATCTTTCATGTGGTACTTAATTTCGTCATTAGTCATCCCCTGAAATTCGTAGCTGATAACTACAGCCTTACAGGTGTTGAGAAATGCTGGGATATATGGTTCCACAGTCGTTGAATGGAAAGTTTTAAGATTCAAGGCGTCTCTCATTTGCTGTGCGTCTTTAACAGTAACTTGGAGTTCGCCTTTTCTTGTCTTTCGGACTTTCTCTACGTCCCCTATCTGATCCTTAATGGCCTTATGTATGATAAAGCCATTAATTTTGTCAAACGAGGTAGACGGGTCAACAGTCCGAAAGTGGATTACTCGGGCCTTCTCAGTTGATACTTGAATGTTTGGTCTTTGTTGCGTAGTTTTGTCGGTAGCCGTTACATTGTCAGTTGTTTTGTTGTTTAGATTGTCAGAGTTTGTCGTAGGTCGTGGCAGTCGTGGGTCATGATTGGCCTCCCGCCTCTGCCTGTCCCTGCCTGGACGAGCAGAGGGGGTCTTGGAGCTTCCCCTCCCAGAGGGCATGGTTGGGGTGGCTGGGAACCACCCCTTGTGTACAGCTTTGTTGATACCTTACATATATGATGTTGGTGCACTAAGGTTATGCAAGGCCCTTAAGTGCCAAAAAAAAATACTTGTACTTAAGGACGACCCCCGAACAGTGGTGTGCCTGCACGATCACAGACGTCACTGCTGGATTGGCCCAGGCTTTTCCCCGACCCCCACTGGAGACACACAATCCCACTCCGTGAGGTGTGCACCACTGGGGGGGCTCTAGCACGAATACTGAATTAAAAAAATTCAGCAGGTGCCTCGGCCAGGGTAAGTATTAGAAAGAAATTTAGTAAGAGAGAAAGCCCTCCTACCACGTCAGGAAGGACAACAGTTAGCGCTTCCCTCTCAGTTGTGTGGGTCACTCACACTAACTGTGGGGAGGGAATGCTAAGGTTGTCAATCTGAGCGCTCGTGAGGTGTCAAAAAATTTAAAGTGACAAAGCCACTTTTAAAAGAAAGATGAATGGATGGATGAATTGTTAATGCTTGGAGTAGCAAGAACAACAACAACAAGAACAGGTGCAAGTGAAATTGCACAAGATGCAGCGGGCTATGGCGGAAAAAACCGTTAGGAAATCTGTTCTCGCAAGAACGTCCGTCTCCTCCCGTGTCCAATCAGCCTCTCTGTAATTCTGTCTGTTGCCTGTTTATTATGTAGTCGATAGGGGGAATGACCAAGTTAACATGAGGGTAAATACAACACCTCGGTCTACCCATGATTGGCTGTCTAGAAACTGTTTACTGATATGTGATTGGGTGCCGACACACTCATTTCAACCTTTATTCAATACTGTGTATATCATATTATTATTATCATCGACCATGTCCAGTCTACAATATGACATAGGATTTAGATTTACAATTGCCCATTCACATCTCATTAGGTTCTAATTGGGTAGGCCTGAGTTCAGAACTGTGGTTTGAAACTGCATGATGGTTTAAGATTGAAGATTTTTGGTATTCAGAACGGTGGTTTGAGCTAACACAAAGATTCAAACCGGGTCTTAGATCAGATTTGTCGATCCTCGCGTTAATCCAGTCTGGAGGCAGGTTTAGCGGTCGATTCGTCATTCATGATAACAAGTCAATATGAATTTTGACAGAGAGCACTTTTCGGCTATTTGGTCAAATTGTGGGTAATTTTGTCTGTTAAAAAAAAATCTAATGGGAACTCGGATTTTTTTGGTTTGATATGCAACACACCCAAAAAGTAAAAAAAAATTATAATGTAGATTTTTATGGTGATTTCAAAACTGTGATCCTAACTGGAAGAAATCGGTCAACTTAAAATCCTAAAATTCCCTGGATGACCGAAAAAATAATAATACCATCAATTTCTTTTATTTTGGAAGACATTATATTCCTTTTTTGTTGGAATCATGGACATACAAGGCCAATGTATTTACACTTAATTCTACTATACTTGTAGACAAAATATAGAATGGCTTTGTACAGTACTGTATATCAACATTGCCATCAAACTTATGGAAACCCTTGATATTTGCCATCTATAATGAAAACAAAAAACATGAAAAAATCACATAAAACAAAAAACTGCGAATTATGTTAGAGCCTGGGAGTTACCATGGTACAGGTCATCTGGCATATTTGGATTTGTAAAAATATTAAACTTAGGCTACTAAATATTTATACGAATGCAATATCTATTTTGGTAGTGTTGGACGATTATTAATATCGCTCATTACGAAAATTGGCTCAATTTGATTTCCATACATTCCTACACATAAATTATTTGGATTAGCTATCGTAAAGGCTTACCTTTAATGATGGTTAGAAGAATTTTGAGGATATAAGCGGCGATGAGGAAAGTAGAGGCTGGCGGATGTTCCCACCCAAACACGGAATTCTTTTAAAAAGAACAATAAAATTCTTCATATGCTGTTCCACATGGAGAATATCTTATAAAAAATATTATTCCATTGCAAATTTCTACAATTTATGTACATCCAATTCTATTTCGTTTCTTTTGGTTTCAAAATATAGTTCCATCGTAGTGGTCATCAGGCGGGGGTGAGAGCACCACGGAAATCTCCCATGTTCCATTAATGAATCGCACAGTTTTTATTTTTTTTTAAAGCCCCGAGTGCTTCTTGCAAAGCAACCATGGGGATATCACAGCATCGTGTACACCACGGAAGTTCTTGCAATTGTCCTTTAGGGAGAAGGACCATACCCTACTTCCGGTGGATGATAAAATACATTGCCGCACCATGAGCCGACTAACCACGTGATCCGCAGCACAGTGGGCCACATGGTATGATACAATACCTTCAGAAAAAAACCCATAGTCTGAATAGGGAAAAAGCCTAGCTCATAGATAATACAGATATATAAATATAAATATACAAATAATAAGTATGTTCCCGTGACAATATATATATCTGAAAACCACAGATTCATAAATCTTTACCCAGGCTATTCTGAGACTACAGATAATAAATTCAAACACTAAATTATATGTAAAAAATATCCTTGAATTTTGAGCATAATATGCACGCTTACTTTAAAATAAATATACACAACAACACAGCAACAACGTCACAGCCAAGATACAGCCAATCCAAAAAGTATTGAGACCCAAGGGTTCGATGGAAAGGAAAATGAGCACTAGCCTCAGATGCATTCATGTATTGGCTGGCTTGTGCAGGTTTATGCCCGATGCTTCAATTTCTTTTGAACGCTTGGGATCTTAATACGTTCTGTATTGACTGTATCTCAACTGGTTATACATCAATGCTTTTACATTTAATTGTCATTTAGATATAATATGTCGTCGTTATAACTTAGTTGTTGTACTCTGTGCTTACCAGCCTCCGCCCAACACCCACCCCCTGATGAGGTACAGTCAACCAAGGATGCATGAATCTCACCATGGCTCTCGTACTAGCAATTTTATCTGGCTATACTTGGTGATCTGTGGGGTGCTGGTGCAGGATACTGCATGCCATTGTTGTGTAATTTGAGTCTATTACACAGTGTCTGCCCTGTAACATAAATCAAATTGTATTATATAATACTCACATTGTCAAACGGAATTAATTCCTTCATGAAACGCTCAAGATGAAATGTGGTACATTTATTATTGAAATTTGATGATATAATATTATGGCAGCCCTGGTTGTAGTTGCGTTGCTAATTCATTAAAATAATTTTCTTCATCATTTAAGAAAATATACGAACTTTTGGAAACTTCTCATGATCTTAAATAACGATGAAAATTTTATTATTATAAAAATGTTACCTTTAAAGTGTTTAATATTTATCCTGACAATGATACAGCCAAAATTAGATCCGCCAATCGTAATCCCTATTAAATATCGACTTACTTCACAAAGTATTGCCAGGTAAAATTGCTAGTACGAGAGCTAGGGCGGAGTCGATGTATCTTTGGTTGCCTGTACCTTGACTATCACCGCAGTGTGCCACAGATAGCGAGTCCCTGATGACAATGATCGCTTAAGATTTACTGCCATATAATAAGTTGGTTTTTACTAGAATTATATGCGCAAAATATTTCAGTGAATAGAAAAATCAGATTAACATTTAATGATTAGAATTTTGTAAAGCAATAAATATATGGTAAATAAGCTCCAGACTGGCCGAAAAGGAAATAAAACTTTCAGCCTCTCAGTAAATAAGTAAAAATTTAACAGACGGGCAAGTTAGAATCTTCAAAATGTTTTCTATTGGCACGAAGAAAGCGGGGAGATATGATAGAAGTATTCAAGTGGGTGAAATGAATCAATAAAGGAGATATAGATAAAGTTCTTATAATATCCGAGCACGAAAGGACACGTAGCAACGGATTTAAGTTGGATAAGTTTACGTTTAGGAGGGAGATCAGTTATAAAAGGAGGCTTGATAGATTCAAGGATGATAGAGAGTGGTTGTAACTCTCGACAGGAGCTGCCATGCACAGGCCAGCCGGCCTATTGCAGACTCCTTATTTTCTTATGTTCTTTGGATACATGAGAATATTTCGTGATAAAAATTCTGAAAATGCCAACAAAAATGAGTGAGATAATGTTTCCTATTAGCAGGAATGAGTTGATAAATTCAAATTGAGTCGAATTTATTTCAACGAAGTTCTTTGTACAGTACATTTAGTAATTTGTAAGGCCAAAACGTGGATAGCAGTGTATCCAACTACCTGCCATAAAGTGTTCTGGACTCTTGTAAGTTGTGGCCAAAAAGAATTCGGCAGGTAGGGAGGTGGTGTATGAATGTAGCATCTGGGTGTGCGATGAAAATTTTCTTCAAACTTCTAAAAGTACCTGGGTACCTTAGCTTATTATGATACCATTTGTTGATGTTCCTGTTTCTCTTGTTTCTCCTTTATTCTCTATCTCTCCTTACCTTCTAACCTCTCTCGTCCCCTCTCCCTTGATCCTTCATCTATTTTCTTAATATTAATGTGTGTTTTTTTTACATCTAAGTTGTTCCTGTTCCTTCTCCAATATTTACGATTTGTTGTAAGACTTAATTGCATTTTATTTTATCTACATTCGAAACCCAGGAGGTTTTTTTATTTATCGTTCTTGTCACTCTCCTCTCAAAAAGATTTCTTATGAAGGATGGCTCTTTCTTCCGTCGCTCCTCCATCCATTAATTTCCTTTGTGTTCTAACGTCTCATTGGATTTTTATCCTCCTTCGCATTCCCGTTAGTCGTCTTCCATACGTCTTTTTCTTCCCCTGCGTCATCCTGTCACTTATGTAAACTGTTTCTAATATCGTCTTTCTATATTTATATCATTTGTGAGTCTGTGTTCATTATTATTATTAATGTTTGGTATTTGAAAAAAAAATGTACTATTTTTTTTTAAAGTATGTCTACAATTTTTTTTTTTTTTAAATCACTTCCCTTTCAGAAACGTTGTTTCGTTGTTGTAAATGATTTCCTGGGTTCGGCGGCTGAGTGGATACAGACCTCGGCTCCTGTCCTGGGGTCTTTGGTTCAATCCTGGGGCACAAAAATTCCACCAAGAGGTAAATGGGTACCTGACTTTACAGTTGCATACCAAAGTGTTTGTATACTATTTGCTTTATCCATGCTGTCCTTAACGGCCCAGTCATACCTATTTGATCCACTTTCAGTGATTTTTGGGAGGAGCTTCAGCAACTAGGGCATATTGCCTATTCTATCACAAATAGTGATATTTGGTGTAGTCGTCGACTCGTCGTATAGGCACTACAAAAGAAGGATAAATGAACAGGGCTATGCTCAGGGTCACAAGGTAATGAGAATGACCTCTTGTCCTCATCGATGCAGAAATGGGTTTACTGATTAGAAAAATGTAAACATTCTGGTTAGCATTGTTGTTCAATCTATTCTATTTTATTAACTCTGTCTTGTCCTCTCTTGCATTATTATCTGTCTACATACTCTTTTCCCTGCTTATCTGATTATTTAACCATCTCTGTCTATCTATCTGCGCCCATCTTTTCATTAATCCCTCTCTAACTATCTGTCTTTGTATTTGTCCATCCGAGTATCTTTCTACCTCCTCGTCTTATTCTCTCTCTCATTCTACCCTTGGGTCTATCTATCTATCTATCTATCTTTCTATCTATCTATCTATCTATCTATCTATCTATCTATCTATCTGTCTATCTGTCTGTCTGTCTGTCTGGTTTTTATTTTCCTTCCAACCATCCCATTGCCACATTCTCTTCTCTCTTCCTTCTTCCTCACCTCACCTCTTCATCCTCCTTCATTAATTCCCCACCTTCTGCTCTTGAAGTCCTGAGCACCTCTTCTTTCTTAAGAGGACATCACTCGCCTTATGTTTCTCTATTTCCCTCAATTTTTTTCTCTTTTATCTCGCTCTCCCTGGCATCTCCCTTCGCTTTCCCTAAAAAAGTTCCATCTTCCCTCCATTCCTCCCTCTCCTTTACTTTGCACTTCTTTCTCACTTTCTCAGCAGGCGTCTGTTCCCTCATTTATTCTGCGGACTTTTTCTCCCCCTCACTCTCATAGACACTTCTTTCTTCATTCTCCTTAGTGCCTTTCTCTTCATTCTCCTCTCTCCCTTCATTCTCTCCGAAGCCTCTTCCACTCATTCTCCTTGATGCCTCTCCCCCATTCTATCTGATGCTTCTTCCCCTCATTCTCCTTAGTTTCTCTCGCTTCATTCTGCCTAGTGTCTCTCCTTTCATTATCCCCGAAATCTTTCTCCTCATTTTTCCTGAAGCCTCTCCTCTCATTCTTCCAAATCCATCTTCTCCTCACCCACGCAATCTCCTCTTCTCTTCAATTTCTGTGGCACAACTTTCCGCCTCATTCTCCCAAGCATCTCTCCCACTCATTCTTGCTGGCACCTTTCTCCCAAACTCTTCCAGGAAACTCTCTCTGGAGCTGTAAAGCCCCCCTCCCCATCCCCCTCTTCCTGTGCCTGAGTTAATCTGGCAGGTGAAGGCTCTTGACATTGCCTCCGTCACCATCGTCCCAGACGACGCAGCACTAGTGTCACCCTGGGCTACCCAGTCACTCACAATTAATATTATAAGATCAAAATAATACCTGAACCCAGACCCAGAAACCAAACCCGAATTTTTACACTAAGACTATAGAATTACTTTTGGTTAAGTAATAAATATCTTCGGGGAATGGTTAGGTTAGGATAAAGGGTTTGGTTAGATTAGATTAGGTTTGGGTAGATTGACATACTGCTCTTAGGCAAGGGGACATTTTAGTTAGGAAAGTTAAAAGGTTACTTATATTAATTTTTAAATTTATAAGGTACAGTTTAACTCAGTAAGCCTGAAATGAATAGATAACGTACAGTATACATAACCATGTGTGTGTGTGTGTGTGTGTGTGTGTGTGTGTGTGTGTGTGTGTGTGCACAGGGTAGTGTAATGCGTCTAATGTGGCAGCATTATGTTAGTGTAGGGCAAACACTGTTTGCTTCCTCTCACTTTCAGCTACCGCCGCTGGCTAGCCCTCGTGGCGAACAGGGAAGCAACTTGCATAAGTCTTACCCTGCTAGTACACAGTCTCTTCATCATCAAGACTCTTGCTGTACCTCCTCGGTAACTGTGTGCCTCGTGGGCTCAGGCTAGACCAGCAGGGAATCTCGGAGTAGCATAGATTATTTTCTATTTATTTATTTCTTTGTCACTTACAGCGGCTAGTTTATTGTGCACTCCATATTCATCCTGTGAGCGGTAACGCAAAAGGATTACAGAGTAGAGTTCACAAAGGGTCAGTATAACGAACTCCCGTGATCAGGATATTATAGCATTGAAGGTTACAGAGTATTTAAAATAATTTTTTTGTTTATTTCTATAAATAAAGGGTAACGCATTCGCAAGTGCGTGAGTACAGGGGTGTGAGGCAGTGTCTAGCCACACACTTTGTTATTCTCATTTGCGTGAGAGGTATTCAAGCACATTGTGTGCTTGGTTCTATACAAGGGAGCTGATACAGCTAAGTGCAAAAGTGGATACAATTTTAATTAATATGTCTGCAGTCCTGCCATTAGAGATAAGGTGTTGTGCCATTTCACACACAGTATGCTTAGACCTGTCCCTAAGAGGTTCTATTTTCACACAGTCGAGGACGTAATGTTCGAGTGTGTGGCCATATGTCTGGCCACACACTTTATATTTAGTCTTGTTCACATCTGTCTGAGGAACATACTACCAGAGGTATTTATATTCCACCCTTAGTCTAGCGGTTACATCTTGTAATCAAGTGATCTTGTTGCTTCCTCCATATACATGTTCATTTGATATATCTCATCATGGTAACTATGGATCGACTAGTGCCTGTTTGCATTTGTCTGCTTGCATCAAATTCATCAATAAGTTTCTTCCTAATTCGAGTTTTATGGGTTCTTTTTGACAGACCCACATTGTATTCAACAGTGTCTTTGTTGGACGCTAGTTTGGTGAGGAAATCAACTCTGTCATGTTCTTTCAAGCCCTAGAGGGACGGCGAATAAGCCCACTGGCCTGTGGACACGTCCTGGCGCCTACCAGCCACTGCCCCACTGCCTTGCGGATTAATCTTGGTAGGTATAATGCTACGGGAGTAAACCCCGAACGAAAAATTTGTGGTGGAGCCCTGCATCAGGCAGACATGCTTACAGAACTCCAACAAGAAGACCCCAACGGTAGTATAGGCAGAAGAGGTGACCACCATGGGAACCCAACGACTACATCAGCAGACGAAGGCAATGCACGATGGACAGACTACTAAGGCAAACCCCCAAAACTGGGTTATCGGCAATCCATGCCAACTGTCCCTCCCTCCCAGTCGTTGCAACGCTTGCACCACTGGACCAGGCAGCATTGCAATCCGGTCCTGTCTGTGCGACTGAGCAGCCCTTTCGAGGAGTCACTCTGTTCACCCCACATGGGGAGGGGGCTAGGAAAGGTGCCATAAACATAGCCTGCCTAAAGGACCAACCTGACTGGGCAAACACATCCTGTAAGGTCATCCTTATGCAGTCGAAAACACAATCATAATCACAGATCAAAACAAAAACAAATTATGCAACCTTTTATGGTCGCTCCGTGTAATATCGGAACCTTCTGGATACTGGCACAAATGAGCAGCCTGAAAGAAGAACGGCCCTTGTAGCAAAAGAGCTGGTTAGGTATAACATCAACATAGCAGCCATTAGTGAGTCTCGGCTTTCAGACGAGGGTCGAATCACAGAACGGTGGTCTGGCTATACCTTCTTCTGGTAGGATAAGCCTACAGGAGAAAGAAACTGCATTTATGGAGTTATCTCTGCTATCCGCCAACGCATCCTACACAGGCCAACTGCAATGCTTGTTACGATCAACGAGCAACTCATAACGCTCCGAGTCCCACTAAATAACACACGTCATGCCTTCTTCATAAGTGCATACTCTCCAACACTGGATGCAGAGAATGACATCAAGGAGGCATTTTACGCTGACCTCGACAGAGTGCTAACCTCTATCCCCAGAGAAGATAAGGTTGTGCTCCTTGGTGGCTTCAATGTCAGAGTTGGTAGAATAGGGAGAAATGGACTAGGCAATTGTAATCCAAACGGCCTACTCCTCCTCAGCAAGTGTGCTGCACACAACCTCACTGGTGCCAATTCCTTGTTTAGGCAGGCTGACAAGTTCAAGGGTTTGTGGCAACACCCACGATCCAAACACTGGCAATCACTCATGGCATAAACCCCCTCCGCTCATCCGACAGTAACTCCCTAATTAAATACGAAGAATGCATCCTTCAGTGCTGGAAAGAGCACTACCATTCGCTGCTCAACCGAAACACCAATGTGGATGTCCTGACTACCCAGCAGATCCTTCAACATCCAGAGCTGACTCTCCTTATCTATCCTGCATCCTTAGATGAGGTAGCTACTGCCACTAAACAGATGAAAAATAACAAAGCCTCAGGGCCTGATGGAATCCCTCTGCTTACCAGCCATATCCACTTTCTCAAGGAAAATATATGGGAAAAGGAGGAAATCTCCCAAGCTCTTAAAGATGCCTCCATCGTCAATATCTATAAGAACAAGGGAGACCGGTCAGACTGTTGCAACCACCTCAGATCTTGCTGCTGTCTGTAGCTGGCAAGATTATCACCCGAGTCCTCCTAAACAGACCTCTTCCTACGGCAGAAAACTTACTCCCAGAATCACAATTTAGTTTAGACCATGACGTGGCACGACAGACATGATCCTTCCTGTCCATGATTTACAACAATAACTGTAGGGCAAAAGTTACAATATTATACTAATAACACTGTCATGTATTGATACTATGACTAGTTACTAAGATACAGAGCACGATGAACATAAAATGATAATGATAGTGAAGCCTGGAAGGGTTCATATCATAATTTGTGTGTTCGTGTGTATGTTGCCCCGTGAGAGGTACGGTGAGCCTCCATGTGCCCAGGTGGGATGGTCAAAGTATTACACTATAAGTGTGTCAAATGAGGAGTGACTGATCCACATGTAATTAAAGGTTTTTGATATATGTAGTTAAATTAAACACGATTTTTCATATAGATATGCGAAAGAATGGAAAATAAAACTTATAGATGGGGTGTGGTGGCAGCCACACACACACACACACACACACACACACACACACAAGCTCTGTAAGCGTTGTGTGGAGTCACTGGGTGGTTTGGAAGTGTTTATTTCCATTCATAATTTAGTAACTACAACCTATGGTAATTTTTCTTCGTGTTCATATATAATGAAGATAGTGCAGAGTATAAAATGTCATATACAATACTTATACATAATATCATCTATACAGCCGTACTCTGACTGTGTGTGTTCGTGCGTGTGTTGCCTCGTGACAGTTAGAGTGGGCCCCCGTCCAGAAAGGACACTGTACTAACCTCCAGCACCGACCCAGATGGGCTAGAGATTATGGTTTCCGAGTGTACATGTATCGGCCTCTTTTGTCACCTCAGAACTCACGTAGATGACATCCTTAATAACTCATATTATTGTATCAAAGCTGAATGATCATCATAATTCGTTTCCGAGTGACAGCATAGTATTAGTAGTAGGTTAGTTATTGCACCGTAAATTTTTTTACTATAAACCAACGCTATTTTGTAAGTATTCTAGCTTATAATTCTTTGTAATCTAAAGGATATTTCACTTCAGAGCCCTCAGATTTTTTTAGATCTATCTATGACTCAGCATCTCGAGTTTTCAGTGGAGCTTAATTTAAGACACTATTATCCTTTAATTTAAACAGATTCTAACTTCCATTAAAAAAATCAGGAATTGATAATTTCTTCCACCTCCGGGCTATTCAACTTTCTTCAAAAAATTTACCCCGATAAATGTGTGTTGAAAAACCTAAAACGAATCTGCCGTGTTTGAATGATTTTTTTAACCCCCATTTCATTGATCCCTCTGCTACTCAATCTTCGTCTTCAGCAGGATATGATAAAACCAAGCCTCAGGAATTTACAGTGGTTCATTGATCGTGCAAATGACATAGCCTCACTCAGTCTCCACAATATCTGTGGAAAGAACAATATGACCCATCACCGATTCAGATTACTGATAGTCTTATCATTGTATTTGTCTATATCCATTTTGTTCCTAGTGTATACATAGAATATAGTTAAATATAAGAAAATTAAAAAAATGGCTACATTTTTATTTTATGATGTTCAGTAAGCTAACCCATATACCCATTACGGCCCATATATTTATCTACCTCATACACATACACATGCACATGCTGTATGAAAATATGATATTTTTTTTAATAACCTTATTACAAGTTACATTTCTTCGCAGTGGTAATAAAAGAAGCAAAACAAAAATGGGTGAAAGATATGAGTATTGAGCAGAGACTGATGCACATTATCATTTATTTGAGGTCACTTGTTCTAGTTATTTAATCTAGCGTAATATGATATCACCATTTAATAACTTTCCATATCACTAGATATCGTCCATTACCCTATGTTATCCATCAAGCCATTTACTGGATCCTGGCGGCGGTGAGTGACGCAGTGTCCCGCTACTCTGGCTTTATATGTGTGTGGCATGGTGAATTGGGATCCTGTCTATAGGGCTAATTAAATCCTCCCAACTCTCAGGACCAAGATAAGGTTTCCTTAATTGATTCCCATAGAGCCACGTGGAGAGGTACAGCGTCAGTTTCTACGTCAGTGGTGTTACCAAAATACCGAGGAAAGTTGAGAACAAAAGGTCTCGGGAACTCTCTACACCTGATGCTCTTGCGCGAAAACTTTCATAAACTTCAATAAATTTGTTAATTCATAAAAAATGTGTTTGCTTTGGTAGAATTTGCCAAATAAATTGGACGGTGCAAACTTTTTCAAATTTAAAAAATATTCGTGTTTACACAATGTTGGAATAATTTTACAGTCCCCTTCCCATGCAATTCTGTTTTGTTTCCTGCTGCTCTAATACTGAAAATACCTACAGTTTTAGTGATATATAGTAAACCACTTTGCAAATATCTCATGCTTGTAAATTTATAAGGGTTTCTTAACATGGTGCTGTTAAGGAAATGGAAATGACGTTAAAATCAAAATGATTACTTATCGATAAATACATCTTACGTATTTATATTTACCTCCGAGAATCCCTTGAATGCCACGCTTTCCACTCTGGTATTTCTAGTTGATGATAAATAATCTACTCGTACGTTAGCGATCAGTCATAACTCGCTGAACTCTTTATCTCCCTTTATCATTCCATTCATAGGTCTCTCATCCTTCAACGTCTTCCACTTATCCCCAGCCATTCACCACTTGTAGAAAATAATATTTAAATTTGTTCTCTTCTTTTTGCTTATTGCATCTTCTACAAATCTTGATATTATTGAATACTGCGTCAATTCCATAAGATGTACAGTAGACACCCAAGTATTTATGGTGATGAGGCACGAACGTATATCATAATCCCAAAGACTTTCTTTTGCGTATATTTTAGGAAAAAATATAGTGTCACCAAGGAAAATGAGGTACGGTACCTTTCCTTTTCTGTTCAGAATGTTTCAGTGGTTTACCTCCAGTTAAGGCTATGACCCACTTCTTACCTCCGCTACACCTCCAATGACAGGTTCATAGCCAGTTTCAATGGTTTAAGCAGCTTCAGCATCTCGGGAAACATTCACCGTGTATTGAACTACTGTACTCTGATCAGACGACATCTAACAAGATCTAACTTCATTAGTAGGGAATTAATTGTAGGATTAAAGTTATCTGCAATTTGCATCCTCTCTCAGCATAATTAGAAACAAGTACAGTAACTGCATTACATCAGATTCCCGCTAACTTCTATCAGTACTTGATTCTCCATCATCCAAAAGGGTGAGGAAGGAGCACTAATTAGGTCAGGTGGGGAAGGCAGAGAAACATGACAGGGAGGTCGAAATAGAGTGATAGAATAGATTAAATGACAGGTAGGGAGCAAAGAGAGAACAGAGTGGCTAAGTAAGGGAATCGAGTGGTAAAGGCAGAAGGGGAGAAAACATTGGTGTAGCGTTCAGTGGAGTGGTCAACAAGGACAGTATAGTAGGGTAAGGCGAGAGAAGTGACGGTGTAAGAGTGGAGCGCCGAGTAGGGCGGCCAATAATGAGTAGGGTTATAAAGGACGAGCTGAAATAATTAACAACTGATCAGTAGGTAGGTTAAGTAACTTCTATATCAAGCCCATCACTGATATCACTGACGGTAGACGACCTCACTGCCACCGTAACATATCTGAAAAGGGGAGAGCAGTAGTAGGTGACCGGAGTACACCGTTCCGGGAACAGGTTAAATAAAGTGGGTTGATCTGTCGTAAGCATCTTCCGACTGGATTTAAGCACATGCTAACTCCCTAATTAATATTACCGACAATGCTCCAGAACCGTAACATTACTACCCCAGTTCACAAAGTAAACATATTTAATTATTACTGTGTCAGCTATGTTAGTGCTGTGGGAATCTAGGTGGATTATAATGGAATAGACATTTTGGAGCAAAAGGGCAATAACATGACGTTTTGTTGTCTTCCTCCAGGAAAGTCTTTCATTAGAATCCAACTATAGAGAGAGGACACTAGTCGTAACTTACAGCTAAGACAGCCTTGATGTTCAGCGTCAGAAATGTTTGTAAAGTAATACCGAACCAAAATGTTTCTGAGAAATTTTGCTATTGCCAACATTTATAAAAACAAGGGGTGGTGGTGGTGGTAGGGGTAGGGATGACTGAGGGACTAGTAGTAGGGATAGGGATAAATGTTGCGAAAGACGGGACTGATAGTATTGACGTGGAGAAATAATGAATGGGAGATGAGGGTTGGGGGCTGTTGGAGAATGATGAGTGCAAGTGGAGTGGGTAGTAAGGAATTCGGGTGGGTGGAGAAGGATTTGGGTGGAACGGTAAGTGAGAGTGGAAGTTACGAAACAGGTTGATAAAGCATATAAGGATCAGATGATGGAGGCAGACGTATGAGAAAGCAGTTGTGATAACGTGATGAAAGACCCTAAAGTGTACAAATAATTCTCAGCTTAAGAGTTATTACAAAAGAAAAGAAAAAAAACGGGACCCTGGGACTAAAGTGTGGTGAGCTATGTGAATACTTATTTTTCATAACACATCAGATTTCATTAGTTTTCGTCACGTTTTTCCTAACAAGTGAAGTTGGAGTACTGTAAGCACAAAATAATACCCGATTCACCTAATATAATAATAAATAAACCTCACAGAGAGGCAGTATATTGTTTATTACTCTACCTTCTTCTTAGATAAGTGACTGCCTTTACACCTGTGACCAAGTGAAAAAAAAAAAAAAAATATATATATATATATATATATATATATATATATATATATATATATATATATATATACTGTATATATATATATATATATCTATATATAGATATATATATAAACACTATCGCTATACATTATTTGCCTAAGCCATGGCGATGACAGCTTGAATTTGTGGTTACCCTGTACAATATTTTAATTTACTCTCACACTTGGTTAAGTAATGATGGTACTCAATGAGGCTTCGACCGAGGGGATGCTCAATCCTGATTATAATTATGATAACCATGTGGACTATGGTAAACATCAACATAGATGGCAATAAATATTAATTTATAAATTGTTTCTTTCTTCATCGTTTTCATTGTATACATTCTCAAGCGCTCATGAAATTAACAGAGAAGATGATCACAATAAAACTTATAGTTAGAATTTTCGAAGGTAGTAACTAGAGCGCGGTCAGTCGCTTGTATAATTATGGGTACAGTACTCTCTTGTGATCCGTTTTACCTATATCTCATAGAAACCCAAAATTCTACCACCATATTCATGTACACCTCCGTAGAACTTCTTTATTCACCACCAAGGACCGCTACCCCCCAACAGCAAAGACCTTTCACCTCCAGCAACAAGGACCTTTCACCTACAACAACACGGACATTCTACTTCCAAAAACAAGGATCTTTCACCTCCAACAACAAGGATCTTTCACCTCCAACAACAAGGATCTTTCACCTCCAACAGCAAGGATCTTTCACCTCCAACAACAAGGATCTTTCACCTCCAACAACAAGGATCTTTCACCTCCAACAACATGGACCATCTACCTCCAAGAACAATGAACTTCATCCACCAACACCAAGGACACTTTATCTCCAACATAAACACTGTTTTACCATAAACACCATGTATCTTCCATCTCTAACAAGATGAATTTTTTACCCTCAACAATAAGAATATTCACCTTCAACACCATTAATTTACACTTCCAACAAGGATTTTCTAAATTCAACAACAATCACTTCCCACCTCCAACACTAATGAGGTTCTATCTCCATAAACTATAAAACCAACATTTAATAAGTTTCACCCTACCATCATAACACTTTCCAACTCCAACACCAAGGACATTTTGCTTCCAACACCCAAAACTTCACACCTTAAACAACAAAGCACCTTCTATCACCAATGACATTCTACCTCTAACACCTTCAGTACTAACACATAGGACCTACCACTTTTACTGCCATAAGACCTTCAAGTTCCATCACCAACGAACTTTTATATACATCAAGGATTCTCTACCTTTATCACAAAGTACCTGCCATCTGTAGTGATAAAAACCTTCCTGTTTCAACACCAAATACATGCAATCTCTGCCATCATGAACCCAAATATTGTAGTCCTTAATCTTCCTTCTTCCCATCATACCTCTCCATGATCTACCTTACCCATGATCCTCATTTTCCCAGTCGTCTTTCTGTGTGCAGTTCTGTGTTCCACTCTTCAGGTAAATGGGGCACTGGATGTCCTTGTGGAAGCCAAGGCAGAGGACCATGCCATCAGTGTCTTCAGCTGTGACTATTACTGCTTTCGAGCCAGAATTTGCTGCTTGTAATGCATGCAGCAGCAGACGTGTGTCAGCTTCTTTTTGTGTGGACTAGAACTCGGTGATATCCACGCAGTCATCTTCTGTCATCCTTCAGCAGGTAGGCTTACTTACAAGTAACATACAGTATCTAGCTATCCAGCTTGTTTTCTTTGGCTTGACAGTTTGCACTGTTCTACCAGGAATTTGATGAGGCTGGTCTTGTTGCCAGAACTGCACATTAACTCTTTCCACTGCTGGATGCTGTGCTCTCCTGCAATATTCATGTATTAAAGGGTTGTGCTTCCAGCCCCCTGCTTAAATCTCTCAGCATGTTTGACTGACGTTTCACGATAGGCGTCAAAAACCACCTCGATCCATTGACTGTGTGCGCCCTCATTCAAGAACGGGTGCAAGGCATATTCTGCCAGTTTTGCTAATGTTTTGTTGTTGCCGTTCATCTTCTGCACCAAGCTCATCCCATCAATGATGCAGGATAATGGCAGGGGAATGTCTTCTGCAGTGGAGACTTCCTTCTCCAGCTCTGTGGCATGTGCAGCCTTGTTGGTCATCCGTAGAGAGCCGTCGTCGTTTGCCAATGCCCATGGTAGAAGGCCAGTGGGTGGGCTAGGATATCCCTCATGTATAGCTTTCTACTCTTAGTAACAGGATCATTTTTCCAAACAGCTTTCGGTCCATCTTTAGAACCACAACCTGTGCTTTCTTTCCATGGACTCTCTTTGTGGTGACATTGGAGAATATCTTCATCTACAGCTTTGTCATCTTGTCATGGAATTTCACGGTTCGCGGATCTTCTCAGCGTGTTGCTCAAAAGTTTGGTACTGCTCGTCTTCTAATTCAAGTATCCTCAGAAAATCCATGGCAACGTCAGATGGGGAAACGCTTCCCGTGAACAGGCTGGCCCGGTCAGACTCTTCTGGAAACATTCGGTTCAGCCAGATGTTTCCCATCCGATTCATCAGGGATTCGACATCTCTTTCGACTTTCTTTATCATCGGCCTATGCAAGTCTGGGTGAGACAGTTTTGAACTGTTTTGGCCTATCATGCCCCTCAGCTTTTTGAGGTACTCCATTCTGTACTCAGCCTTGAGGTAGTACTTGGCAACCACTCCTGGCCTAGGTGCTTCACACACGCACATGATTATGTATTAGGAAAATAACTTGGCTACAAACATTTCATTTAGAAGATTTTCATGTGTGTATCAGTATAGGTAATACTATAATAATGACCATCTAATATCTAATATACTATAGGAATAGCCGTGTGTCTGTTCTGGGCAGCCGAAATGAAACAATCGTTTTTCATCAAACTTGGTGGAAAAATCGCCAAAAAATCGTAGAGTGGAACAAACCTGGTCCCATGTCGATGGTTTCTTTAGGAAGGCATTAATTAACCAAAAAATTTACGGTGGAAAACGATGCAAGTCTACGGACTTGGCGCACCCTCATTTGCCAAGCAAGAGCGTTCAAGCTTTCACTGGGCACGAAGGTGCCCACGATCACTTGTACTATGCTATAGGAATAGCTGTGTGTCTGTGTGTCTCTTCTGGGTAGCCGAAACGGCACAATCGTTTATCATCAAACTAAGTGGAAAAATCGCCAAAAAATCGTAGAGTGGAACAAACCTGGTCCCATGTTGATGGTTTCTTTAGGAAGGCATTAATTAACCATTTTATTTATGCTGGAAAACGATGTGGATGTACCCTATCAGCCGGACGGCGAACCAGGCACGAAGGGTCCACGATCACTTGTATCTACTATTACGACTACTTTGCTATCACTCGTAATCGAGTATGACAATCATTCAGCTATGATACAATGATATGAGTTATTAAGAATGTCACTTACGTTGGTGAGTTCTGAGGTAATTAAAGAGGCCAATACAGGACCGGCAAGGTCGTTCACAGATGTTGCACATGTGGGGGGCTGCATCTATTGTGAGAGGGGCGGCAGCGTCTTTTGGTCGTTGGCGCTTTTCTACCACTGTTTACAGTCCTGGTTAACACGAAAGTATTGACACCTTGTGTAGTGTTCCTCTAAGCGTTATGGTGTGGAGTTATCGTCTCCCAGGTGAGGGGCTCGATTTTGCACTATTTCAGGTTTGTCTTAAGACTATTCTTATACCTTTTCAATTGCCCACCAGCGTTACGTTTACGATTCTTTAGGTGACTGTAAAGTAGCTGCTTTGGCAGTCTACTGTCGTCCATTCGGGTAGCATGGCCAGTCCAGTGTAGTTGTTCATGGATAATGGTAGTCTCAATGCTCCTACAGTTGGTGTCAGCGAGAATAGAACATAATAACATAAGAACATAAGAATGGAGGAAACTGCAGCTGGCCTATTGGCCCATACTGGGCAGTTCCATTTACACCCAACCCCTATTGATCATATATCCATCAAACCTACATTTGCAGCTATCCAGCGTATTCAAGTTAATGATGATATTGGTAACTTGTTCCACTCGTCCACTACTCTATTTCCAAATCAATGTTTACCTATTTCGAGACTAAATCTAAATTTATCTAATTTAAAACTATTGTTACGAGTTCGCTCCTGGTTGGATAGTTTAAGTACCTTTGTAATGTCCCCATTTTCAGCCCTGACTTCCATTTATACACCTCTGTCATGTCGCCCCTCACTCTACGTCTCTCGAGGGAGTGCCAATTAAGATGCTTTAACCTGTCTCTGTACTCAAGGTTCCTAATGCCCGGGATTAGTCTTGTCATTCTCCTCTGAATTCTTTCCAAAGATTCTATATCCATTCTGTAATACGGTGACCAGAATTGAACTGCGTAATCCAAGTGAGGTCTCACAAGTGCAAGATACAGTTTTCAGATTACCTTTCTAGTCTTGTAACTAACACTCCTTTGTATGAACCCAAGTACGTTATTAGCCTTGTTTCGAGCAAATACACATTGTTTACTTGGCTCAAGATTCCTACTTATCATTACTCCTAAATCTTTCTCGCAGTCGGATTTCTCAATAACATCGTTGTTCATCTGGTATCTGGTTTCCCGGATTACATCTCTTATACTGAGTACTTTACATTTGTCCACATTGAATTTCATCTGCCATTTTTCGGACCATTCGAAAAATTTGTTTAGACTTTCCTGTAGTTTTGCGGATTCCTCGTCAGATTTAATAACACGCCCTATTTTAGTGTTATCAGCAAATTTACTTATGTTGCTGTCTATGCCGATATCTATGTAGTTTATGTATATAATAAATAATAATGGTCCAAGTACTGAGCCTTGGGAACTACCACTAGTGACGTTGCTCCAATGGGATTTAATGCCGTTAATGCTCACTCGCTGTTTCCTGCCCTGTAATCACGCCCTAATCCATTTTAGAAAATCTCCTTTAATGCTATGAGCCTCCACTTCTCTTATTAGTCTTTCGTGGGGGACTCTGTCGAAGGCTTTGCTAAAGTCGAGATATACCACATCATAATTGTGCCCCTCGTCCACCGATTCGAAAACTGATGAAAAGAATGTTAATAGATTGGTTAGACATTTACGTCCGCTTCTGAGGCCATGTTGGGAATCATTGATCAATTCTGCTTCTCCAGGTGATTTCGAATGTAGTTTGAAATGATTGCTTCCAGTAATTTGCCTACAATTGATGTTAGACTAATTGGACGGTAGTTAGAGGATAGTGATCTATCTCCTTTCTTGAAAATTGGTATGTTAAACAACTTTGCTAAGGGCATACTAACTTCTTCCTTACATTCCTTTAATACACTGGCAAATATCTCATCGGGACCTGGTGACTTATTAGTCTTTAGTTTGTCTATTTGCTTACTAACATCGTTACCAGTCACTACAATCTCGCTAAATATATTTTCTTCACTCTCTCTGTATAGAGTCGGTGCCTCGGGAATCATGTTTAAATTTTCGGTGGTGAAAACTGTTGAAAATTGATTATTCAAATTATTGCTTATTTCTCCGTCGTCATCAGTTAGCGTGCCGGTATCGGACTGTATTTGTCCATTCTTTTCTCGAGTTTTAGTTTGATACATTTGATAGAATCCCTTGGGGTTTGACTTCGCCTCCCTTGCTTTCTTCAGTCCATTATTCCTCTTTGCTTTTCTTATCTCAGTCTTAACCCTACTGGCCAATCCCTTATAGTAATCTCAAAGGTAAACATCACCACGATTTATTCTCCTCCTTACAGCCTTCCTATGTCCAATAATGTTCTTTAAATAATTATTTATCCATTTAGGGTCATTGTTGTTTGATCTGAGTTTTTTGTATGGTATGTTCTGATTTTGTGCATTAAGTAGCTCATTATTTAAATTGTCGTGGAACTCGGCGACCTTAGATCGCGTTATCAGGTCATTCTCAACAGTCAGGTCTCCAAGTAGGGTGAAGTCGCCCTCTGTTGGTACATTGTGTGAGGTCACCTCATGTAAGGTCATGCAGTTCACCCCCAAGCGTGATATCCCTTCTCTCAGCTGCCTCTTCAAACTATCAAAGTTTTCCCTTCTGAAATCTGGGACTTTAGTGGAATTTTCCTTGCGGCTACCCTGAAATTGTAACTGGAATCTAATTTCTTTGTGATCGCTGTTACCCAGTTCGTTCTATACCTCTACTTTACTGAAGAGGTTTCTCTGTTTGACAGAACTAAATCGAGTATATTATTACCCCTGGTGGGTTCGGTTATATGTTGACTTAGGAAACAGTCCTGGATCGTTTCAAGAAAATCCTCTGATTCTGAGTTACCCATAAGGTCAATCCAATCTATTTGGCTAAGGTTAAAGTCGCCTACTATACAGACTTTGCTATGCATGGAAGCCCTGTGCATTTCGGCCCAAATAAGTCGCTAATTAACTCTATCAAGATTGGGAGGTCTATATATTACTCCTGTGATTCATTTTTCCGTACCATCGATTAATTCTATTAAAATTGTTTATGCATTCCGCTCAGTTTATATTTCCTTAATTGTTTCTCACTTCAGATTATCCCTGATATAGATTGCTACTCCACCCCCTTTCCTAGTCTGCCTATTGGTATGGAATAATTTGTAACATGCAATTTGGCATTCGATAGGTAACTCAAGTGAGTCTAGGTTTTTCCATGTTTTGGTGAAAGCTCTAATATCATCTATTTTGTTTCTCATACTTCTACTGTTTGCGTAGTTGAAATTTAAGTTAGTCTTGTTCTGAGTCCTCTCTTTGTCGCAATTAGGTTTTAACTCCCTGCCTAATTTAGTTTACCCGCTCCCACTGCAGGCTCATCCACCCCTGCGCTCACATGTTCCACCAGCAGTTTAAAGACTTTGACATTTTTTGAACTGCTCTCTCGAGAAACCCAACCAGGGCTGCCACCCCATCCCTAGACAGATGCACCCCATCCCTAGACAGATGCACCCCATCCTTCGCATAAAGGTCCCTTCTGCCATAGAAGTTGCCCCAGTTGACAATGAATGGGACTGATATTGACTTGCAATATCTGTCAAGACTGCCGTTGACGCCAACTGCCCTTGACAACCATTCATTGCCAACTCTCCTTCTAGGCAGGACACCACATATGATAGGGATCCCTCCCTTGGACCTAACACATTCTATAGCTGTCTTGAACTTATTAAGAATCTCCTCACTCCTACACCGGCCAATATCATTGCCTCCTGCACTGAGGCAGATAATGTGTTTGTTCCCATTACCAGACAAGATATGGTCCATCGTGTCAACTATATCCCCCATCCTAGCGCCTGGCAAGCACACCCTCATCGTATTTTCATTTTTACCACAAACAGCTCTGTCCAGGTACCGTACCTGGGAGTCGCCAACAATTATGGTTTTCGTACCTTCCTTGTCAGCCTTGTCCCTGACTATGCTAACGTCCAATTCGTCTATCAAAGGACTGAAAGGGTTGGTACACTTAGCTATTGTTGTCGTTGTTGTCGTATCCTAAGTGAGTTTATTTACCACCTTGGTGTGTTTTTTCACCATCAGTTTGGTCGTCCCTCTCCTCACAATCTTCCATTCGCCTGAGTTTTCCTTAGACACACGCTTCCCAGTCAAGTTTCTATCTTCACCCTCGCTATCTCTTCCTTTAATTTCAAGATTTCTTCTTTGACCTTCCCTAACTCGGCCTCTGTCAATAGTGACGTGGAAGTGAATTCTGAAGTAATGCCTGAATGAATGTCGATGAAAGAATACTGGCATTTTTTCTCTTGTCTTCCCCGCAAACTCGGATTCTTGAACGTAGACTACGTGGGTGACAGATTTCCAGTGCCTTGAGGTACCTCCTGTATGTGACCCATGTCTCGGCGCCATATAGCAAGGTGGAGAGGACCACTGCTCGATATACGTGCAATTTTGTAGATAATTTCAGCTCCCTATAGCTGAAGATATGGGCACGGAGTCTGCCAAAGGCTTGAGATGCACATCTTTCCGATATTGGATCGATCCATCGATGTCTGCAGTAGTGGACAGGTGGGAGCCGAGATACCGAAAGTGGGTAACACTAGAGAGGGTAGTACCGTTAAGCTGGATGAATGGTGGATGTGTGGCTGAACCACGGGCAGCCTGAAAGAAAATCTGAGTCTCAGGGGTTACTCACCCCTGAAGATGTGAATTACACGAAAGCGCTTGGGAACTTCGTGTTTTCTTCTTTCCTGGTGGTTATCAGCATATACCTAGATCACGCGCACCTACAGTGATTTACTTGCATATATATATATATATATATATATATATATATATATATATATATATATATATATATATATATATATATATATATATATACTTGACAAAGCTAATATATACAGTGGAGGAGAGTGACAGCAGGTGTCCACAATGTTCCGGTCAAAAGGCAGTGACCCTTACTGATCTTCTTAATCAAAAAAAAAAAAAAAGACCATGCCATCTCTAAGCACAGCAGCTGTCTACAGTCAGGTCATAGGGTAAGACGACCCAACCTTCTCACTTGGTTACAAATCTTCTTAATCACAAAATTATCCAGTTTGCACATACCATGTTGACAGATTCAGTATGTTTAATGCGACTGGATTCTATACTATTCCTACTGACAATTGAATTACAAGGAAATATTGAGGAGGCATTATCCCAGTCAATGCAATGTATATATTAGCCTTGTCAAGTATCTCTCCTTTGTCTGTACTCAACCCTGTAGATGTGAATTACACTAAAGCGCTTGAGAACTTCGTGTTTTCTTGTTTCCTTGTGGTTATCAGCATATATATATATATATATATATATATATATATATATATATATATATATATATATGTATATATATATATATATATATATATATATATATATATATATATATATATATATATATATATATCTTGATAAAATCACACGGGAAATAAGAAACAACGGAGCATCTTAGCTTTCGTCTTTATTCAAGACATCTTCAGTTGCCTCTGAAAATATCTTGAATAAAGACGAAAGCTAAGGTGCTCCGTTGTTTCCCTTTTCCCGAGTCATTTTATCAAGATTTATCTTATCCACGTTTTCATTGTGGATCTACATGAAATATATATATATATATATATATATATATATATATATATATATATATATATATATATATATATATATATATATATATTTATATATATATATATATATATATATGTATATACATATTTATATATATATATATATACATATGCAAGTAAATCACTGTAGGTGCGCGTGATCTAGGTATATGCTGATAACCACCAGGAAAGAAGAAAACACGAAGTTCCCAAGCGCTTTCGTGTAATTCACATCTTCAGGGGTGAGTACAGACCCCTGAAGATGTGAATTACACGAAAGCGCTTGGGAACTTCGTGTTTTCTTCTTTCCTGGTGGTTATCAGCATATATACATATATATATATATATATATATATATATATATATATATATATATATATATATATATATATATATATATATCTATATATTTATATATATGCAAGTAAATCACTGTTGGTGCGCCTGATCCAGGTATATGCTGATAACCACAAGGAAGGAAGAAAACATGAAGTTCCTAAGCGCTTTCGTGTAATTCACAACTTCAGGGGTGAGTACAGACGAAGGAAAAGTACAAAACAAGGTATATATTCATTTATTATTGGGTAATGACTTGGTAGGAGATCTAGTGGTTCCTAACATAAAGACAGTCGACTCTCCCTTACCTGTCAACTCCACCACTGACCTTAAAGAAACTATTCCTCATCTTTTCCCATCTTGTGCTGTCACCCGGTCACAGAGTGTGCGGAATGGGCCCTCTTCATCTAAAACCACCTCCAATATCTTCCTACCCACAGAAGATCTGTACAATAAGACGATTAGTAAGGATGAGCTCGTTAAAGCCCAACAATCTGATCCATCTTTGAATAAACTTCATCATGCAGCAGTTGAGGGTAAAGATTTTAACACCCTTCCGTGTTTTTATTATCATGAAGGGGTTTTGATGAGGGCCTATAGGCTCCCTGAGCTTGCCCATCTAGACACGTGGTCTGAAATACATCAAGTGGTAATTCCAGCTTCAGTCAGACCAGCATTAATTGCCCTTGCCCATGATGGTATTTCAGGACATTTGGGAATCCTGAAAACATATAAAAAGCTCCTCCAACACTATTACTGGCCTGGACTTAGGAAGGATGTGTCACAATACCTAAAATCTTGTCATATTTGTCAAATGGTAGGAAAACCAAATGAAAGTATACCAGCAGCTCCCATTAAGCCCATCCCAGTATTTTCTACCCCATTTGAAAAGATTGTTGTGGATTGTGTGGGCCCATTACCAAAGACTAAGAAGGGAAATCAATTCCTGCTCACAGTTATGGATACCAGTACACGTTATCCTGAGGCTTTTCCCCTTAAAAGCATCACTTCAAAAAACGTAATCAAACATCTTTTGCATCTTTTCACTTCAGTGGGCATTCCTAAAGAGATCCAATCCGATCAGGGCACCAATTTTACGAGCAATCTTTTCAAACAGGTGATGAAAGACCTCAGTGTGGACCATTGTACATCTTCGGCTTACCACCCACAATCCCAAGGTTGCTTGGAACGGTTCCATCAAACTTTCAAATCAATGATCAAAAAATACTGTATAGAACACCAAAAGGAATGGGATGAAAGCATAGACTTGTTACTCTTTGCCATCAGGGAATGTCCCCAGGAGTCATTGGGATTCTCCCCGTTCGAGTTACTATATGGGAGACAAATTAGGGGACCCCTTAAAATAGTAAAGGAGCAGTGGTTTGACACTCCATCTATTAAGCCCGCAACAGTTTCCCAATACATTGACACTTTACGGGACAAATTAACTGAAGTCCGAACCATTGCTCAGTCAAACTTAAAAAAAGTCCAAGAGAAAATGGTGAAGTCCCAACCTAAATTAGTTAAAAGATCATTTTCTCCAGGTGACAAAGTGTTACTCTTTCTACCCATTCCAGGCTCTCCCCTTAAAAGCAAGTTTACTGGTCCCTATATAGTTGCTAATAAACTATCTCCTCTCAACTATATAGTCCATACTCCTGATCGCAGAAAAGATTCACAACTTGTTCACATTAATCTCATGAAACTTTACCATTCCAGGCAGTCAGAGGAAGACATCCCAGAGGCTGTAAGCCTACCTGTATTGCATACGGTTTTGTCAGGGCCGGAGCCGGAGACAGATGACATGGACCTATTGGAGAATTTAGACTTCCCTCTACCTAAAGAAAACCCTGCTAACAGTCACATACTCAACAACTTGGATGAGTATTTTTCTGTTCTGAATCCATCTCAAGCAAAAGATCTCGCTAAGTTATTATCAACATTTCCTAAAGTCACGTCAGACCTCCCAGGGTTTTGCAATATACTTAAACATGATATTAAGCTAATCTCAGATGATGTACAACCCATTAGGCAATCAGCATATCGACTAAATCCACAAAAAAAAGAGATTATGAAAAAGGAGGTAGATTTTTTGTTAAAACATAACTTAGCTGAGCCTAGTACCTCCCCCTGGGCTTCACCTTGCCTTCTCATTCCAAAACCCGATGGCACCTTTCGTTTCTGTACAGATTATCGTAAAGTGAACCAGGTCACTGTCTCTGACTCCTACCCTTTACCTTTGATTGAAGATATAATAGACAGCATAGGCTGTGCCCAATTTATCAGTACCATAGACCTGTTGAAAGGATATTATCAAGTAGGACTCACGGATAGGGCAAAAATAATCTCGGCATTTATAACTCCATTTGGTCTTTTTCAATATTTAGTTATGGCGTTTGGCTTTTCTAATGCTCCGGCCACATTCCAGAGGGCCATAAACTACCTTATTCAAGACCTAGGTGGGACGTTCGCCTACCTGGATGACCTGGTGGTGGTGTCGGACAGCTGGGACGAACATCTGGTGCGTTTGGAGATACTGTTTGCACGACTGCAAGAGACTGGATTCACCATAAACCTGGCTAAATCTGCTTTTGGCCGGGCCTCGGTGACTTACCTGGGACATATCGTTGGGCATGGTATGGTGAGACCCAAGGACGCAAACGTTGAAGCCATCTTGTCCTTCCCCACTCCAAGGACGAGGAAGGAACTCATGCGCTTCCTGGGGATGTGCGGCTACTACCGTCGGTTCTGCAGTAACTTCTCCAGCGTGGCCGGACCCCTCACAGACCTTACCAGTTCTGCGGTCCCTTACATCTGGAACCAGAAGTGCGACCAGTCTTTCCACCGCCTCAAAGCCTTCCTTGCCTCTAAGCCTGTAGTCCACCCCCCTGACTACACCTTGCCCTTCCATCTGCAAATCGACGCTAGTGGTGTCGGAGTGGGGGCTGTGCTCCTACAACCCGACCCAACCACTGATGTCCTTCACCCTGTGGCATATTACTCCGCCAAGTTGAAAAAACATCAGACCAACTACTCGACCATAGAGAAGGAGGCCCTGGCTCTGGTGTTGGCAATAAAGAAGTTTGAATGTTACCTCCAGTCTTGCCCACAAACAACCCTGGTCTTCACCGACCATAACCCACTCACGTTCATCCAAACCAACAAGACCTCCAACCAGCGAATCCTCCGCTGGGCTCTCCTCACCCAGCCGTATAATCTACAAGTCCGGCACATAAAGGGGGTGGAAAACCTGATTGCAGACTCCTTATCCCGAGCTCCAGTGGAAATGTAGCAGCTACTCTCCAGACGCACCAGGTGATCACCTCCTTCGCGCCCGCGCTACGAAGGTCTTTGGAGGGGGGGTGTGTTACGAACCCCTCCACCGATTGTCTTCATCTACCTACCCAGCACCACGAGCAACGCCATCTAGGGACGAAACACGAGTATGGCTCGTCTTAGTTACCACTCCCGGGTTTCCCTTCTCCATATCCTGGTTGTTGCGTCACTTCCGCCTCAGTCTACTTTGTCAGCTCCAATTCGAGGAGAGAACACTTCACTCTGGGAAGCGACCACAGGATCACCTATCCTGGAAACCTACGGCACAGTGACTATTTACCGTCTTCTACCATACTCAGCCTTGCTCGTCAGCCATCTCAGCTCCTCACTTAAGTATTTGTAATCTTGTATTGCCTCTCCCCCCTCCACATTGCTTCACTATTGTTTTATGTTTTATTACTATGTATATACTGTTCGTGTTTAGGTTAAGTTTGGTTAAGGGTAGTGTATAAGCTGAATATTTTGTTAAGGAATTTATGGTACTTTATTATATACAACAAAAACTCGCATCCTTTGTCTACCCTTTTTTTAGTCCGATTGTCTTTGTTTTTTTTTGTTGTTACCTGTTGGGATCTGGGTAGACGTATAACTATATTCTAAATCCCCAACTCGTAACAATATATATATATATATATATATATATATATATATGTATATATATATATATATATATATATATATATACATATATATATATATATATTTTATGAAAATCCACAATGAAAACGTGGATAAGATAAATCTTGATAAAATCACACGGGAAAATGGAAACAACGGAGTACCTTAGCTTTCGTCTTTATTCAAGACATCTTCAGAGGCAACTGCATTACATGGACAGAGAGAGGCTTAAATATACAGGGTGACCTAAAAACATGAGGTCAGGTCAAAATGATGACATCCACTAATCCCCACACCAACACACACGTAGAGGAGCTTAAGAGAAGGGTGGTGACGTGACTAGTCAAGTCAGGTCAGAAAAAAAAAGGGGACCCACAAAATAACTATCATACATCTAGATCCAAGGTTTTTAAAGCATTTTTAACCTTGGGCCACTGACAAATAAATTTATGTAACATATTATCAGTTTTGAACTGACCATCACTAAGGTTTATTGATTTTAATTCCTTAATCAAACTAGCTTCAACAAGAAGTCTTTCTGTGACACAAGATGATTTGAAAACTTCTAAGCTTTTTTCCCAAGCAATGGGGTGATTATTATTCCTAACATGAACGAACAAGGCACTGCTTTCAGATGCAGTTCTAATATTATACTTATGTTGTTTGATTCTGAGCTGCAGTGTTTTTCCTGTCTGACCTACATAATTACAATTACATTTGCTACATGGAATACAATAAACACTACCATTTACATTCAAACTTGGGCTATTCCTTATTAACATATTAGTAATGGTTGAGTCATACTTGAAAACAACATTAATATTTAGAAGCTTGAGGGACCGAACTAACGGGACAAATTCATTACGATAGGGCAGAGTCAAAATATTCTTAAGTGTAGGAACTTGTCTGGTTTGAGAGGAATGAAAGGATTTTTTAGCCCTATTAAAACAACGATCAACAAACACAGAAGGGTACCCAAGTTTATGTGCAATAGAACGAATGTGTTTCAATTCATCGTGTGATTTTATCAAGATATATATATATATATATATATATATATATATATATATATACAGAGGACGGTGAGATCAAGTCCACAATGGACAGGTATT